>CM071869.1:34874836-34895016 GCA_036759665.1 Gynandropsis gynandra
CACAGTTGGCAACTATTATATGTGATGAACAAACTAAAGCAACCACGGCAGTAGATCCTACCGTCTCAGGAGCAACGGCCTCGAGAACATCAGAAGCACCAGCATTTGGCCTGCAAATATTTCCTGCAATCTCATCATCGACGGTGAGAAAGCAACTTGTAAAGACCTTTTCCCACTGAACCTGCCTACTGTTGCCATTTTCCGTATTGACACATTCATTTTTGCAGCCTTTGATCTCTTCGGCTAAAGCATAATGGATTCGCTCACGACAATAGTCAGCAACCTGTAAGAAACTCTTACCCATTAAGTCAATATATAACAGAGAAGGTCGTTGTCAAACAAAACATCATTCGAAGTGTTTTTCGGATTCGTCTTTTACCAATAAAGGAACGGTTTAAATCACTTACGTCGAGAATTCTAGAAATACAACATACCTGAGAACCCCCATGGCCATCATAAACGCCGTAAAAATGCCCATTGAGATGTGTGAGACTTGGATTCATACCATCAATAACATGATCCCCAATAAGCATTCGGATGGGTATTTTCAGAGAATGTGGCAAAATAGCAACTGCATCTTCCATTTCAGGTCTATTGCCACAAATAGAAACCGTGCCCCAAAGAGGAATGCAATCCAGTTCAAACACACTCTTGATCCCTGCTTTTGTGAGATGATGATTCTTTTCTTCCGGCAATCGAATGACTACCTCAGAGGCTTTCAAATCAGCACCATCTGGAGTCTTCACGTCCGGATTCACGCTCGTGATAAGGACTTCTGCTGCGGGAACCTGCTCTATGCTCGTCTCTCCAAGTATGATCGCCTTAGCAATAACACGCCCGCTTTCTGTCTCCAAAGTATCCGGCAAGCTTATCTCAGAGCCAGCATCCACAACTAATAACCCCTCGCTGATGACTGCATTCGCATCATCCACAATTGATAAAATCTCATCTTCATCCGTTTCTTGAATAGTCGCATCACAGACATTACCAGCAGACCTGTTTTCGTCTCCGGTTAATGTTTCCAGCAAATCAGATCCTCCTCCACGGTCATTCTTCTCCGACTCTGAAACATCTTCCATTACACAGTCTGTCTCACCGTTACAACTTTGATTTGGCGAACCAGATAACATGCCCGCTGCATCAGTAACAAGCTTTAGCCGGGTGATTTCCATAGGTGATGTGACGCCTGAAGTATCGCACATGGAGTTTGCCAAGCTTAAAGTCATGGCCATTGCTGGAGACATCTCTTCCATCAGCTTCTCAGCCCAATATTTGGATCAGAAATTCCGTTACTTCGATAAATTTACGATCTTTGCTGCTTTATGCCTAATGGCTACAACGTCTCCAAGATTGGCTCAAACCATCCAATCATTTCCATCTTCTTCATATCCTCTAAACCATGCTCATCCATTTCAAATACACATCTCAACTTGGCCGCCCAAAACCACTTTGTTACAGGAACTAGCTTAGCATATTTGGCAAGGATAAGGCAAATAGAGCAAATCAAGAACAAGTGGTACCACAGATGAACAGATCTGGCGGAAACCAACGGATCTATGCCTCGGATCCTCGGTATGTCACAGGATTTGATCACTGCTCCGATTCCAAGCAAAACCTGATCTCGCCGAATCAGAAGGACCAGCTACGAATCCCTAAGCCCTAACCGTACCCCCATAACTTTACCCTATCCAGAGACGACAAGGCACTTAAAGCTCAAAACTTTATCCAAACAAGAACAAAGGGTCATGTGAAATTGAAGAGAGAAAAACAAGAAACCCAATGAAAAAGGAGAAAAGGGGAAGAAAAAAGTACACACGAATCACAAGAAAATCCTTAAAAGTCGAACTCTTTATTTTCCTAGAGGCATCACAACATGGGTTCCCCTGGATCTTAGAACGAAACAAGCTTCAGCTTTGCTCGGAAATCAAAGGAAAAGAGATTCACCCTTTCTATGTGGAAAACAAACAGAGTTCCAAAGAACACAAAGAGGACATGAATTTCATAACACAATCCTCCAACTACAGCTAAAAATAACACGACGACCATAAAAAGAACAGTAAAAAATTCACAGAAATAAGAAGATAGAAAGATAAAAAGGGAACTCACCAGATGAATCTATGATGTGCGCATCTGAGAAAATAAAAATTGATAAAACAGAGAGAGAGAGAGGGAGAGATAAGAACAACGAAGTAAAAGAAGCCCTTTTTTTTCTCCTTAGATCTTCCGCTTTCAACTCTTTTGGCTTTGCTTAGAGGTTCTTACGAGAGAGTATAATGCGTGGAAATGCTTTTTTCTCTTTGTTTATTTCATTCATTTTTATATAATACTAAATATTGTGTTCATTTATTACCAAAGGCTCTGATGGGGAGCCACGTATGCTGCATTCTTACATCATTTGAAAGCTTTGTCTTCTTTTTCTTTTCTTTTTTTCTTTCTCCTTTTTAGGTTTTTTCTCATAAAAAGTCGCGTCAACTGACACTTGTCCACACACAACTATATAAAAAATTCAATATTACTAAATTTATATGGTCTCAACAAAATTTATATTATAATTTACATTTTTTATTAAATAAAAATAATACAAGACCAATCAAGATTATATAAATTAAAAAATCTAAATCTACCTTTTCTAATTTTAAGCCTTTTTCCATTTTGTCAATTTCATAGCCATTTTCGGAGTAATGTTTTTTTTATTGGTTATTTATTATTTTATCTTATTTTGTTAAACAACTCTTATCTAAACTGACTAGATGTCGAACTAAATTAAGACCATTAAAAAGAAAAGAGTCAGCATAAGTATTTTCAATTAATAAATTTGACAATATTAAAAGTTATTTTTTTGCAATTTTTTAATGTGTTTTTTTTCATTCAAATAAAATTTGTTGATATACGTAATAATATATGACGCAGAACATGAAGACAACAAACTCAGAAGATTTTTTAAATTTATAATATTTATAACTATTAAAAAAGACGCGTGGCATTTCCTATGAAAAGTCAATACTTTCGGTCTTTTTCACCAATAATTTCTCAATTTCTACCTGCCCACGTGGTCTGGCTAAATCCACGATCCGTGACCAATTTAAAATAAAATCTTAATTTTAATTAATGTAATCTTCCATAATTTCAGAATGGAATTACTCGTTCAAATATTATTAATGATATGATTTATTTTTTTGGTAATAATGTTATTATGGCGACAAATAATGGCTTAGGAAAAAACTAATAGAATATTTTAGTGAGGTTTGACGTTCAATAAATAAGAAGCACCGACAAAGTCAGTCCAAACATTATTCCAAAATGCAATTCAAAGCAAGTTCTGGATTATGAAATGTTCCGCATTATTAGAATTATCCAAAAATAACTTTCTCTCTAGATGTTGAATAAATATAATTATAGTACTTACAATCATAATAATATTAATAAACAATTATTATGGAAATGTTTAATGAATAATGTAAAATGTATTTTTCAATTTGAAATTGAATATTCATCTTAAAAAGAGAATATTTATCCAACCCAAAAGTTTAATGACAATACTTCTTTTCACAAAATATTAAGAATTTAATATAGAAAGTTTCTTGTGAAACTAATTGTTTTTCATTTTAATTGGGAATAGACTGTTGAGTTGTTTGGGTTTATTAGTGGTAAAGACGAAAAACAGAAAAAAATTACTAAATTTAGAAAACATAATTATTCTAAAGTAGAAATAAACAAACACTAACAATTTTGTTACTATTTTGTTCTTATTATTGATCATTATCTTTCCTTTCTTCGTTACATTTCAGATTTATTAAATTCTTATCGGAAGTTGCAACTCAAAAGAAAAAAAAACAAAAACAAACTAACCCAATAAAAAACACAACTGATTCTGTTTTTGATATAAGGCATGAAAAAGTTGGTCCGCATTGACGTTTCCTTGCGAAACAAGTTATTAGACATTGTGGAGATTTAGGGTTTGGTCGATCGGAGATGTCACTGAGGAAGATAAAAGCGATGGCTGACGTGGGAGGCGGCGGCGGCGCAATGACGGCCATAACCATCAATAGAGACAAAAACAGCCAACATGCTTTGAAATGGGCTGTAGAAAATATCATCACCGATTCGCCTCATTGTATCCTTCTCCACGTTAAAACAAAATCCCGTATGCAACATCATCATCATCATCATCATATTATGATGATCATCATCAAAAGCTCTAATCTTGAGTCATTTGCAGGAGAAACGACAGAAGATCGAGAAGAGCAGCAAGAAGCTTACCATTTCTTCCTCCCATTCAGAGGATTTTGTGCTCGAAAAGGGGTAAGTGATCATTCCACATTTCTTACCAACTTTTTTTATATGTTGTATTAAATCCTTTTATATTTTATAAAATATTAGGATTATAATGACATATGAAAATGTTGTTTTCAGATTATATCGAAAGAGGTTCTTCTTAATGATCATGATCATGATATCTCCAGTGCCATTGTCAAATACATCGCCGATAACAACATTGCAAACGTTGTCGTTGGGGCCTCTTCACACAATGCATTACTCAAGTCTCTTCCTCATTTCTCTGTTACTCTTCTTCCATTGCAAAAAAAGACTTCGATTTGATCCCTCATATCTCACAATGCCACAGGAAGTTTAAGCCTGCAGATTTGGCAGATAATTTGCTCAAGAAGGCTCCAGAGACCTGTGCTGTTTTCGTTGTCTCCAAAGGAAGGCTTATCACAAGCAGATCCGCAAATCGTCCTCAGACGCCTAGGTCACCCCAGACGCCAAAAATACGGCCTGCTCATTCCAACAGACTCGCTCTCTCTGCATTACTATCTGATCCCTTGCCAGATAGCTTGAGTTCCGGTGAAAGGTAACCGTTCCCGAATCTGATCCCTGGCCAAAAGGGTGAAAAAGAAGCATATGAAGGGTGTTCCTGGTGGCAATATTCGCCCTCTCATCGTTCTTGGTTTACGCCATGCAGGACACCACTGGTCAGGAGCGGAGAAACTATCCGAACTGCGCAAAACTATAGACCCAAATCGTCTCTCTCTCAATCTGATTCATCCAACAGCTCCCCTAGTGCGAATTCTCATTCAGAGATTGGCAGTGATCTGTCTTCCTGTTCTAACAGCTTGGGTTCCGCAGAGAACTCCTACAGCATTTTTGAACAATCCACCATCAATGGAAGCTCCTTGACCTCACTCTCATCCATGTCCACTGTGAGTACTCTTCTTACATCTCTTGTCTTGTCTTGTCCCCCACAGCTCTTTCTGTCTGACCCATTTTCTTGAACTGCTTTGTGTAGTCTGATGTGGGCGACGTGCGGGATGGTTTATCCTCGGGCAATTTCCTGGAACATCAGGTAATACTCGGAAACACAGATTTGATTTTGGGAATGCAGAATGTCATTCTCATAAGTTGTTTTTGCTCTTGGGGATGGCCTGCACAGAACCATGCTCTCGAGACAGAGATGAGAAGATTGAGACTTCAATTGCAGAAATTGAATTCCGCCCTTGGTAGAGAAGCCATGTCTGCAAGAGAAAATGTAAGATATACTCACACCTTGGTTGCAATATGTTTTCCCGATTGTCTCGGTTGTAATATCAGAAATTGTATTTTGCAGGCCTTAGATCTTCATGAACAAAGAGCGGCTGAAACACGAAGGCTGGAGGAAAGAACGCAATCCGAGATGGAGAAGCAGAAATCACAGGCTGCGATCCAAGCAGCTGAAATGGCGCAGCGTCTTGCTGAGATGGAGAGCCAGAAAATAAAACTTATGGAGATGCAGGCGAAGCTGGAGGAACGACAGAAAACGTCAGCAGATTATAGACTCTCGGACAATAGGGTATCTTACAGACGCTATGGTATCAGAGAGATCGAAGATGCAACTGAATGCTTTTCAGATGCTTTAAAGATCGGAGAAGGAGGTTATGGACCTGTTTATAAAGCCGTCCTTGATCATACTGCTGTAGCCATTAAAATCTTGAAATCGGATGTTTCACAAGGCCTGAGGCAATTCCATCAAGAGGTAATACATCTCGAAATCTCGAATGTCCTCTTTATATCTCTCTTTTTCCTTCCAACACTCATACCAATAGTTATCTTCGTATAGATTGAAGTTCTGAGTTGCATGAGGCACCCTAACATGGTATTACTCCTCGGTGCCTGCCCCGAGTATGGATGCCTTGTATATGAGTACATGGAGAATGGAACTCTCGAAGATCGCCTCTTCTGTAAAGACGATACTCCCCCATTACCTTGGAGGACTCGGTTCAGAATCGCTGCTGAGATAGCCACAGGACTTCTTTTCCTTCACCAGGCAAAACCCGAGCCCCTGGTTCATCGTGATCTGAAGCCAGCAAACATTCTACTGGATGGGAATTTCATTAGCAAGATCAGTGACGTCGGTCTAGCTCGGCTGGTCCCTTTATCTGTGTCCGATAGCTTCAGTCACTGCCACATGACTGCAGCAGCTGGTACAACCCGTTACCTTAATCACAAAGAATCTCGCCTTCCCGTCTCTTTGATGTCATAATATCGAACTCATCTTCCTCTGGCTTCTGCAACAGGTACATTTTGTTACATTGACCCCGAATACCAGCAAACAGGAATGCTCGGAGTGAAGTCGGATTTGTACTCACTCGGTGTGGTGCTTTTGCAAATCATCACAGCAAGGCCCCCAATAGGTTTAAGCCATAAAGTAGAGCAAGCGATCGAGAATGAGACATTCAGGGATGTTCTTGATCCCAATATACAAGATTGGCCAATCGAAGAAACTTTGGCATTGGCTAAACTGGCTTTGCAATGTTGTGAGCTGCGGAAAAAGGACAGACCTGATCTCGCTTCAGGTCTTTTACCATTGCTGGATAGACTAAGAGATCTTGCATTAGACGAGCATGAAGCGGATTCGTACAGAACACTGTACGTGCCACAGTCTCACAATTCAGTTCCACTTGTCAGGAGTCATCCATCACAGGTGAGTGTCTGAGAAGTTCAGAACCCATTCTTCTCAAGGGATTTCAACTGCATATCAAACTTTAAGAATTTACTGTGGATAAGGCCTGCAATACAACAGATTTCTACTTCTATTATTTATGCAGAAAAGGAAAATTAAGTAAAAAACCCAAGACATTTTCTAGAACTAACAGCACAATGCACATTTGCATATACACCATCTAATTCATCAAAGACTGAACGTAGCTGGATACGAAGCCTAGACCTTAATACATGTGTAAACATAGGAATGTATGTTTTTCAGCATATGCACTCAAAGTTATTGGATGATCTGATTTATTCCTGAATAAGTGCATACATGTGATCCTCAAAACTTTCTCAGTCAGAGCATGAGTACCTTTCCTGAGACACTCTTTAAATAATGTAGAAAGAGGAAGGAATGAACAATTTGACACAAAAATGGAAATTCGACGTAGATCAACTTGAAGCGACGATGGATATACCTCAGATCCATGGTGAACTTGCTTAGTTTGAGAACCCGATTGTGTTCCCTACCGAGTGGACTGCGAACTGCAAGATTAAAAACACGCCAGAACAAAGGGAATTGTCTGTCATTTATGAGTTGTTCATCATCCATGAGTCATTTGGATAAGCTCATATAGTGTAGGAATTCTTACATATCCTGTATATGAAACACTTCTCAAGAAGAGTATTTGTGAATATATCACATTTGTCTAATGCAGAACCATATCAATTTTCCCTGATATACTAGCAACCGGTGCTGAAAAATGTATATTTCTCAATTTGATAAAACTTTACACCCAAACTATGACCAGTATAACACAAAAGAAAATTCAATATAGAGATATGCAACAGCAGAACACTTCGGATGGAAAATGAAATCAAAACAGTTAACCAGAGGAATATCTAACACAACCACAAAATAAATCATTATCAATTGCATTTTATATCATCGAAAGATATTCAACAAAAGGATTAAAAACCAAAACACAAGATTTTGAAGCAAATTCATTACCTTGCAAGATTTCACATACAAGATGAAATGCTCTCTCACAGAAGGGAAACCAGGAAGACAAGAAACCAAAGAAACAAAGTAGTTAACGAGAACTCGAGTTTCGTGGGAGCTCAAGCTCTTGATCAGTTCATATCATTATCCACATAAATGGTCCATGAAAAGTAATAAGAAACCGGTTGATGGACAGAATTGATGAATGGGGATAACACAGATGCAGAACTGTTCTACTTCAAACCTGTAAACAAACAAATCCAAGGAATTGACAGCCATTTTACCTTTCGAGTTAATCTAATATAACATTCAACCACAATCAAGCAAGTAGTACAACATATGACAATAACCAAAGTTATAACAACTCCTCCAACACCCAATTACTGATCTGGTAAAACATGATCAGCTTTATGACATCTGACTTAACCCCTAGAGACCACAAGTTAACACTTTTATGATCCTTTTGCTGACACAGATAGATGCCCTACAAATGTTTCATCTCCCTAACAAAAATTTCCAGCAACTGTGAGTCCCCGACGTAGTTCTTCATATGGGCACATACCGCTTCAATGCTTGCTTTCCCGCCACCATCGCCCCTGCTGCCAACCCGCCGAGAGCACCAGCCACCGCCGCAGACCTCACCCCACGAGCCGCCTTGTAGACCGCTCCGGTCCCGAGACCGGCCACAACGCTCGTGCACACATCATCCCTATCCGTAGCCGCCACAAAACTGCTCTCTATCCCAGCGTAGATCAACCCAATCACCCCTAAACGATTACCCCAAACGCGACCCGATTGACCCGACGAGTTTAGAATTCTGTTGATTTTCAGCTTCGTCGTGTCGCCGGATTCGAAGTTTCTGACGGCGGAGTAAAAACCAGAGGAAGCCCCAGCGATTGAGCCGCCAAAGTAGGCCGTACCGGTGTAGAACGTGAGATTCTCGCCCCAGGATCGTCGCTGACGGTGAGATTCCTCGGTAAAGAGGAATTCCGGAGAAGTAGGAAGCTTGTAAAGATACTGCGCTTTGACAGGGAGCTCGTAGTTTTGGTAAGGGTTGTAAAGGCGCATACTTTGATCGGATTCATTGTCGGAGCCGTGATTCGCCGCCATAAGAGAAGGAGAGATATCTTCTTCTGGGGTTTAGGGTTTATGTGTGTGTGTGAGAGAGAGAGAGAGAGAGAGAGAGAGAGAATTATAACAACTACAATATTTAGTTGGCGTTAAGTAGAGAGAAACATTTTAAGAGATTATTAAAATTCAGAAAATATTTTTCCGATTATCCCATAAGAATTTGTTTAACTGAACTTAAATAAAATCCACTATTTAAATGTTTTAAATTTATTAATTTATTTTAGATGTGATGTAGTATTTTGTTTATGTTTAAAAGATAAAACATTATTAGTTCGTGCATTATTTCAATATTTTAAGATTAATTTATTTCTAAAAATGCTCTAATCGTGATATATTTTAATATAAAATAGATTGAATTTCACTTTCAAATTATTTATATATTAAAATTGGAAATTTCCCAAAACCACAATACCGTAATAAACCGGTTGATGAGAAAAAGGAAAAAGGAAAAAGAGAAGAAGACGGGAACGAAAACGTTACAGCATCTCCGATAACGATACACAAAGATTGGTTGTGCGTACACAGACGCAGAGAAAGAGAGATAGAGAGAAAGAGAGAGACGGAGAAGGTAAAATGGGAAACCAGAAGCAAAAATGGACGCCGGAGGAGGAGGAGGCGTTACTAGCCGGAGTTGCCAAGCACGGTCCCGGCAAGTGGAAAAACATTCTCCGGGATCCCGATTTCGCCTCTCAGCTCACTCATCGTTCCAACATCGATCTCAAGGTTTTATTTTTTTTCTTTCTCTGCTTCTTTGTTGCCATTATTGTTGATTTCTTCGGCCAAGGGTTACGTACGTAGAAAACCCTAGATACCGGATTCAACGCACACTAGGGTTTGCTGATTTGAATTTGATTGTGTGGGATTGAGTTGATGAGTATTGGGTTTGATTTGATATCTGAAATCATCTGATAAGAGTTTTCAGGCAACAAAATCTAATTGACCAGTGCTTAGGGTTGTGAATTTTGGGATTAATTGCTAATCGTTTCGTACGAAGTTTGATGGTTTATATTCGTTCATTCTCCATGGATGCTTCTAAGCTTAGGAGATTAGCTGATTACTCACCGATATCATCTTGTGTAGTTTCTTTTCTTGAGTAGTGGCGGAGATGATCTCGAGGTTTTAGTTGTTTCACTGACAAGTTTTCTTGATGAAAAGCTGATTTACTGTTGTAAGGCGTTGCCCTTTGGAGCAGTGTGTTTCTAGTGGTTCTTTTTATACTCTGTTGGAGTCAAGTTGACAAAATGACGCCATAGATGTTTCTGCTGTAGTTTTCATCTGATGCTCAAGTAGTCACTTTCTTTGTTTATGTCTTTCGTTCTCTAAAGCTTGATTTCTGCTAAATAATTATATGCTCCTTGGAGACAAGATAGTCCTTTTACCATAGATGCAAGAATTTGTTTAGCTAGAAATATTTAGTGGTAAAATATGACTTTAGTTATGATGACCTTAGACTTTTTGTAGAAAATTGCCTTCCTATCCAACAAGTGCGAGAGTGTAAGGCTGGCATCTGTGTTCTTCTTTACTTTCGTATTCAATCAGGCTTGAAATAATAATTCACTGATGTCTAAGGCTGGCGGGTTCTGCTTCACTCACTTTATAGGATAAGTGGCGTAACTTGAGTGTTGCCCCTGGTACCCAAGGCTCAAAGGATAAGATACGTACACCTAAAGTCAAAGCTGCTGCTGCTGCTGTTATGGCTGCAGCCGCAGCTGCCGCTGCCGGTACTGCAATCCCCACTGTTAACTCCTCCCCAGTTGCTTCCCTTCCACATAGTGCGTCTTCTGATTTGAGCATGGATGACAACCCTTTAAATATTGTGGTGGATGCAAAGAATGCTCCCAGGTATGTCTTTCTTACTTTTTTTTTCTTGCCTGAAGTGGCCAACGCATACCCTAGTGTCTCTGTGGATGCACAAGTCTCATAAAGCCTGTCTTTAGATATGAAGTACTAATATTTCAGTGAATTCATTGGTGTATTGTTCAATTCTTGCGTTGTGATTATTTTCCCAGGTATGATGGGATGATATTTGAAGCTCTTTCAACCTTACCTGATACAAATGGATCTGATATCAGTGCTATTCTCGGCTTCATTGAGGTTAGTTGAATATTTCCTTGCTTTTAACACGTACCAGTGAGAACCTCTTTTGTGTCTGAATTTTATATTTGTATAAAAAGTTGTTAGGGAACCACCTTATATAAATAGGGAGGGATGTCATTGGCATCTCATGGATCAAAAGATTTTATTCTTTAGTATCCATTTATCCATGTTGACTTGCAATTTCATGCATAGATACCCTACTCTCTCATTATCCCTGTCCCAACTAATATGTTATTAGAAGTGGAAGCATTGCTCCATCCAGAGAGCTGATTGTCTGCTTATGGTGTAGACGCAGACGAGCTAATCTAATGAGTAATAGGATCATGCTTGTGTTGGCTTTTGAATGGTTCATAATCAACTGTTTATTATATACCTTCTCCAATTTGAAGGATGCGAATTGATCGTTATTGTTAGCTAGTTTTGCATGTTAGAAGCTTTGATAAACTTCACCTTGAATCATAAATGTATTTCAAGTTGTCTTAATAATCAATCTACTTGTTATTCTTCTTTCTCGATGTTGCTAATCGAGGTCCAAATCTTAAGTTATGGTTAAGTAATGAAAGTATTTCTAAATATATAAGTGTGGTTTTTCCTGAGTATAGCAGAAAAGGCATGAGGTGCCGCAGAATTTTAGAAGGATCCTTGGTTCAAGATTGAGGCGGCTTGCTGCTCAAGGCAAACTTCAAAAGGTTAGCTAATTTAGCATTTGTAAGGTTTGAACCACTCGTTTTCTTACTTGGGTATCGGTTTTTCTCCTTTTATGTACGGTACTTTGTCTCTTCTGAAATGGAAAGTGGCGGCGATCTTTTCACTTTTCATTTTTTTGCCTATATGTCCCAATTCATTTGTTCTATAAAGTTTTCGTTCTTGTTTTCTCATGACGATTTTTGAGTCTCGGAACCAACACACGCAGGTGCAGAACTTCTATAAGATCAGTGAATCATCTGGAACAAGAACAGCAGCTCCAAGACAAAAAGAGACCAATGTCAAACCTCGGCAGTCCAACAGTCAGAGTCCGGCTGTTTCTCAGGAGATGATAGAGGAAGCTGCAATAACCGCGGCCTATAAAGTAGTTGAGGCAGAGAACAAAGTGGATGTGGTCAAAGGAGCAGTGGAAGAGTTGGAGAGGATGACCAGAATAGCAGAAGACATGGAAGTCTTTCTAGAGATAGCAAAAGAGATACATGAAAGATGTAAATACAAAATGCCCTCATATTTTTTCCGTCATAGAGCAGTAGAATCTCGGGGAGATCGATATCTAATTGTCGGATTTGTGTGTGTGTGTGTGTGTTGGCAGGTTCTCGTGGAGAAGTTGTGCTATTGGCTTGAGTGGTGTGAAGAAAGGAAAAAGCTCTCTCGAGTTGATGAGACTTGGTGTTGAAGGTATATTTATATATAAGAGTAGTTAGCATTCTTTGGCAGAGGAGGAGAGTTTATTTACTTTGTTTTAGTTGTTTCTTTCTTGCTTTTGTTCCATGTTTGAGTCAATATTATAAATTTGCTAAACAGCCTCAAGTCGTGGAAAGAAATTAAATATATTTGCATCAAGTCATTATTAAACGATTCAAACCTTTAGTTATTGTCAGTGTTGTAAAATTCGTTAGGCGCTAGTCGGGCGGTCCATCAGTGCCTAGTGACTAGTCGAATTAATCGGCGATTAGTGGACGACTAGGCGTTTTTCGTTTTTTTAATATTTATAATATATTTCGATTTCAAAATTATAAATATAATATAATAAATAACAAAAATATTACATATAAAATATAAAGTCATATTAATGAAGAACTAAATATCTATTATCCTTAGTGTATTTGTGGAATTTTGATGTCGATATCAAAATGATCTTACCTTTGAATTACTAATTCTAAGCCACGAATTTGCGGTATTGTTGAGATAGACGAACATACGAATAGATGAAGATGACATACGAACGAATGAAGACGAAAATGACAAATAGACAAACGAAAAAAGAAGACGAAGATGGCTACAAACCAACAACGAACGACGTTTAAAACTAAATGAATGACGAACGAAGACGACCAACGACACTCAAAATTGGAAGAACCGTATAGCAAAGAGAGAAACAATCGAAACAACGTCATTGTGGTTTATTAAAAAAATAAACCGACCAAAACGCCGTTGTTTTGGTTCAAAATTTTTTTAAATATAATCAAAACGACGTCGTTTTGATATTTTAAAAAATAAGACCGATTTTTTATTAGTCAGACGGTCGGACACCGTCGAGCGCCTAGGCGACTAATCGGCCGCCTAGTCCGACTTTTAGAACACTGATTATTGCTTACAAACACAGCCAAGGTAGGACCAATCAGTAATCTAAAACACGAACGGTGAATTATGAATATGCCCTAGATTTATTTGTTTTTCACTTCATCGATAATTTTTGCATATTTTCCCTGTAGATCCGTTAAACTCGGCAGGGTAAACGATATTAAATTTGACAAAAGGATGAATCGAAATATAACCACGACATCAAATCTAAGGCATTTTTTTCCAATTTTTTATAAATAAAAAATATGTTCTTTATTAATTTGAATATTCAGATATATAAATTATTTAAGAATAATCTTTTTCGTTTCTAATGCATTTAACAAGTTAATAACTATAATAAAATATTTAATTTAAATATATAAATGAAAAGGAAAAAATAAAAACGATGTATTTTTTTTTTAAATATACGTACAACAAGCTACCATAAAATGAGGTAAGATGTAATTTACCGAATCAATCTTGTGCAGATTTGGAAATGTGGCTGATGAGAAGCCACTTTTCTTGCATTTTACAATCTCAAAGTCAGACTTGCTCTCCTAACTTAACACAACCCCTTACTGTTTTTTTTGCTTGACGCAAATAAAATGGTAATTTAGCATTGAAACGCAACAGAAAACAGTAAAACCAAACAATACACAGTAAATGAATGAAAATTTACTCGTCCTTTACGCCTTACTCGCTCGGAGTGTTCCACCACCACAACTGGAGTGAGATGCAGTAAATTTCCCAATGAAGTTAGTCTTGTCTTTCTTCATGGGATTCACTTCTTCAGTCTTTTCTTTTCCATTATCGTGCTAACGGGCGCTGCATAACTAGCAAGGTTTTGCTTGCAACTTTGGCACTTTCCCTCCCTGTGAACACAAATACAAAAGTCGCCCATCTTTGTTTCTCCTTTTCGTTTAAAATTTACATGTGGTCCCGAGGTTTAGGACGATTTTCAATCCCATCCACTAAAAATGCAGGCTTTCGATGCCTTTGAGATTGGACTCATAGTTCTTCATGACAGAAGTATTTTCTGCTGATGGTGAAAGCTTGTTATCGGATGAGGCAATGGGAGAATTTCGACCACCATGGATCTTTGGGTGAGAGCCTGAGCCAATTTCAGGGACTTGAGGGTTAGAAGGCTCAGAATCAGTTCCCACAAGAGCAGCCTCACGGGCACTGGACATAGCCACACGCCTTGATGATCCACTTGCACGCATAAAGCTAGAACTAGATAACTGTACATGCAAACAAGCCATCAGCTCAATATAAAGATCAGTAACAGAATCTCCAAACAACAAATTGAGATGACAAAATAACAAAATCAACTGCAAGTCCTTTCGTGTAAAACCCATTGCCATTTTCAGCATTCCACCCTCCTTGGTAAGGAATGACTTACAAAGAGCTTATTAAACTCACGAAGCATGGAAAACCAGCCACATGGTCAATGATTTTATAAACTCACCATTACATCTTTAGAAAGTGCAGGATCAGTTGAAACTGGAGCTTTCTGTTTGGATACGTTTCCAGAGTTTAAAATTTGTCCTGAACTGCGTCTACGATCTCCTGATGACCAGCCAAAAGGTCTAGCTTCGTCCCCACCTGCAGTGGAACCAAGGGGGTAGCAAATATAAAGTCAAATGGGTGCAGTCACGACTCCATGGAACAGATGACTCATCTTTACATGTGTAATTGAATAATTAATCTTCGCTTCCCTTCATCACATATACACTCAAATCAAAATAGAAGGAAAAAACATTTACTGTGTACTTCCATACCCAAAAAGATCAAAACAGTAAAGTAGAACAACCTGATTGCCTCCCAGCACTAGCAATAACAGGGGGTAGGCTTGAACTTGGCCCGACTCCAGGACCCTTCGAAATTGATCAGAAGAAGTCCACGCTCGACACATCAGAAGCATAATTAAACAGTCAAAAGGGAACATAACTTATGTTCAATGCCATGATACTTACAAGAGGACGAGGAGGAGTGGCTATCTGTGATTGCTGATACTTCAAGATTGTCCAATCAAATACATAATCAAACTGGAAGCCTGAAACATAGGCAGCCGAAGACTGGTGAGTTCACATCTCAAATAGCTTGACTGGCTTCATATTTGTATATTTATTCATTTGTATCCACCTCTTCTGTCCCAGAACAAGAAAGCTAATAGAGATTGTTCAATCAAATATATAATCAGACTGGAAGCCAGAAACATATAACTAGATATAGACCAGTGAGTTCAAATATCAAATATCTTGACTGGTTTCATATTCGTACAAATTACTTTTGCATTCCCTTTATCAGTCTCAGAACAACAAAGCTGTTTCGAGAAACCTGACCTTCTCGGATAAATAGGTCGCGGAACAGTTGTTTCAGGTAAGCATAGTTTGGTTTGTCGTCAAATCTCAGGGACCGGCAGTAATGGAAGTAAGATGAAAATTCTGAGGGATAGCCCCGACACAAAGCCTAGAAGAAGCAAAAGCATAATATCAGTATTGTTAATCACACTTAGTCATCAGGAAAGTTCTCAGAGATCATTTTACCTCAATTGAGGTTGATACTTTCTTTTCACTGATTTTCTCATACTTTTGCTTCTTAGTGCCAGCTTTGAGTCCCTGCCAAGGAAGACTGTATACAAATGGGTAAGTAAACCAGAAGCCCTACGAAGAACGAATAGCAATGGTGAAAGCACGGAGTACACACCTTCCTCTTAGGAAGTACATGAGAACAAATCCAAGGGACTCCAAATCATCTCTACGACTTTGTTCTGCAACACAATTAACCATAGGAACCAGAATTAGGTTCTTTAAAGTAGTAAGAGAATATCAAATTAAATAAACGGACATACCAATGCCAAGGTGAGTATTCATGCTTGCATATCTAGCTGTTCCGGTCAAGTTCTTATTTTCCCTGTCATATACGCAGGAGACTAGATTAATAACAATAAAAGACGATAACAATGCACACTACAGAATCAAATTTTACTAACACTGAAACAAAAAGATTTTCCAGTACAACAACATAGCAGCTGGGAAGTGATACTAAGTATTTGGTATTTCTCTGGGGGAGAGTAGTATCATTTTTCCAGATATAAATGGTCATGTACACAAAGCTTATTCAAGTATTAATAGTTGATTAGAAAGACTCTCATAGAGGAAAGTCAAAAGACCATAGCCAACCTGTAAGGAATATGTTGATGTGTTGTAGTGTCCTTGTACTTCTTTGCCAGACCAAAGTCAATGATATACACCTGCATTGAGTAAATGTTGATTTAAGCACGTAAATCAGAAAGGAAACAAATCCAACCAACAACCATATCAAACAATGACCTGATTTGCACGCCTCCCAAGCCCCATGAGAAAATTGTCAGGCTTGATGTCCCGATGTAAAAATGACTTCGAATGAACAAATTCAACGCGATTGATCTGATAAGAGGAATAATGATATCCCAAAATTATGGAAATTTATCAATATCAATGCTAGGAAACTATTTACACAACTGAAGGGTTCCTACCATTTGATCTGCAAGCATTAGCACAGTCTTTAGTGACATTTTCCTACTACAGAAATTGAATAAATCTTCAAGACTAGGCCCCAACAAGTCTATCACAAGGACATTGTAGTCCCCTTCAACACCATACCATTTTACGTTGGGAATTCCAGCTAAAAGCGAGGGAAAGAAAAGCAAACCTCTCGGATAAGGAAGAGAAGATGTCACAAACTGGAAATGTAAACAATTATAGAAGAACTAGGTCCTTACTTCCTCCTTGTAGTATTTTATACAGTTTTGATTCATACAGCAGCTGAGGATGCTTCGTTTTTACATTTTCCTGAGAGAAAGAGATGCTGTCAGAAGATATATACCAAAAGAACACATGAAGTAAACAACGACACAACTGCACATGTTTAAAAATAGAACATGAGAAAAAACACATAAACATGAAGAAGGTTTACTTAACATTCTTAACAAACAGAACTAGTACCAAAAGAATGTTAAAAGCAGATGTTACAAGCAACAAACAACCAGAATGAATACAACATGTCTAGGCGCCAGCACCAAAATTATCAGATATTCCTCAGAAAGGTTGCGACTACCGGTTGCAAGGTGATTTTTTCCTGACTCAGTTTTTCCCCCTACACTGTTGACACTTCTTCATCAAGAAACATTAAAAACTTCGAAAAGTAAAATTGAATCCAGATTGATACAAATTTGGCCTGTCCGTCTACACCCATAAACGCAAAAACCGGATTGAATCTATACTATTCACTATATCAGAATCAATGTAAAGAAAAGGAAGAAGTAGCTTCAACCAAAATGTTATGGCGCGAACCACTAGGCAGAGTTAACTATGTACCGAAACTAAGGGTACAAACTTGTGTCCTCGCTTCAACACCAACAGAATAAAAAGGGGGGACTGGATCCATAATATACATGATCAGAATCAAAGCAATACTTAACTGGTTCAGTCACAGACTAAGTTAAACGAAAACTTTACAGCTTGGTTTAGCTTTGAGTTAGGTACGACCCAATTCACATTCACAAGGTTAGAATTCAAACAGTATTACTGTGTAGCCAAATGCTACACCCTAAAGCTTATTGCTTCCCATGTGTATTTTATGTCCCCGAACTCAAAAATGGAATTTATTACCAAATAGTAATCTATCTCTTCAGTAACTTTCTCCTAAACCGAAACAAGAAGAAGAAACTACAAATAAGAAAATTGCAAACATATGCTATAAAAAGTAAAGTTGGCTTCTCTTTCCATCAAAAAGCATACATATATAACAAGGATATATAAAAACGCAACGATCACCTTTAAATTACAAAATTAACATTTGATTACTAAGTTATCACTGAAAATGGTAAATTTATACAAAAGACGTACACGAAACACTTACAAGCTTAATTGCGACTTCTTCATTCGTCTGAATATCGGTACCTTCAAACACCATCCCAGGAACCACACGTTAAACAGTCATAAATTTCCACAAACCATACTGAGTCTAAAGCAAAGAATTCAATCGCATACCGAGATAGATCTCTCCGAATGATCCACCGCCGATCTTCCGTCCGAGCCGAAACTTATTTCCGACCCGCCGCTCCATCAAACCAAAAGCTACTAACCCTAAAAACAACGTCTCAAACGCCAAAAGTCGAAACCTACCAACCACACTTTTGTCTCCAATACAAGCTCAGACGGAACCGAGAAAAATTCGATAGAAAATACGAGAATTTCCGGGGAAAAGCGAAAACACAGATGAGAATCGACGAGAAAGCGAGATTGGAGCCGGAGAACAATCGACTATTGACAAGACTATCAGAAAGTGGAGCCTAATCAAGCGGAAGCAAGGAAGAAGTGGTGACGGATTCCGATTGACTTCAGGCGACAAAGCTTCAACAGCTCTTCAACGCGCCGAAGAAACCGAAAGGAGAGATTGGTGGAAAGGGTGAGCGAGAGAAGAGAGAGAATAAACTTTTTTCTTATTTATCTAAAAAAGGGAAAGGAAAAAGTCGAAAAATAAATTTGGAGTGGTTAAGATATATTTTAAATGGGCCGAGTTTAACCACGGTTAGACTAAACCGGGCCCATGGTAGTTAGAAGGAGCGAGGTCTCAACGGGATTATCAAAAATATTCTAATAGTGCTAAAATATTTTAAAAATATTCTTGATTGAAAAAAAAAGTTTCAACTTCAAATCTACTTTTAAAATATTGATAATCCTATATTATTCTTGACGACAATTTTTCTCTCTCCTGTAGAGCACCTCTAATTCTCGCGCGAAAATTACTGGTACCCCACACCACAACAGATTCGACGAGAGTAGCTTGCGATCGGCATCAGATTCGCTGCCAATAGGTTGAAATCCTTTTGTTGTCAACAAAGAAGCTTGCAATTAAGCACGTTCCGCAGAAAAACCAGGTATGTATAGTGAGTTTTTCGTGTTTCTCTTGTGTTTATTGCAATGTCAAAGGTGACAGAGTGGGTCACAGAGTCGTACGGTCGCACTGGGTCACAGAGTCTCATCGAGGGGTCAAAGGGATCAAAGGTCGTCGCAGGGGTCCAAGGGTAAATGGGTCGCAAAGGGTCAAAGGGTCGCAGGAGTCCAAGGGTCGTATGGGAAAGGGGTCGCAAAGGGTTCAAAGGGTCGCACGGGTCCAAGGGTCGCATGGTAAAGGGGTCGCAAAGGGTTCAAAGGGTCGCAGAGGTAAAGGGGCGCAAAGGGTTCAAAGGGTCGCATGGTAAAGGGGTCGCAAAGGGTTCAAAGGGTCGCATGGTAAAGGGGTCGCAAAGGGTTCAAAGGGTCGCATGGGTCCAAGGGTCGCATGGTAAAGGGGTCGCAAAGGGTTCAAAGGTCCAAGGGTCGCAGGGGTCCAAGGGTTGCACGGTCGCTGTGGGTCACAGAATTTACCCGTCTATTATGTTTTTGTTACAGGTGTAATGGATACGGTGGATGAGAAAATCACACTGATTTATTTTTTGTATGATGGTAAATGGGAAAAAAACTCAAATGGAGAATCTGAATGGGTTGGTAGAGTTCAGGAAAATCAGAGAGTACTTTTCTTATGTCCTCTAGTTAGTCTGACATACCAGCAACTGATTGATGAGTTATGCGCAGAGATGATGGTGGATAATAATACAACAAAGTTGAAATTAAGCTATTTGTCCAATATTTGTGAAAATAGGAAGCCGACATATATAATGAATGACAAACAT
>CM071869.1:34907591-34956713 GCA_036759665.1 Gynandropsis gynandra
TACTGATAGCTGGGGTACGTTGTGACCTTGCGAGATTTTCAGTGTAGTGTACTGATAGCTGGGGTACGTTGTGACCTTGCGAGATTTTCAGTGTAGTGTACTGATAGCTGGGGTACGTTGTGACCTTGCGAGATTTTCAGTGTGTACTGATAGCTGGGGTACGTTGTGACCTTGCGAGATTTTCAGTGTGTACTGATAGCTGGGGTACGTTGTGACCTTGCGAGATTTTCAGTGTGTACTGATAGCTGGGGTACGTTGTGACCTTGCGAGATTTTCAGTGTGTACTGATAGCTGGGGTACGTTGTGACCTTGCGAGATTTTCAGTGTGGTGTACTGATAGCTGGGGTACGTTGTGACCTTGCGAGATTTTCAGTGTGGTGTACTGATAGCTGGGGTACGTTGTGACCTTGCGAGATTTTCAGTGTAGTGTACTGATAGCTGGGGTACGTTGTGACCTTGCGAGATTTTCAGTGTGGTGTACTGATAGCTGGGGTACGTTGTGACCTTGCGAGATTTTCAGTGTGGTGTACTGATAGCTGGGGTACGTTGTGACCTTGCGAGATTTTCAGTGTAGTGTACTGATAGCTGGGGTACGTTGCGACCTTGCGAGATTTTCAGTATGCTAGGGTCTTTTGGACTTCACGAGCATATGCCTGAGCTAGAGTCATGTGGACTCTGTGCGTTATGATCCAGTGTGGTACTAGTCTTAGACTTTAGATACTCAGTCGGGTTGGGTAGAGTTATCTGTATATCTTTAGTTTAGACTTAGGATATATCATTATTTTATGATATTCAGTTCGAGCGGGAGAATATGTGGCACAGAGTACGTACACGTATTGATCTCACTGAGTGCGTATGTCGTACTCACCCAATTTTTGGGCTGTCGTGGATGGACAGGATATGGCGAGGAGAAAAAGTAACGAGGTTGAGCAGCAACATGAAGGTTCACAGCGAACTGATGGGAGAGGCGTGCACGAGGTCTCGATGAGTTTTATTTTGCATTTCGTATTTATTATTTCATTACGTGACTCTGGTCTTTACGTATTTGTTTTGCTATTTGGTCCGGACCACTCTTATTTCAGGAATAATTATTTATATTTATTTTATAAATACGTTTGAGCGATGACACGTGTAGCCACCTCTTGGAGGTGATGGTGGACACTCCTAGTCCCGAGGTTGTTCCGGGATGGGGGTGTTACAAAGTAGATTCGATATAATGGTTTGGTTTAGGAGTTCGATATAGGATGTAATGATTCAAAAGCGATTTAGAGTTTGGAATTTGATATTGGAGTTCGATTTTAGTATTCAATTCGATATAGGGTTACAAATAGACTTAGGGTTACAAATTGATTTAAGGTTCATGCTAAAAAATTAGTTTTTATGTTTGTATCCTCATTAGAAACTATGACTAACCAATCAACATTATTTGTGAAGATGGTGTTAAAAGTAGTACATTTTCAGATGCAAAATAACAACAGAAGGAGTTTAGTAAATGGATAGGTATACCACACCAATGTGAGTGTGGAAATACTATATCAACATGGACTTTAAGAACACAAAAAAAATCAGGAGGGTTTTCTTCCAATGTGCAACACAAGAGGTAAACTTTAAAATGTATGTTTCGTTTATTTAAATTTATTAGTAATAAAGTGAATTGCGTTTGTTCATAAGAGAATTATTCTCATATTTTTTAAGTGGATTGATGAAGTTATAATCTAAGATATGTAAGGTATGAGATAAGAGATAAACAAAATGAAATTGGAGATGGCGAAAATAATCTTAGGTCGCAACTTAGCAGTTGTAGTAATAACGTTGTTATTGGTATTATTATACTATAATATGTTAGTGTATATTTTTATATAAAGTTATTGTTATGAAATATTGTTATGTGAAGACATGATTATGTTATATAAAGGTGTTATTATGAACTATTATTATCTTATATAATGTTATTGTTATGAAATATTGTAATGTTAAAATGTAAAGACTGAAATATGTGAAATAATTCGAGAAACAAACATCATATTAAGACAAAATATAGTTACGGTTCACATGTTCGTTTCGGAAAACAAAAGATAATGACACGCCTAAACATTGGAAGGCATTACAAATGACAGTGAACATCTTGTTGTTTGTTCAATACATCAAGGAATTGCCATGTAGAGTTTCTTGCGAGGTCGAGATTCAATTTAGTCGGTATAGCTTGATTCTGATGATTGTGATTGCGGTTGCAGTGTTGGTAGTGATCACACTCCATGAACCGAAGCAATACTAGTCTCGACAACTTGACATGGTGAAGCTTATTTTTATTTTGGTTAACGTGAAACTCCCTACCATAAACTAGAACACAATTAGAATATCTTCATTTTCAGATCATCTTCATTTTAACATAAAGAGACAATTACAAACCTGGATTGTTTGAGGTCTAACCTACTATTTCTCTTTTGTCCATAAATTAGAATCACTCAATTTTTGCAATCTTTTGAATGATCTCCAACTTGTCGAAATTGTTGACATATCATTGGTCTACCATGTCAAGTCAAATGAATCTTGTTTTGAGGAGATTCGTTGACAACCTTTTGTCGATAGTGTTTTTGGGTCGCGTTGTCCATAACTTCTCTACAATGATTGTCCATTTATAAAAAATATGTTTCTCTTCATATGTTGTTTCCCATCTCGACTTAGAATTATATTTCGATACATACCTAAAAAATAAACATGTCAGTGATGACAAATTGTAATGGTCACAGATAAACATGTTAATTGTCACAGAAAGTTCGACATACCTGGAATGTTATATTGTTATTCGTTTATAACACTTAATGCATGGCCACATGGCAGCCTCGTTAGATCCCATTGTTGACTCACATAACTTCTAGCATTTAAGTCAACGTCATAACTAACACCACAATCTCGTACCTAACAAATAAAAACACAATTGTTAACTTTAAATGAAACAAACAGCTACTTCAACATACAAACATATAACTACTAATACCTTAAAAATTCCATGGCCATTTGGTATCACGACACATTGTGTAACTCGTTCTCTTGAAACTTCTAACTCCATCATTCTTTTTTAGAACTAAATTATATGGTATATTAGATCTAATAAGTATAAGTTCTTTGTGTCAGAATTAAGAAATTTGTTGGAAAAATATTGTATGCATCAATATGGAAATATTTGATTGATATCTGAAGCCATTATTATAGATTTATTTACAATTTCTATTCTTAGATAAATAGAATTTATGATCTTTTTATGTTATGGAATCAAAGAAAGATAAGATATGAAAATGCTTTTTAGGTATTAAGTTTGATACTTATCTTGACAAGAAATTATCTACATGATAAGATAAAATGTGTATCACAAACACAAGAGCTATAGCTCAGTTAGGTAGAGCATCTCGTTTACACGTGCACCAATGCTTTTTAGAGGAGTCTCATGTAATCAAACGAATTTATTAATCTTATTAATAAATCGATGTCTTACTCTATACTTTTCGGAAACAAAAGAGGAGAACATGCTACTTTGCAGATTCATTCTCTCTCTCTCTTTTTGCAATACGTAGCATACATTGTTGTCATATTTATTCTAGCATATCAATAATTGGTATAAGTTTTACCTCATTGTTTGTTTGATTTAAACTCCCGGACAAATGTTGTGGACATCTCTACATTGCGATTCAACTTCGAAATATGTTATACACCATGTTTTGGGATATATCAATAGGACGGTTTCATATTGATTGGACTTTCTTTGCCTGATTGCTTCCATAAGTCTTAAATGGTCACCTTCATGATTACTACAAGCGATCCTCCAAAGAAGCACTATAAGCTCCATCTCTTTGGATGTTTTTCTCCATATTAGCATATATGTGTCTAGCACACATATGATATTCTGCAAATGGCATCTTAATTGCATTTATTAAACTCTAAAAAAAGCACGATAACCAGAATATACCTTTTGCTTAAATTCATACAAAATGTTAATCAAAATGTACATTTTCTTGTAGGAAAGAACAATTAAATTGTGTCCATCTTCAAGAGTTAAGTCCATCTTTAGTTTCTAAACAAATCAAACCCAAATGTCATTGTTTTCAACCCAAACTATAGCCTACGAGCGTAGGTATATACAATTATCAACATCCCTACCAACAACCGCCAACAATTCACATTTGAAGTCTCATTTCAAAAAAACACTTGTTTAATCCAATAACGGGACGAAAATATTGCTCCCACTTTGACTCAACACATTAAACAGACGTAATATCTATCAAATAATCCTTTTCTATGACTAGAAAATATTTCAATCTCTACTGAAACATTAGGATCGTATCTACGAACCTCACTCTCGTAATTTCAAAATTTACTGAACTACACCGTCGGAGTTTCTGTCACCATATCCAATGCAATATGTCATGCTTTTAAAGATGTGACAATGGGATAGTCAAATTTCACCGCACCTTGATTTCACACGTCATTTTGTTGTCAGATAATTTGGTTGTCTCCTTAGATAATTGAAAACAATGTTGCAATATGTCTCATCGATAATATTTTTGCATGGCCATTAGGTACATGATTGTGCTAAGATTGTACAATTTAATCATCCAATTATTGCTTGTCGTTTCCACCGAACAATATACTCTCCAAGAGCAATCTTTCACCGAGCATTTTATAATAACTTTATTGCACGCTGACCTCAATAGTCTGACATCAATATGAGTTTTCGAAACATAGAAGAATAATACATTTTTCACCTCACTCACAAACTTGTTTTTTTACCGAGGCTTATGTGTCTTAGTTGTTCTGCCTTTTCGGAAATTTTTCAAACTTCGCCCACTCATCATCTGTGTTTACTGGTGTCGTTGGATATATATCATCCTAGTCATTGTACTCGACATCACTCTCATACCTTTGTTCCTCCACTTCATCAACCACATCTTAAAATCCATATTCTTCCTCCCTTACAAAAAATTCACGGATTAAGGACTGATGAATCAATCCCTAATCCGTCCGCAAATCAGTTTCGGGACGGATTAGGGACGGTTGGAAACCGTCCACAAACGAGCGTCGCCAACCTATTTTCGTCCGCAATCCGTCCGTAAATACATACGGAATATTTAGTCTGCAAACCGTCCTCAATTTCGGACCAATGATAGTCCGGAAATCGACGCAAAACCCGGACAATATCGTGCCCAAAATTTTCGTACGGCATTTGGAGACGATTTTCGGACGGGGGTCGTGACCTGTCCGGAATTTGGAGACAATTTCCGGACGGTGGTCGCGACCCATCCGGAAATTCCAGACATGTACCCTTCTTCGTCCCGAAGCCGTCCGCAAATAGGATATTCGACAGAGGGACGGGATTCGACCGAGGAAATTTGACGTCTTCCTTCAACCATTTCAACAATTTATATTTTTCCTCATTAGACAATCTGAATATCGGGACTGGAGCTATACCGTCTCCACTTATATGTAACTCCTTCCGTGAACAATACTCTGCGATATCCTTCCGTGATTTAATGTTATCCTTCGTTTTTCATGTGACATTCATTACTGTATTGATGATATTAGCGATTTTTTTTTCTCTATGTGCATGATTGTGGTGAAGCTTTAGATTTTTCCAATACGACAGATACCAAAATATGCTCTTCTTGTACCAATTATGGGTAATTTCGTAACCATCAATTCTCAGATGATTGTTTCCTCCGCAATCTATACTCCTAGGAATACCCAAAGCAAGAAGTCGTTCATACAATATCTTTTTGCCTGTCAAAACTGGAGGAGGAGATTTCCGCATAACAATATTCCTTTTAAAATTCCTCTTGTTGCGTCGTAGCGTATCATCAGGAGGAAGAAAACGGCGATGACAATCAAACCAACTCCTCTTCCATCCATACTTCAACTGAAAAGCGTCTGTTTCCTCCATGTAATATGGACAAGCCAATCGACCATGCGTTGTCCATCCAGATAGCATACCATAAGCTAGAAAATCACTTATTGTCCACATAATAACACCTCGTAATATAAAATTTTATCGTCTCGAAACGTCGTATGTTGGAACTCCCTTTCATAATTCTTTCAATTCTTCAATCAGTGATTGAAGAAATATATCAAACTTCTTTTCGGATGGTTAGGCCCGAGAATCAATATTGTGAAGAACAAAAACTCACATTTCATGCACATATCTGGTGGTAAATTATACGGTGTCATAATAACTGGCCACAACGAATAATTTCTCCCAAACATCCTGAATGGATTAAAACCATCAGTGCAAAGGCCTAAATAAACGTTTCGACTCTCAGCTGTAAAATCAGGATATACCTTGTTAAAGTGTTTCCACGCCTCACCATCTGAGGTATGACACATTTCTCCGTCAGGACTTGAATGTTCGGCATGCCATCTCATGTCGCTTGCGGTCTTCTCTGATTGATACAATCTTTTTATTCTGTCTGTAATTGGTAAATACTACATACGACGAAACGAACCCGATTTTCCATTTCTTATCAAATAAAATCGTTTTTTTCCGCAAAATCGACAATTGATCAAATCCAAAGTTTCTTTCCAGAAAATCACACAGTTGTCTTGGCAAATATCAATCTTTTGATACGGCAATAAACCCAATGATCTCATCATCTTCTTTGTTTCATAATATGACTCGACTGCATTATTATCTTTGGGCAAATAATCTCTTACTAATTGCGATATAGAATCCATGCAATTCTGAAAAAATTATTTTCAGTCTTCAAATTCATCAATACTGCAGATAAAGACAACCGTGATAGACCACTTCTACAACCATCATAAAGTGGATGGCTAACATTTTCTAACATTTCAAAAAAACTTTTTGCTTCTTCATTCAAATCTTCTTCAATATTTTCATCTTCGTTTCTTTCAACGAATGCATTTTGCACCATTTCTAAATAAGGGTTTTCCCTATCTTGAAAAGTTTGACACACTTCATGATTACAATACCCTACTAAAATTTTCCACAACATTATTGGGTCGTGGTGCAAAATTCTCTCCATGAGATAACCAAATAAAATAATTTGAAGTAAACCCTCTTAAATAGAGATGATTCCAAACGGTTCTCTCGTTAACGAATTTTTCATTTTTGCATTTTACGCATAGACAAACCAACTTACCATTTTCTCTATAAACTTGTTGATTTGTCGCCACCGTCATAAACTGTGTAAGGCCTTCTACAAACTCCTTCAATACACTTTGAGTTTCTGGATCAATTCTTCTATACATCCACTGTCTCGAAACGAAAATATTCGATCTCGACGACGATGTCGATATAATAAAAAACGATAACAAGATATGTAGAGAAAATATATGAGATTTGTGTGTGAGAAACGGGTAGAAGAGGAGAGATTAAATAGAAAATTTTAAGACCGATTATGGACTGGGATAAATATTTCCCGACGAAACATCCCGAATACGTCCGCAAATTGCGGACGGATTGCTGTACGGTCCGTAATTTACGGACGACCGTCTACATCGTCCCAAAACCGTCCGCAAATTGCGGAAGTATTGCTCTGCCGTCCGCAAATTGCGGACGGATGGTGAATCCGTCTCGAATTACGGACGACTTAGGGACTACTGTGCTGTCTGCAAATTTGCGGACGGATTAGGGACGGATTTATTATTCCATTCTTAAATCGTCTCTAATCCGTCCCTAAATTTAGGAACGGCTGGCTCAGTCCGCAAATTTAGTCCCGAAATCGTATTTTTCTTGTAGTCATCCACATTCTCATCTTAAACCTCTTTTCTCGCAGAAAATTATCATCTAAATTGTCATCCACATTCTCATCATTCTCATTACCAACCTCATAATCTTCATTCTCCACGTTCTCATCATTAATTTTTCCATCATCTTCAACCTTCACATTTTGATCAACAACTTTTTCTTCATCAATTGGAGGTAACAGATATCCTAAGTCATCATTTTCTCATTTGATGCTAAAATTGACTTTGACAACTCATGCTCGATATAGATACTGAGTTCACTCCCTTTTGCAGTTGTACACATCTCACATATATTTAGTCTAGATTTTATTGCACAAGCAACTTCTCATCCAATGATTGATGTGGTAATTTATACCACATTTCTCCTATTGCCGACAAGATCTTTCGAAACGTACCAAATCTTCAAAAAAGAACCAAGATAAGAAATTCATATCAAACTTCGCTAGTTTCACCAAAAATCCACCGTTGTACACAACATATCCATACATCATAGTTCCATCCATGTGAAAGTTTATATTGATTTTATCTGGTTGGCTGCAATAGAACGATACACATTAGTTGTTTGCAAAACTGTAACATTATAATATTCACTAATTTTATTAAAATATTTAATCAAATGATTCTAATAACCCCTAAACTCATTAAAATACTCAATTTATCACTCGAATCCCTCAAACCATCCAAACCCCATAAACACCAAACTGGAAATCAAAACTCTAACTCTAACTTGAAATCAACCCTAAAAAAATTTTTAAATCGAAACTCTGAGGGAAAATCGAATCCAAAAAATGGTAAAAATCAACACTCAAACTGAAAGATATCAAACTTATCACGTTTTAAATCACGAATCCAATACCCATAGAAAACTTACAAATGCACTAACAAAGACAAAGACTAGCCGAATAAGAAAAATAACAACTATTGGATGAGAACATATGTTTATGTTCCAAACAACTCTTAATTGATGTTAGTGTCAGAAACATTGAAATGATTTACCAAAACAAAAAGAGACACAAAGTGTTGACATTGATACTATTCTGTTGCATTGCATTTTGTCCTAACTATACACAAAACCTATGTATATAATCATAACAATTGTATATTTCTGATACAAATCTGCAAGGGCACAAAAATACTTCCATCTCAGAAAGCTTTTCAACAAGAACCCATCAGATAAACATCACCAATTCTTCACTGCAACTCTCTCAAACTCCTTTTCTTTGGGTCTTTCTCCTTTTCTTCAAGTGTTTACACACACCTCTAATGGAACATCTGCATCAAAACCAGAGGATGCACCTGGAGAAAACACAGTCACTTTCAGAGAAAACCCTAATGCAGATTTCTGAGGAACCCAGATGCTGAAAGCTATAATGATCTTGGGGACATTGTATCTTGAGTTGAAAACTGAGACATATTCGACTGTTTTTTATTAAGCTTTGACCGCAAATGTCTGATTTTCGCGTCCACCCTAGCTGTGAATCCGATCTTTGTCGTCTCTCGTGCTTTTGTGCTCTCTCGGGTCCACATTTTTGCATCTTCAACATCTCTTTTGTAGTATTTGATCTCTTGAATGATATGATGATCCATAGGGTTCAAGAATCTCTGGAAAGATATGTGAGTGAAGTATGGAAGAACAGTGGCCACTGTGACCAATACTGTAGCTGACCAATATATGGGTGCTGGAGCAAGAACTTCATCAAGAATTCTATAAATACTACCCGAAAGACTCGGTGGCATCATCCCATAAAGAGCAAGGAATAGGTACCATAAACCGATGCTTCCCCAGATTAAGACGTGTTGGATCCAAGTGAAATGGCTCATCGTTAGAGCAATTTGCACGTTCACGGCCCAAATGATGCAAGTAAACATGGTTGTACCAACAGCATCCATGTCAGCTGTCTGGCCACCAGCTCTGAAAGCTTGTTCATAAATAATTCCGATGTTGACGAAGAATATAACGAGAGAGGAGTAGACACCATTGCCCATCCACCCCAATATTCTATACCAATCAAAGAACAAGTTTTTCGGCCCTTGTTGGTATAACGCCGGAAACTGAAGGACAAACAAAGATTTTTGTATGAGCGAAAATCATGTAGCTTCATGATTTACTTGTCAAGACTATCTGTAATGGAACTCACCTGCAAACAGATCTCAGAGGAAACGTCTTGCTCGAAGACTCCTAGTGCAATCACTGGCAACGACGTAAGGACTACGTTGAAGAGTAACAGGTAGTAGTCATTATATACTGATTGGCCAGAAAACCCCGTAAACGCCTCGAAGTAGAAGAGAGTAAGACCAAATGCAATGTTTTTGTAGAAGAAATAGCAAATCTGGAAGCAGAAAACATGTATTAGAAACCAAGATCTATACATCTATAGATCTTGCAATTATACCGTGAAAAAAAAAGGCGCATAAGCATATATTACCATTTGAGCTATTCTTTTGTAGCACCAGTGTCCATGCACGACGAGAAGTCTTTCCAAAAATCGGAACTGTGCAATAGCAAAATCACTAGCCATAACAGCCTGCACAAGAATGAGATTCAGCGAAAAAGATTTGAGATGGGCGGATCGATACATTTGCCACCAGTCTGTTCTTGTACTCGGATGAAATTAACCCTATACAGAAGAAATTTTCCCACAACAAGTAGAAAGGTTCCAGGAGAAACGGCCCTTCGAACACATTTATTCGAGAATGCATTTCTCAGAGTATAACGGGAAGAAAGAAGACTAACCTGCATACCTTCCACCCCACTAATGCCTACACCAATGTCAGCTTCCTGAATCATTCCAACATCGTTTGCACCATCACCGATTGCTAATGTTGTTTTCCGAGTTCCCTCTTTTACCAACCTTGTTACCTTTGAGTAGAAAAATGAAACAGACAATAAATAATAGTTGAAACACTGATGATCTTGCTGACATTTCATTTCATATCTTTCCTGTTCTTTGTGATACCCTCGGTCTGTGATTACTGAGATATAAATCCGAAACGATAAATGCTAGAAAAAGAAAGGAACAGGAAAGGGAGATATACCAACGCCTTTTGCTTGGGAGAGACACGACAGCAAATGACCGATGCACAATCTACTGCCAATGTCAGGAACTGATACTTCATATCATCCTCCAAAGCATAGGTAAGGGTTTTTCCATCTATGATTAAAGCGAATGCAGCATGAGGATCCTTCTCCAGCTTGACCATTTGTATAGCATTCGTGATTTGATTCAAGATATTCTCCTTAATACCCTGATTCGAAGATTGAAATGTAAACTGAGTTTCAGATTATTGTTAGGGGAGAGATCACTCTTGGAGTCTTGTTAGTAATACATACCCCATTGGCGTCTTGGGATCCTCCCTCGAAATTCATGGTTGTTATGCAGATCTGTTTCATGCCTTGCCGAAGCAAACTGCACGCGAATCTGCAGTCCACAGTAAGCAATTTAATCGTTAGATTTAATAGATATAACAGATTTTCATTTCTTTGTTACATTCAAAGCAAAGCTTAAGTATAAACCCGATGTTGATTGCGGTTTCCATCTTGTCCCCAGTCAAAACCCATAATTTGAGACCAGCTTGGGCAAGTTTATCTATGCATTGTGGAACCTACAGAAAATGGATCAACATTGGTATAAACGAGACGGGCAAGGGATGGAATATTGTGTATGTAAAGCCAGAGCAATACATACGCCTTTCTGCAGTTTGTCCTCTACAGCAGTAGCACCGACAAGGATTAGTTCTCTTTCAATCATATCTGATACCCTCTCAAGCAGAGCATCTCTATCAGAACCTATTGAAGTTTTGGCTTTAAGAAACTCCGCGTTCCAAGCAGAATATTCATCCTCGTCAAGCTTTCGGTACGCAAGGGCAAGTGTACGTAGCCCAGCTTCTCCATATTCATTTAAATGCCGAGTGGTAGGTGTCAAGTATGTCCGTCCATTTTTTGCTAGCCGATCAAAAATGATGCTGCGAAATTTCAAGAAAGTAGTATGTTATATAAATGAAATCACAAAAAACCAAACAACAGACAAAGATACTAAGATGTTGATATATACATCTCAAACTTATAAGCATAGCGAAAAATGTGACAGAAAGCAGAATGCTCGATTGTGTCGGGCTAACCTGTCAGCTCCTTTGCATAGAAGAAGAGTTTGCCCTTCCTCGTCACGTACAATCACTGACATCCGCTTTCTTTTGCTTGTGAACTCCAACAAATTTAAAACTTTATACTCCCTACATATTGTTTCTGGTATTGGGTCAGGGTTTGCTCAAAGGAAAGGTGTATGTAAAGTAAAGGCATTATGATTATAACACAATATATATTATCCTCACCTTACAATTGTTTGGCCCGAAGAAGAGTATCTTTCATGAACAAAAACACTCGATTGGGTTCTCTTGAAGAACTCGAAACCGAACTCTCTTGCAGCAACAAGAAAAGAAGCTTCATCAGGAGACTCTGCTTCATAAGTATATTTGCCTGTCTCCTCGTTGAGCTCGGGAATGGCAGTATGACAAATAGCTAATATGCGGAAGAACATCAGAATGTCATTAACATGTGCTTCCCTTAACCAATTGCCGTTCATGAGTCTGATATCCTCAAAACTAAACCCCTTTATAGGAGTTCTAATATCATTCTCGCCTTCATGATTTACGCAACTTTCCAACTCAATTTCTTGCCTGCCGCGGCTGCTGTCCCATGTACCATACACTTTAGTTTGAGCCCTCGGAGTACTGGATAATTCTCCACCCTGTTCTTCTAGGTCGATAGCCATCTGCTTTGCCGCAGCAAGTTCAACTTCGCTGGAACGCACACCATAAGAAGTGCCAGCAATCGAGCACTTGAGAAAATCCATCTGATTACATGTCAAAGTTCCTGTTTTGTCAGATAGAATAGTGTGAACCTGGCCGAGCTCTTCGTTCAAATTCGAGGTACGTGCTTGTGCTGGGACCCCACTTTCATTATCATACATTTGCAAGTCTTGATTGATGAAAGTTGCTTGCAAGACCTTTACGACCTCGATTGAAACATAAAGAGAGATGGGTATCAAATATCCATAAAGCAAAAGAGCAGTGATCAGATGGACAACCCCGGCATAAATAGGATTGCTAGGGTTCGTTAGGTTCTCAGGCTCATCGGGTCGTAAGTACCACCAGTTGGGCATGTGAAATTTCGTCTCCCAAGCAAATCCTGATGAACTGACACAAGAGATTAAAATGAGTAGGACAAGAAGAGTGTAGATGATATAGTCCATTGTCCTCTCAATTCTGCTCCTTTTTGAAGGTGATTTCGTCGAATTCTGCATCACTTTAGTATCATGACCTGTAAATACCACCACTCCATAAACATAGGATGTATTCCTAAGCTTTGAATCTCTTAAGAGAATCTGACTCGGATCCAGAGGAAAGATTTGCCGATCATATTCCAAGTTGCCAACAAAGGTGTAAAGATTGGGGTTTGGATCTTCACATCTGATTAATGCTCTGAAATCTTTGAAAGATTCATCATCATCAAGAGGCAACGTTACTTCCAACGATCTTTTCACTTTCAAGTTTGTCTCACCATCTAAGTTCATAGTCTCTACGTAGCATATTCCGTCCTCATAACTCGATGACAACAAGAGCAAATCAGCAGGGAAGAACTGATCCTTCTCCACTTTCACAACATCACCAACGCTAATCTTTTTCCACTTTCTTCGACGAAAAACTCCATCAGCTTTATGAACATAAGCTTTCCGTGCATTGATCTTCACGTCTTGCATAAACCTACGCCAATCTTCCAAAGCCTCCTTCAACATACTAAGCCCGACAACGAAGACCAAAGGGGCAATCATGCTCCATTTGTTGAAAGGCGAGAGAGGAAACACCGAGAGAATTGCAGCTACCAGAAAGTAGAAATTGGCAGCGCGGTGGAATTGCTCGTAAAGGGACTTGGGAAAGAAAGTGATCAAATTGTATCTTGTTGTGGAGACATAATTAGAACGATATCTTAAGGGTTTCTTCTTGTGCATATTAGGCTGATTGCAATGCACCGTTCGGCTAAATCCTGGACCTTGGATAGGATGAGGTTCTTCACCCTCAGCAGCACTTGGCCTAATACATCCGAATGTGTAAAGATGGCTCAGCCGCAGCTTCGACCTCCTTCTCCCTCGTGCCATTTTTATCTTTAGCTTCAACTCAAGAGCAATGCAACAAGAACATCAACACAAACCCAGTACGTCTTTTGTAGAAGATCTATAATATGATCATCAAAGACTCTTCTGCATCAAGGATTTTGATGGTGCTCCAGCAATTTTATGTAAATGCACAGCCTGAAAAAGAGTAAACCCTATTCAAAATTACACTACCCAATTGTCTTATTGTTGCAGAAATGAAAGCATAATCGCTGAAGAACTTGGAATTTAAACGAGAATCGATATCTGTACGGAAGAATAACACTTTACAGAAAAAAACTAGGAATTCAAGAGCTTGAAACTCAAGTGTTCATCGGAGTTGGTAAAAGCACAATATTTTGAAAAATAAAAGTAGGAATTTACCAAAAGACGGTATTCAAATTTTGTCGGCAGTCTCAAATCTGAATGACAGCAACCCATACCAAACCCAGTTGTGAGAATTTATACCATTTAAATCGATAAAAATTTGTAAATCTACCTCCGATGATAAAGTAAAAGAACGATGAGATAATTTAAATTCAAACACATTTGTCTCCTTCTTACAAGAACAGACGAACCGAGATCAGAAAGCACTATCGAGATCCCGATTGATCCGGAAATTCAATCATACAACGAAGTGATTAAGAGGTGTAAGAAAACACGCAAACACAATTGCCAGCTCAAACTTTGGAAGAAAAACATTGAAACCCCTAAGAAATAAAATATTCAGACAAGTACCCAAAAGGGGGAAGAAATCAGATTCGTCGGAAAAACAACAAATCAGGAAACAAACCCGGAATCACAGCCTTTGTTTCGTGACGACAGGCCGAACTAAATGATACCCATTTCAGTAATAAGCTGATTCTGAGTCCAGAACTGTTCAACAATGTCAGATCAAGCAGCAGAAGACGAAAAAGACACAACTTTCTCTCTCCTTCTCGTTCAAGTTTTTTCCTTTCTTCTCCTGAATTCTCAGCGAACAGCAAAAAAGATGGAAACCAAAAAAACAGGACCTTTAGAGAGACAGAGAGAGAGAGAGAGATTTATTGTTCTGTCTGATTTCACTCCCGTTTCTCTCTCAGACTGGAAATCTGAACCCAGTGCAGGAACTTTTGGGTGTGTTTCTACTTCTTCTTCTCCCTTCTTCTCTCTCTTCAACACTAATCATATTATTTTCTTAAGTTAGCAACCAAATTAAGAAGTAAATTTACTTTGTTTTTCTAAAAATTTAATGCTAATGAGATTACATTCTTGACTAGATACAGTCTTTCAATGTATCTACCTTCTACCAATACCAATTCTAACATTAATTTCAACGTGTGAGCCCCGCAGAAAATGAAAGATGTCAGCTTGATCTTATTTATGAAATGAATTTAATCTCAATTATACAATAATTATAAACAAAACTTTATTTATTTATTTATCTTTCACTAAAAAACATACAAGTTAACAATGCTTACCTGTTCAAGCTAAAGACTTGTAAATTTTATTATTTTTTAAGATCAATGGAGATATTCAAAATATTTTGAATTTCTTTCTTTTTTTATATGTAAGATGACTTGTAGAAATACACGCCTTAATAGTAGTGGACAAAATATTTTAAAAGAAAAAAGAAATCGCGTGTCATATCAGCTAAAAGTTATTTTATTAGTTTCTTTATTTTTGAAAAAAAGGAGTGAATATTATTTTAAATTTTATACTGTATGAATATGATATAGGACAAAATGATGACGTGGCGAAAACCCTTTTCCTTTTACTGGGGAGAAAAGATCGCGGGTAGTGGGTCTCGAACCAATCCTCTCCCTCTTATAAGTTATAAAGTGGACCCTATTTGTATTTTGTTTATTATATTATATATAAATGTATTTATTTTCAGAAAACAATTTGTAAAGTGTATTATTAAATAAAAAAAATGATAGTTCTAGAAGAAAACTTGTATCTTTTAGGTTCGTATATGACATATGGTTCATAGGTTGCGGAGGGTTCCAGAAGGATTGTCTCTTATTTAGTAAAATAAGAAATAGGTTAATATAGAAGTATAAGAAAGGTAAATCATCTTTATATTTTAAAATTATGAATTAAAAATTTTCATTTTATATTTTTTCATGTTGAATATCTCTATATTTTATTATAAACTTATTTTATTTATATAATTCACAAATCAGTGTAAAGATCTTGAGTTTTACCATGTTTGCATCTAGAAAACAGTAATTACAAATTCTGCTTATAAAAAAATGCCAAATAAGTTATAATATATTATAGAAATTTAAATTTTCTTTACTAATTATGATACATGTGGATCCACAACAATGAATGATGATTGCAAAACAATGTGGACTCAGTAGGAAATTGATGTATAATTATCTAAGGAACTTAGTTTATCATGCGTGCTATAGAATACGTGAGACTATAAAACTAATACATGTTTTATTTCGGAACGCTAAAAAACTATCGGATCTTTATATATTCACTTATTTTATATTTTCATTTCTATCTTTTTTTAATGCTTACATTTAAAAAATACACAATTTTCATACAAATAAATTATTTTTTTGTAAAATTTGTTTACATGATATTCAAAAATATAATCTATCACATAATCAATAATAACATAATATATAATCTAAAGTGTAAATGTTCACATAATAATTACTTTGTAACTATTTATATCAATTCTATTTTCCGAATTAAAAATTAGAGGCTTTAAAATACGTAGTAATTAAAATAGAAGTACCAAAAACAAAAATATTTAAAGGAACATATATATTGTGAATCATTCAAGAAAAATAACAAAAAACAGAAAATTTAAAAACAGAGTTTATAAAGAACAGAGTATCCATTCGGCATTTCATTTAAATCATTATCTCTACATTTTCTGAATACATCTGTGACTTTTTAAAGACAAGAAAATGAATATATCCTTGGTGAACAACGCACCTAAAGAGCCAATAAGGCATAACAGTTTGCTAACAGAATCGTTTCTCTCTTCGTACCAAAATGTATTGCACCAGAATGATGAAAGATTCTCTTGTCTGCTTTGTCATTTTGTGAAGACGTGGATACCCCTAGTGACAACCTAGATTGCTTAGTAGAAGTGAGTGTTGTTTTGAGAATTGTTGAGATTGTATTCCCATTGGTACTCCTTGTAGATGAAAATGTATTAGGTTCATGTAGACTTTTCTGAAGTTCATTTGTAATCAGAGAACCTGTACTGCAAATTTGTTTAATAAAACTTGAGTCTGTTGCCATTGAAATGAGTTACGTATCATCATCTTTGAGAGGGTTATCCACAGTCCCCCGCAATTGGAGATGTTTAGGTACCCAAGTCCAAGTTTGTTGCACAAAATAGAGATGCGATGGCGAGGTAATGGCTTCGTACAAATATCACCAATTTGCAACGCTGAGAAAACATGTTTGGTGATTATATATCCAAGCGTTACCTTTTTCTGAACAAAGTGATAATCAAGTTCGATATGTTTGCTACGATTATGAAATATGGGATTTGTAAATAGGTATTCTACCGATAGATTGTCACAATACAACATAACAAGAGATGGTTGATGAATATCAATGTCTCGTAGAACAAATGAAATCCAGGTGAGTTCAGCTGCAAGGCTGGCCATGGCGTGATACTCTACTTTCGTTGAAGATCAAGACATCGTAGGTTGTCATTTCACAGACCAAGAAATAAGATTGTTGTCGATAAATGTACAAAAACCAGTTGTTGATCTTCGAGTTGTTGTACATCCACCCCAATCACTATCGCTGAATGAATGAAGATGAAGAAGAATGTTGGACTGTAGAAACAATCCTCGATGTAAAGTACTTAGGTACCTTAGTACATGCTTTAGTAGTTTAAAATCAGCAACGAAAGACTCATGCATTCTTTGATAGATAGAATTGAAAACATAACTCAAGTCTAGACGGGTGAGGGTAATATACTGAAGTGCCCCAAGAAGACTTCGAAATTGTGTAGGATCATGATACTTTTGAAGATCTGGATCATATTTTTGTTGACAGAGTGAGAGAGGGGTTGGCAACGGCTTACAATCTTGCATGTTTGCTCAAATAAGAAGCTCCTTGACATACTGATTTTGATTGAGAAACAATCCTCCAGAATGAAAAGTTGCATGAACCCCCCATAAATAATGAAGAGAACCAAGATTTTTCATGGAAAACCTGGAGTTGAGGATAGCAATGAGATGTTTCAGCATTGTGGAAGAGCTCCCTGTTAAGATAATGTCATCCACGTATAGAAGAAGCAATAATGTATCACCTCCATGTTGATAAACAAATAATGAAGGGTCTCAACTGCTACAAGAGAATCCATATTCAAGCAAGTACGAGCTGAATTTATTGAACTAGGCACGTGGAGCTTGTTTAAATCTATAGATGGCTTTCTTTAACATGACCAGGATACTTAGAGTCAACAAAACCAGGTGGTTGCTGCATATACACCAATTCTTGAAGATTACCATGAAGAAATGCATTACTTACATCCAGCTGACATATTTCCCACTTTCGAATAAGAGCTACAGAGAGAACAATTCTAATGGTAATGGCTTTTACTACAGGATTGTAGGTTTTAGTGTAACCAACTCCCTCTGCCTGATGAAAACCCTTAGCAATCAGTCTGGCTTTGAGTTTATCCACTGAGCCATCTGCCTTCAACTTGATTTTATAAACCCATTTACACCCTAAAACATTCATGTCTTGTGTTGGAGAAATGAGAACCCATGTATTATTTTTCCTTAGAACATCAATTTCATCATGCATTGCAGCACACCATCTAGGATGTTTTGGAGCAGAAACTAATGATTTTGGTTCTGTAGAAGCTGTACAAAGAGTTGTGAGAGCATACTTGGGATTAGGTTTGAATATACCGGCCCGACTTCTTGTGACCATTGGATGTGTTGAAGCATGTAAAACCTCAATCACTGGTATATCAGAATCATGAGTGTTTTCTGAAACTGTTGTTAATATGGAGACTGTAGGGGAACTGGATGCTTGAGAAGTAACACCTTCCATGGGAGGTAACTGAAATATTGTTGAGCCTTGGGAGAAAAAAAGGAGCTTTCTGAGAAGAATTTCACCCAAAACCTAACTGCTAGGATTTTAACAAGGTTGTAGAGTAACTAGAACAAAGACAAGAGTACACAGTAGGAAAAGGAAAACTCTTTTCATCAAATATAGCATGTCTAGTTATGTAGATTCTTCATGTTGGTGGATACAGACATCTATAACCTTTATATTTGCATCGTATCCAAGGAAACACAATGAAAAGACCTTGGTTCCATCTTGCGACTTGCATATGGCCTGAGATTAGGAAAACAAGAGCAACCAAATACTTGAAGTAATGTATAATCTGGTTCTTAACCATCTAGAACTGAAAAGAGACTAGCATTGTCAGGAAGAACAGAGGATGAGAACAAATTGATAAAAAAAAACTAGTTGTAAAAAAGGCTTTTACCCAGTACACCAAAGGTACTTTGGACTGAAACAACATGGTGAGACCTAGCTCATTAAGGTGTCTATGTTTTCTCTCGACTAAACTATTTTGCTGAGGAGTATATGGGCAAGAGATCTGAAGTTTGATACCACAAGTTGCTAAATAGTCCAGAAAAATTTTACTCGTGAACTCCCCTCCACCATCACATTGGATGGTTGTAATCTTCTGATTCAATTGGTTTTCTACCAACCGTTGGAACATAAAAAAGTAGAACAAAAATCTGACTTCTTTTGCACTGGATAAAACCAGCAATATCGAGAGTATTGAACAACAAATATAACATAATATCGAAAAGCTTGATTAGAAGTAACTGGAACATGTCCCCAAAGATCACAGTATACACATTCCAAGTGTCTATTTTACTCTAGAATTTAAGGTAAAAAATGATAGTTTGGAAGCTTTTCCAAGTTGACAAGAAGAACATAACCCATAACTCTTCTTGTTCATATTGATAGAGTTTCTTGAACTAAGATAATGTAATGTTTGAGGATGAACGTGACCCAAACGCTGGTGCTAGATGTCCTCTGAAGTAACCTTGTGACGAACAAAATAGAGACAATGAGTAGGTAAACTATCCAGCATGTAGATCCCATTATGCTTCCTCTCATGTGCTATGATTCTCTGTGTGGCCATATCCTTAATGGTAACACCCAAACACAAAACAACAAGATGTCTCTGTGTGGCCATATCCTTAATGGTAACACCAGTAGTAAGGTTTCATTTGGCTTAAGAATTGATCCATCAATGAATCCTAACAATAGTTGACTCTTCAAAAATGATTCTATTTGTGATTTCCACTTTAAGTAATTTGTATCCAAAAGTTTAAGAGAGACAAAATTTGAGATGTTGACATGAACTGGAAAGAAAAATTCCTCGTCTTTCATGGATCAAGAACATAAGCAATCCTCTGGAATATGCTCTGATACCATGTGAATCATTCAAGGAAAAACAATAAGAAGCAAAAAAATTAAAAAATAGAGACAATGTTTATGAAAAACAGAGTATCCATTCTACATTTCATTTAAATCGTTCTCTCTACATTTTACGAATACATTTGTGACCTTTTATGGACAAGAAAATGAATATGTCCACACCTAAAGAGCCAACAAGGCATATCATTTTGCTAATAGAATTGTTTCTCTCCTTGTACCATAATGTGCTGCACCGTAATGATAAAAAATTTCCCTTGTCTGCTTTGTCGTTTTGTGAAGACGTGGACACCTCTGGTGACAGTTTGGACTGCTCAATAGGAGTGACTGTTGTTTTGAGAATTGTCGAGATTGTATTCCCATTGATACTCTTGTAGATGAAAGTGTATTAGGCTGATGTAGATTTTTTCGAAGCTCCTCTATAATCATAGAACCTATACTGCAAATTTGTTTAATAAAACTTGAGTTTGTTGCCATTAAAATGAATTGTGTATCATCATTTTTGAGATGGTTATTCACGTGTGGATATATAGTTCATATATTTTTTAAACAATTTTTATGATTTATATTTAAGAGATCAAATGGGTACATAGAAAAATGTACAAAACTATATATATATATATGTAAAATATATATGTATGTTTATTATGTTGTGTTACGTCTTAATATGGAACCCCGGAAAGTTTATTGAAAGGCAAAAACAAGTAATAATCTTGATATAATATTTACTTAATTATACGTCTTTCTTTTGCATCCCTATAATTCCACAATACTTGATTTGAGACATATTTTATTATTATTATTATGTTGTTGTTGTTGTTTCGCGTGACATTTCAAATTATTAAATGTGTATATAAAGAATAGTAGGATGAATACGAATAAATATCCATGATTATAAAAAAGTGTTTAAATCATTAAATGTATATTACATATGCATATACCATATATGTGTATATGAATGGTGAAAAAGTTTACTTGGTTTCGAAGGATGAATCACATGGGATCACCGCTATTGCCTTTATCGGTCATTGTACTTTGTTTTTGTAATTTCCTTTCAACTCTTTTCTTTTTACACATTATTTTCACTCCACAAACACAATCCTCCTTTTACTTTGCTATGTTTTCCTTTAGACTCGCTTCACAAATATAACCTTTTGTGTGTTTATATATATTGTGACCCATTTGACCAAATATATTATAGTCGCCAACAATTTATATCTATATGATATAAAAATTATACTACCTTCCACGGTTTGTAATTTAAAAATTTACCACTAAAATAAAAGTTTAAAGTTAGGAATGATATTTCGATTTTTTAATTAAACATCTAATTATTTTTTCGAAGAGGTTTATTTCAAAATCAATTGAATAGTATGGAAAAGGTTGACATGTTCAATCAAACTTTTTTAAATTATTATTTTTTTATTTTATTTATTTATATGTAAACTAATGGATATGCCACATGATTGAAGAAAAAAGAAAGCCGTTTGCGACACGTTAATCTCTCGGTGGTGAAACGAAATGCATACTAACAATTCATCTCAGCCGTCCATTTGTCTGACTTAGTGCAATAATAGCCGTCACTTTGTTTGACTTTTGACTAACAGATCTTATTGTCTCCGTCGAATCGGACGGCCAGGATTATCAAATGGAAGAAACTGGGACCCACATTGAGGCTTCCCACCATTACGACGTGGCTCACGAAGTTGCCCAACGCCGGTTTTGGATTAATTACAAAGATAAGATTTTGCACAAAAAAATTAATTATACGGATTTGTTATCATATTATATATATGAATATTAAATTTTAAACAATAGCAAATGGAAATTTAAATTTCATATGCGTGTGTCTGTCGGCTTCTATATTCTAGTATGACACAAGGAAAGAGGGAAATATATAATAATGATAGATTTATAAACTAATATTATGAAAATGGAATAATATAATTGATAAACATGAATGATCTATAATTTTATAGATTGTGAATTTATATTAGATTTTTTACATTTTATTTTATGCTTATCTAACATGTATGATTTATATGCGATTGTACAAATTTAAAATTTGTCCACTACACATTCCGACCGAAAGATAACAAAAGATAACGATTGCGATTTCAAGATTATGGTTATAAACAATTATTGGGAAATAATTCAACAATTGGTACATGTTATATTCTAACCCAAAAACTTTAATATATGTATAAAAACGGGTAAAATACCCTATTTTTATTTGCGTCCATGATGACAAATTAAACTACGATAAATCGGCTTGATATACATGTATATATATTACTATTTTGTTTTTCCGCAAAAGGGTTTTTCGTTGACTCGACTCCAATAGGTCGCTTTCTTCTTCAGCCTCTTCTTTATTTCTTCCGGGATTTTGGTAAATTCAATATAAATGAATTTTTCTGATTACGACTCTCTTAAATACTTATTTTAACTTAATCGCATATGATTAATAATATTCGATAATCCAATTAGTTCAATATGGGAACGATACGATACGAGTAACATATGGAAGTCCTCTTAGAAAAACATATAGTGGCAACAAAACCAAAAAAAAAAAACGAAGAGATGATTAAAGTATTACTTACCATATATCATCAGTTCACTCTGAATATGATTCCCTCAAATCAGACAAAGTTCCCAGATGACTAAGAATGCCTATTCGCGTACGGATTGCTCTCAAGTGGACGTGACGAAATTCACGTGAGAAGGCTTCTTGCCAGGTGCTCGCGGGCCGTTGCAAGTGCTTGCGTTAACGTCTGCGGCTCGTGAGAATAAGAAGCGACAATGTCAGACTCGTTTTACGTACGAAAGCTCGAGAAGATGATAGAAGAATCATTGTCTTACCTGCTCTGACAGTGCCCCACCAGTTTCAGTGCTCTGCATTGCCACCTTTCCAGCAATCACATTGGAGTCTGTCTCAAGGATCATCCTGATTCACAATCCAAGCAAACACTCAAAATCTACCCCGCGAAAGAATCCATGGGCAAAATCTAAATGGAATGCCTTTCGAAGCACTAAATCTATGAAATAGTTGAACAAAAGTGTATCAGAGTCGGCCCTTGAGGGCTTTGAAAAGTTACTTGTCAGTCTGATACTTGCATATAACTACAGTGGAAATCTCGGCAAGCATAAGCTCAAATGGTAGACTCAGAACTTAATACAATATCACCAATCCCGTTGCTAAGCCAAGAATCGATAAGAAAATGCTCAATTGTATGGCTCACACCTCAAGACTTTGGAACAATGCGAGTGATATTTCGATAGCGAATCATTATAGGAAGTCCATTGGCACAAATGGATGCAAATGTTTCAAAAATGTGTCAAAAAGATGGCAAGCCCAAAGGAGCTGAGTTATAGATTACGTCTGACAAACGATGTCAAATAATGTCAGTTTAGATCGAATATGATTCATATGCATAATTTCTCTATCAGTCTAAACCTCCCTCTAGATGAACCTACCTTCTGTCTAAAGAATGTATACTAATTAATTTGATAGGGATATTTCCCCCAGAATAACAAACTTTACATATCTATACAGAGAATAAATGTGAGAATAGAACAAAACCAAACATACCCCTGATCGATCATCTCGTCGAGACACAAAAAGATGAGATCCAAATTCTCAAGTGCTTCCATCTTGTCCACGTTGTTTCTGAAAGTGAGATAGATAAAAAGAGAGAGAGAGAGAGGATGATACATGTTGATAACAAAGATCGATGATCAAGAAAATGGGATACAGTCACAAGTTGCCTGAAGTGAGAGAGAGCAATACCTCAAAAGAAGGGCAACAGCATCAAAAAATCCTTGAAGAACAGAAGACAAGATGAGCTCATTTTCGTTTTCACCCCCAGTTACAAAGAAATGTAGGTCCTGGGCGAACTTGTAGACGACAATATTATTTTCCAACAGTGTGATTTCCGCTGCACATGGTAACATAAGACGCAAACTTTGATACGCATCTTCAGAAATTTCCACAAAACAAGATTCACATGAACTATGAGCTATGGGGGGTGTCAGTACGGTCTTACCTTCTGTACGAGCATTGGTCTTGGACGTCTTCGAGAATACAGATTTTTCAAAAGCTAACTTGGCAGCATTAGTTGTCCAATCATCTGAATAATATTTGACAGCCACACGCTTTCCTTCAGAGTCTAGTAGAAGAATGTTCTTTACCATTGGACATGAATCCTGTTCAATGCAAAACAAATACAAAACAACAGAAATATTAAGAAATATATAATAGCAGTAGACCGAAAAAGACTACAAAAGATCAAATTTCAATGAAAACCAGGCAGAAAACAATCTTCAGAGACACCACCAATGTTTCTATACATCCATTGCCGAGCTTAACATCAACTAAGCACACTGATTTTGCATTTGCCCAGCTAGAGTGATGAAGCGGAATCAGCTGTCAGCATCTAAAACCCGATGGAAGGTTCTGTCCATCCATGTACTTGAACCACATAAACATTCTAAAAGCATTTCGAACACAAATCAAGTAACCCGACATATCTAGGTGGGTTCACTTTAACTATGAATTAGAGATTTAGAAACACAGATCTAATGACTCAGAGACTGCTACAATAGATGGTATTAAGCCCCCATCGTAGAGTGTTACAATCCATTATATGAAAAAATCAACAATGAAGAGATAAACAGTGCATCATTAGACTGAATCTACAAAACATATAAATGACCAGAACTAAGGTTCCCTGACAATACAACAAAACCAAATCATGCCCCCCGTACAAACAAGATCGGTACCGATTGCTTAAATCTCAGATCTCCTACAGTACTCCAAAATAATCAGAAAATGTCGATCTCGGGATAATGGGACAGGAGAAAGATCAACAAAATTCATCCAGATCCGAACACATGACAACGAAATCACAAACCCAAAATTTCCTTAACCCACCAACCGTAGAACTCGTAAATTACACGATCTTCTGAACACAAAGACAAAGACAACAACACCGATCACATTAGAAATGGAGTAAATGTAACAACATCAAAAGCATGATTCGAACCAGAGAAGCATCATCGTCGAGGGATAGAGAGAGAGAGAGAGAGAGAGAGAGAGACTTACACCAGAGGAAGAGAATCGGGCCATTGATGAAACCGAGAGAAAGGAAGAAGAATAAGAGAGTTTCGGCGTCTGCAGAGCTCTCTGTGTGATCCCGCTACACCAACAGACCGCACGCAGCGTCACGACCTTCCTGGATCCGCAGGAGCTTACCGTTTTTATTTATTTATTTACACATATGCATGTATTTTCCACTTTTTATTTAATTTGTACTTAAATAAATAGAAACAATCCTTGTATGAAAAAGTTAGCAATGCTCTTGAAATATATATCTATTACCGTAGAGTAGAATCGGATATTAATAATAACAAAATATATGTTTAAATGGGAGAAATAGCAAGGATGTCTTGTTAGAGAATCCAGATTTCACTGTATCTTGAAAAATCTATATCTAAAAAAATTGGCGGAAAGATAAATTTGTTTTTATATTTTATATATGAAAACATATACGGTTGAAGGGATTTCGACATTGATTTTAAAGTTGAGAACAAGGAGCGAGATGTTATTTTGAAGTTGAGAGCAATGAGCGAGTTCAAAGTGAAGAAGAAAAAAATTTCAAAGTTGAGAGCAATGAGCGACTTCGAAGTGAATAAGAAGGAAATTCAAAGTTGAGACTAAGGAGCGAGTTCGAAGTGAAGAAGAAAGAAACTTCGAAGTTGAGAGCAAGGAACGAGTTCGAAGTGAGAAAGATTGAAATGGCAAGGATCATAAACGAAGAAGAGAGTACGAGTCAGTCTTCATTGGCGTTTAAGAGTGGATCGGGTTTTAGGGTTTTACCGTGTAAAGATTAACAAAGATGAAAGACATTAGGGATTAGGTTGTTGAAAACAAAATTGTTTGTCGATTTCAAATGGGTGTGAGTCTTAGTGAGTCATTTAAATCGAAGAAAGTCATGAGTCTCACTGAGTCGCTTGAGTCGAAGAGGGTAGTGAGTCACTTGAGTCGAAGAGGTCATGAGTCTAAGACAGTCACTTGAGTCGAAGAGGCTCGGGAGTCTCACTCAGTCGCAAGGGTCGCTTGCGTCCAAAGGGTCATATGGGTCTCAATGAGTCGTTTGAGTCGTAAGGGTCGCGTGTATCACAAAGGGCCATATAGGTCTAGGAGTGTAAAATGAACTGACCCAGCTCAGTTCGGCTCGTTTTCAAAACAAGCTAGAAAATACCAGTTCAGCTTAGCTCGCCTTTAGCTCGTCCAAAAATGAGCTGACTCGTGAGCTAGACTATTTAATTTTAAAAAGTTGTAATATATTAATATTATATGTTTTTCATCCAAAAACCAAATAAAATATGTAAAATATAGAAATATTAATTTGAATACAAAGTTATTTAAAATAAAAAATACTAATTGGAAAATAAATTTATCGAAAATTAAATATAATATCGAATATATAAACATATTTTTATAATAGTTTTTAAATATTTTATTTCTTTATTTGCTAATAAAATTATATTAATTTGGTACAAATAGGAAAATAATAATATTATTATATGTAAATAATATATTATTTTTCTTTAAATAATATTTAATAAATGTAAAGAATATGTATAATATGTAAAAATAAGGAAATGTGTGCTTTTATACTTAGCTCGCGAGCCAATTCTACATTTCTAACTAGTTTTTTTCTAGTGGTTGCTTCTGATATCGATGTTGATTTTCGTGACGAGGTTCTTGTTGAGGATACGCCAGTGGTTCGTGTGTTGCCACTGATGTTGGTATTGAGAAAACTCCAAAAGTTCCAATCGAAGAGGTTGATGCAGATGTTTCTGTCGAAAAGGTTCCACCAAATAAGTAATGTAGAGTCACAAAGGTCACAAATCTCACATTAGATGAGTCTAATGAATGAAGTGATTTTATGCAAATGCTGGAGCTTCATTAGATGAGTCTGATGGTCCATTCATAATTAAATGAAAGTTAAAACCAACAAAGGCAAGACATGAACCACCGATGAAAAAATCAAAAACACTGGGTGGACCAAAAATACGTGGATAACCAAAAACACGAAGTGGACCAATAACAAGGGCAACAAGAGGAAAAGGGAGAGGACGGGGATATGGTGAGGGAGAGGTGTAGAAAAAGATGTTGTTGTAGAAAAGATGGTTGAAGAAGAACCCGTAGAAAAGGTGGTTGAAGAACTTGTATATGTTGAAGGGACACTACAAGAAAATTCGGATTTCGGGACTGCATTTGCGGACTGAAGTATCCGTCCCTAAATTTAGGGACGGATTAGGGACTAATTATAGACGGATTAAGAAAACAGTCCCAAATCCGTCCCTAAATTTGGGGACTGTAGGTCAGTCCCTAAGTCGTCCGGAATTCGGGGCGGATTAGGGACTGGAATCGTGGCGGTAGGGAAATTGCGGACTGCTGACTGTGCAGTCGGCAAATTGCCGACTGCTGAGTCAGCCGTCGGCAAATTTGCGGACTGCACAGTCAGCAGTCCGCAATTTGCCGACTGAAAGTATATTAGTCCCGATTCCGTCCCTAATTACAGACGACTTAGGGACGGTTCGCCGGGAAATATTCATTCCAGTCCGCAATTCGTCCCGAATCGGTCTTAAAATTTTCTATTTAATCCCTTCTCTTCTACCCGTTTCTCACACACAAATCTCATATATTTCTCTTTATATCTTGTTATCGTTTCTAATTGTAATGGCATCGTCGTCGAGATCGAATATTTTCGTTTCGAGACAGTGGATGTATAGAAGAATTGATCCGGAAACTCAAAGTGTATCGAAGGAGTTTCTAGAAGGCCTTACACAGTTTATGACGGTGGCGACAAATCAACAAGTTTATAGAGAAAACGGTAAGTTGGTTTGTCCCTGTATAAAATGCAAAAATGAAAAATTCGTTAATGAGAAAACCGTTTGGAATCATCTCTATTTAAGAGGGTTTACTCCAAATTATTTTATTTGGTTATCTCATGGAGAGAATTTTGCACCACGAACGAGGGATGTTGTGGAAAATTTTAGTAGGGGTATCGTAAATCATGAAGTGTCTCAGACTTTTCAAGATGTAGAAAACCCTTATGTAGAAATGGTGCAAAATGCGTTCGTGGAAAGAAACGAATATGAAAATATTGAAGAAGATCCGAATGAAGAAGCAAAAACATTTTTTGAAATGTTAGAAAATGCTAGGCATCCACTGTACGATGGTTGTAGAAGTGGTTTATCACGGTTGTCTTTATCTGCACGGTTAATGAATTTGAAGACAGAAAATAATCTTTCTCAGAACTGCATGGATTCTATATCGCAATTAGTTAGAGATTATTTGCCTGAAGATAATAATACAGTCGAGTCATATTATGAAACAAAGAAGATGATGAGATCATTGGGTTTATTGCCGTATCAAAAGATTGATGTTTGCCAAGACAACTGTATGATTTTCTGGAAAGAAACTTCGGACTTGATCAATTGTCGATTTTGTGGAAAAGATCGATTTTATTTGACAAGAAATGGAAAATCGGTTCCGTTTCGTCGTATGTAGTATTTTCCAATTACAGACAGGATAAAAAGATTGTATCAATCGGAGAAGACTGCAAGCGACATGAGATGGCATGCCGAGCATTCAAGTCCTGACGGAGAAATGTGTCATCCCTCAGATGGTGAGGCGTGGAAACATTTTAACAAGGTATATCCTGATTTTGCAGCTGAGAGTCGAAATGTTTATTTAGGCCTTTGCACTGATGGTTTTAATCCATTCGGGATGTCTGGGAGAAATTATTCGTTGTGGCCAGTTATTATGACACCGTATAATTTACCACCAGATATGTGCATGAAGCGTGAGTTTTTGTTCTTAACAATATTAATTCCCGGGCCTAATCATCCGAAAAGAAGTTTGGATATATTTCTTCAACCACTGATTGAAGAATTGAATGAATTATGGAAAGGAGTTCCAGCGTATGATGTTTCGAGACGGCAAAATTTTATATTACGAGGTGCTCTAATGTGGACAATAAGTGATTTTCCAGCTTATGGTATGCTATCTGGGTGGACAACGCATGGTCGATTGGCTTGTCCATATTGCATGGAGGAAACAGATGCTTTTCAGTTGAAGTATGGACGAAAGACGAGTTGGTTTGATTGTCATCGCCGGTTTCTTCCTTCTGATGATACATTACGACGCAACAAGAGGAATTTCAGAAGGAATATAGTTGTGCGGAAATCTCCTCCGGAGTTGATATTTTGTGTGGAAGCCCAAGGGATTAGTATATGACAAGATATTCCGAACTCTTTTGTTCATTGATGCTAGTAGTTTCTGATTGACGAGTCTATATCAGTTTATGATGAAACCTCACCAAGAACGTTGGTGAAAATCGGAAATAGGTTATCCCCGAGAGACAAAGTTTTGGGAGATTATTGATTTATTAGGGATGAAAGGACGAATTTATCAATTTATACGGATGAAAGGACGTAAACCATGTAAATAAAACAATTCAACGTTTAAATATGCATCATACTAATGTGTGCCAATTGAGGATAACATGTGGGTCATATTAGGTCGCATGAGTCGGATGGGTTCTCGTAATTTTGGGTCGCATAATTTGCACATTATGAAACCGTATAGTTACTTTACAACGTCAAACAATATTAAAAATTGCGCATGTGTCATAAGAAGTGTTGAACGAATAAATGTGTTTCAAAGTGTTAGTAGTGTTTTAAGAACTCGTTGGATGAATTTGAGCAAATTTTAAAAGAATACATTTGATATTTCGTCAAATTTTGACATTATTAATATTATTGTCGATATCGATTCTTAACTAAACATCTACAATTCAAAAATTTTGAAAATTGAATTTCCAAAGATGGGTCGCATAGGTCGCAAGGTCACAAATGTCACAATAGTCTTTTTGCGTCAATGAAGAAAAATATTTGTGAACTTAATGAATTTATCGATTTATAAAGATGTCGGTCACGTTGGGTTGCATGAGTCGGATGTTTTCCAACCTATACCTATTTAATAATACAATATTATCTAAGAGAACTTTCTTTTTAATGTTGACGTTTTCTGGATTTTCACGTCCCAAACAGTGTTAGTGATGCTGACATTTGAATCCATTTATCTCGATGAAGATGGAGTTTTTCTTCGAACCTCATTGGATCCAGGATAACGATTCTTTTTAGGCCTCCCACTTTGCCCTTTCTCAACCACCATAGAAGGTAAAATCTTCACTTCAACATATTAAGGAGGAATGTTCCAATCGCTGTAATCAAGAACCGGATATATAGTTTCTTAGTAAGTTAAATGTCATGTATCCCGCATGTAGTATGTTGAACATAGTTCTGGTATATTGTGACATTTAAGAATCTTATATGCATCCACAATTGTGTGATTACATGGATACTTATCCACATCAAACATTTTGTAGTCGCACGTTGTTTTTTGAAGACTCACTAAAAATCTTCTACCCTTCTCATTTCTCACATCATACTAATAACTCAACATGTTCAATAACTCATATTTGTATGCCTATCCAAACCGTTTATGTAATGTTTTCTCAACATACGGTATTAAATTTTGAGAATCATCACAACTAGCTACTTCCAACCTGTACCTATTTAACCATTTCACTATCTTTCCCAAACAAATCTAACTTCAATGTGGAATTTATTGACTCGGTCCCATGAGTGGTTAATAAGTTGTATATTTCACCTTTAAATTTGTATATTGTCCACTTAACGGAATCAAGTTACTCTTTCTCCAAATACTTTGCAACATTAGGATACATGCGCAAAGGTCACAACAGTTACAAAGGTCATAACAGTCACAAAGATGACAAATATCACAAAGGTCGTAACAGTCATAAAGGTCACAATAGTCATATTTGTACCTAGCCTTCAACTCATTAAATAGCTCTTCAAATTCTTTCACCATGTATGTTGCTACACATTTAAAGAACATTTCCGCCACATTATCACCCTTTGAAATCGATCTACCGTGGCCTTTATTGACGTAGCTCTTTATGTTTTGTGATATAAGTCGCGCACAAAAACTATGATAAACTTCTTTGTACACTTGTTTGATTGTTTTATTAGATATCATAATGATATCATGTCCATTTGGTATCACCTATTTCAACCTTGATATAAACCACGTTCATGGTTTGTCCTTCTCTCTGTTGACTATTCCCCAAGTTAAAGGATATTGGTGATGTTCACCATTTTACGCAGTTTCCACGATCAATGCTCCCTTGTAAACATAAGAAATATTGCATCCACAACAACCACTTTACGAATGTATTTCTATCCTCTTATTGCCATTTTCATAGCCATAAAAAGGTATTTTAAGTTTTTCCCATCACCATCCAGCTGAAGATTTGCGATAGATTCGAGATTTCTTTATTTAAATATATGTAAACATCCTGGAAGCCTCCTATAATGATCAAATTCATCACCATGAATCTCTTTTTATGCACTGCATTTTCCTCTTAATACCAAATATGATACATTAACAAAATACTTTGCTTTTACATGAGTCATCAATTCTTTTACTGGAGGTGTTTCATATTTCTCCGAATAATCCTGATTCAAATAATCTTTAACCAATTGTGTTGTACCATTTGTAGTTTCTGTCAATTTAGATACAGGTGAACACCAGAATACTTATGAATGAGATAGTGTGTTCTCACACTAAATCGTTTGGATTTCAGGATTGCTTCCAGTGTGACTGTGCGACTCGATGATACTTTGTGATCCAATGTAACCATGCGACCCAATGTTTTCCTATGACTCACTGCATCTGTTTGACTGAGTGACTCCTTTTGACTACAACACTATAAGGCTTGTTTTGACAAAGGGAGAATTGGATCTAAATATATTACCCACTACTCACTCAGGTTATTCAACTTTTTCTTCTAGATATCAAATTTATAAAAAAAACATGAAAGACATCATTATCTTCCCACAAACATCATTAATCTGGTCGCATTTAAAAATAACTTAAATCCAAGCTCAAAACTCACTATATATACCAATTTTTTTCTGCTTTTCATTAGTAATTCCAAGCTTCTTTGTTGACAACAAACGATTTTAACCTATTTTGATGAATCTGATGTCGATTTGAAGCTACTCACGGTGAATCTGATATGGGAGAAGCGAAATTTTCGCGCTATAGGAGAAAGATGGGAAATCGAGGTGCTTTGGAGGAGAGAAAAAACTTTTGATTAAAGGACAAAGGTAATATGGGGTTATCAATATTATAAGAGTAGAATTAAAGTTGAGATTTTTTCTTTGAAGGAAGGTAAGGTTGAAATCCTAATAGCAATTCAAGTATATTTTTGAAGTTACCTCATTTAAATGTCGAGCTATCTCATTCTAGACATCAATGCTACTAAATAAAAAAGGTCAAGACGTTAATCGTCTATATTTCAATCTGATGTGATATATAAAAAATTTTCGAAAATATTATAGGCATTTTTAAGTATTTTGAAATATTTTTCTTTTTAAAGGGCATGACATGGTTTACGGGGTTTTTAGAAAATCTTAAAGTAGTTAGAGATTTTAAGGTCATTGTCTCTCATATAAGAAATAACGAAGAATCCAGAAAAACTTTTGTTTATTTAGGTGTTAACATCTGACATTATCTCTTGTTGTAGCAATGTTATGATTTTGAGGCACAATAAGGTTTAAAATCATTTTTTTTTATTTAGGTGTTAATATCCTTCTTCGATATCATGGAATATTTGCCAATACATTTACTAGATGAGACAATATTCGGTGGCCGAATTCAATTCAGATGGATTTATCCTTTCGAAAGGGTTTTCTTTCATCTAAAAAAAAAAGAAAAATACAAAGCAGCGGTTGAAGGATCTATTGTTAAACAGTAGTTGTTGGAAGAAATAACATATTTCAACATATTTTATTTCTAGTCACATAATCCGATGAAACAAAGATGCTCAACAAAAGATCACACAAACTATATATCAATATAATCCTCAATTTGACATAATTGCTGAGATCTTTACACCAATTGGACGTATAAAAAAGAAATCCAAAGAATATTGGCTGACACAAGAGAAGTATAATCACGTCCACACATATACATTACTAAAATCAAGAGCTATTACCTTACCAAAAGGTACAAAGCGATGGCAATCCATATTTATATTACAAATATATATATATATATTTTTATATATGTGTTAATATGTTTTCATTACAAGATATCTGATGAAGAAGTAATGTGTACATATCAACATCTAAATGCATACGAACTCACGAAAATGAAAGTTCAACTTTATAGCTCGTGGTTGAGAGATTACACAAATACACGTATATTTGTGTGTATATGTATATGTAAAAAATGTTATGTTATAAGTATTTATTCATTTTTATCTTACATAGGTTAAAGGTGCCGATGAGAGACATCATACCTACTTAAGAGATTTAGCTAATGGTCCTGCAAGAAATGTATTGTGTTTGTCAATTTTTTTTACGCGGAGATACACATTCCACTCTTACGAACACTAAAAACATAGAAGCACGTACAATTATAATTGTTTGTGTTAATAGTGAAATAGAGGGTGATAATTTCTATGATATTTTGCACCAAATCCTACTAGTGGAATATCTTACTCTCGTTGGATTGAAGATAATATTTTTTAAATGCAGTGGTTCGACCCAACTGTAGGATATGGTACACGAAAAAATAGATGGGGAGGAACTGACAACAACCCGACATGACAAAATGGAGAGTATGATTCATTCATCACACTAGATCAAGCAGATCAAGTATGTTACATGCATTATCCAACAACTTTGAAACGTTGAAGAGATGAGTGGTGGACCGTAGTTAAGATCAATCCGTGCAGATTTATAAGCATAGTAAAAAAATAATCTGTAACAAACTGATCACCCTGAGCCGATACAGGTAATTGATACAAACAATCGGGAAGAGAGTCTCGCAAGAACTGACATATAGGGAGAATACATCCGCGATTATGAAGATGTTGAACTGGAAGATGCATAAGATAAACATGACGATGAATTAAATGAACAATTGAAGGAAGACTCGCCAATCGAAGAATCAACCAAATAAGAAATGTGAATTGTACAATTGTAATATCAAACTTTTGTAAATTGTTTTTTACATCACATATTCAATTTTCAAAAGGCATTTATTAGAAATCATAATGGAAACCTGTTGCATCGTTTAATTCTATTTGATATTTAGAAAAATTTCATGGGTTTCTTAATCTTCAATGGACATCCGTTGGTAACAGCAACGAATGCCCGTTGCAGTAGTTTATAATGCCAACGGTCTACCGTTAGTAGTTTACAACGGATGCTCGTTGGTAATTAGCAACGGATGCTAGTTGGTAATTAGCAACGGATGCCCATAAAAAACTGTCATCATGACTATGTTGCGCTTAGTACCCTTGTTGTAGTGTTTCAACGAGCATCCGTTGAAATTTCCAATGGATGCCCATTAGAGTTGAGACATATATTCATTTACGTCGTCCGTTACCTCCGGAACACACATTTCAAACAGACATCCGTTCAAATTTCCAACGGATACCCGTTGGAACAATAAAATGACGATACTAGGCGTAGTATAGTTATGATGACATTTTCAACGGGAATCTATTGGAAATTTCAACGGATTGCCATTGGAAAAATCTGTGTTTTTATCGTTAAAAGGTTCATTTCAACACAATCTTAAAACCAAAATATTAATTTCTCTAAAAATATTTCTTAACAATTAAAAACAATGAGAGTTCGACGATTTATCGATCACAGTGGAATGTTGGCGGGTTTCGCAAGAGCCCTGCCACCACCTCTACCGCCACCATATCGCCTTCTTTCACCTATATCGACACCATCGATATTCGATGAAGAAAATAATATAGTGGATATTGACGCTTTGATCGATAGTTTCGACAAGCGTCCCACCATCCCTATTACTGATCCTCAACATCTTGATGAAAGGTTATGGTAAGATATTATTTAGAAATATTGATATTGAAATTTAATTATATTATCTAATTATTTGGTTTATATATGCAGGTTTGATGTCAACGATATTCTTTTATCGTAAGTATATTTAGTATAAAATTATTATGTAATTTTATCAATAAATTTAATTATTGAAATTTAATTTTGCAGCGCATATAGCTGGGGGACGAATGATACATCGTGCATCTATACCTCTTGGATGCACGATATGCAAGCTCGATTACGCTTAATGATGAACAATGCCAAGCGCAACTATTACAAGAAAAACACCAAACCGACATGGGCAATGAATGAGGTATTCAACTAAATCATCCAACCTTCGAAGTCAGAGGACTTCAAGGTCAAAATCAAGAAGGTAAAAAATGTCAATACAACGAGAATGTTTTTGGGGATGATCCGTATTGTCATACCTCGGAATCAAATCATTTCCGAACTGAAAAAACATAATTGTAAGATTTATTTATATTAATAATTAAAATTTATTGTTATATAAAATTTTTAACTGATCGTATTACTATAATGTTACAAATGTAGAGGATGAGAAGAGAACTGGCTCTTCTTGAGCTGGTTGTAGAGACCAACACCAAGAAGAAATCTGTCGTCGGGGAAGAGATCGACAAACCTGAGCTGGTCGACCTTCGGGCGGAACGAATGACGAAAGCTGTGACGGAAAAGATCACATAGTAATCATAAGCCATATCAGTTCAATTCACGACAATCTTACTCCTTTACAAAAAGGTAAAATTTATTTAGAGGTATTATTGTTATAATAATTCTTTAATTATATAAATATTTTATAACGATATACTAACTTTAATGTGTTTTATATTGCAGTTTATTAGATTGTATAAAGGGTGTCCATAAGGTCTATATTTATTGAATAAAAGATATCATCGAGGACGCTACGACACGTACCTCGCGATCCAAGAGACTTACAAGCAAGAACGATGCATGGAACAACTCGAGACTACTCTTCGAGTAACACAAGATGAGCTTCAAGATACTCGAGCGCAGACACATCACATTGAGAGTATCATCGATTTATGATTGATCGAGCGTATCAGCCACCACCACTGACGAAGGCAACAACGCCGAGACAAGAACCGATAGTCGACTCCGATGCAACATCTTCACAAGGCGTTGGCGAGCACGAGGATATAGACGGCGATACTGGTTTAGATGACATGTAGTAAATTAGTTTTTTTAACTTTGTGTAAATTTTATCTATAGTAAACTGTTTTAATTTTTTTCGTCAGATTATCAACGAATATCCGTTGGATTGTTTTAAATTTCTGCCATTTTATTTCTAATGGGTATCCGTTAATAACTCTCGCCAATAGTTTGCAACGGATGCCCGTTGAAATATTGCAACGCGCATTCGTTGAACTACGGGTATTCAATGTAATATTTTAATGGACATCCGTTGACACTCTCAACGGATATATCCATTGCATTCCATTGAACGGTATCAACGGATATTATCCGTTGCACTTTCGTTACAAATCACAATGGATGTGGATTTTTAACGATCAATTCTCAACGATTGTAAATCCGTTAAAATCCGTTGGGAAATGTCATTTCCAACGGATATGTTCGTTGGAAATGACCTATTTTTTGGTAGTGTGCGAGCATATTCTCGAGCTAGATTTTTGTAGATTTTATGAGTTACGATCTAATGTTATACTAATCTTAGCACCAGAGTACTTATTCGGATTGGGGAGAGTTATCTCTGTGTCTTTAGTATGATGGAATATCATTATATTTTCTACCGTTCTATTTGTGGATTATCGTGGATGTACAGGTTATGGCGAGAAAAAAGAATAATGTGGTTGAGCAACATCAAGGTTCACACGTCATTATCTTCGATTTTATGTAGAAGAAAATAAACGGGGATTATAAGAGAAAATGTTAAATAATTTTGGAAAGTAAAACATCATAGATAGTTTCATGAAAGACGGTGTGAAACACTCATGGACTAAATTCCAAACTAAGCAAAATAGTTATAGAAAGCAATATGAGGATTACAAAAATTGCCACATAATAAAACTGGACCTGGGTATAATACTAGCGAGGCGTTGCAAATGAGCGATGGCTGGATTTTAAGAGGACAAAATATGTTTCTAATTTGTCATAAAACTACTTCCAGACCCTTTCCAAATAAATTTTATACGTTTTTACTTGATCGTCAGTAACTAGAATTCATCCAGAATTAGGGACGGATTTTTCATCTCATATCTATCAAGAATTTTTTTATTATAGAAATATAAAAAATATTCTTTTAAATCCTCCTTCTACTTTATTTGAATAAAAATTTAAAATCTTAATTTTCGTTTCTCACTTTGTTTTCGAGAAAAAGAATATAGGGTCAATAAAAAAATATATCCAATCTATAGACAAATTGAAAATCCATTGCGAAATTAATGATGAAAAAAAGTTATGTCTAATGTGTCAAATTTTTCTTAATACAGAAATAAAAATAATTTTATTCTTTTAAATAATTCTCCTTCTCCTCCTCCTCCTCCTCTTTTCATTGAGTGTATTTTTCGTAGTCATCTTATTTGTGGATTATCGTGGATGTATAGGTTGTGGCAAGAAAAAAGAATAATGAGGTTGAACATTATCGGAGCTCGCACTAGACCGATGGGAGAGGCGTGTAACAAGTTTCAATAAGCTTTATTATGTATTTCATATTTAGCTATTATTTATCATGATTATGATTTTATATTTTTTCTTTTGCTATATAGTTCTAAACATTTATATTTTAAATAAATTATTCATTTTATTTTACATGTGTTGAGCAATGATATATGTGGTCACCTTTGAGAGGTGATGACACACACTACTAATCTCGAGAATGTTTCGGGATAGGAGTGTTATATTAGTCTCCTTTAAATGCATATTAATACATTGATTTTTTTTGTTAATAGATCCTTAATTGGGATGATGAGAAAACACACCATTATCTTCGACTTTATGTTGATGAAAAAGAAACGAGAATTACAAGAGAAAATGTTAAATGATTTTCGAAAGTAAAACATCATAGATAGTTTTATGAATAGTGGTGTGATTTCAAAATAAGTAAAATAGTTGTAGAAAGGAATATGAGAATTACAAAAGTTGACACATAACAAAATTGGACTTGGGTATGATACTATCGATGCATTGCAAATGAGCGATGACTAGATTTTTAGACGACAAAATCTATTTCTAATTTATTGGAAAAACTATTTCCAGACCTTTACCAAACGGATTTTATCCGTTTTTACTTGATCATCAATAATTAATATCCATCTAGAATTAGGTACTGATTTTTTCATCCCGAATCTATAAAAAAAATTATACAAAAATAAAAAAATAAATTTATTCTTTTAACAAATGCTCCTCATCCCCTATATACAAAATTGAAATCTTAGTTTTCAATTCCCATTATGATTACGGAAAAATTAATATAGGGGCAATGAAAAATATATATCCCTCAATCTAAATAAAATTGAAATCTATCCCGAAATTAGTGGCAAAAAAGTCATCTACTTTGTTCGTAATTTAGAGACAGACCAAAAATTCATCTAGAAATTGCATCCCTAAATTTAAAATTTCTAGTAATGGTGGGGTGTGAAATACTCGTGGACGAAATTTCAAACAAGAAAAATAGTTGTAGAATTCAATAACAAGATTACAAAAGCTGATACATAACAAAATTAGACTTGGATATGATGGTAAGGGTGTATTGCAAATGAGTGATGATTGGTGGAAGGAGTGTATTAAGGTATATAGATGTTTTGTTTGACATTTTTAATTTTAAAAATTCATTGTTATTTAATATGTATTATAATTTGTAGTATTTGATTGTAGAAATATCCAAACATCATAAAGTATAGAGTAATTTCGGTAGGCAATATCCTTTAATAGATTTTTTGGTTTGTTAATGTTAATGGAGTTGAAGGATTAAAAGCAAAATAGAAGAAAGTAATCTATATTCAAGAGTGCTAGAAAAGTTTGTTGATGTCTCAACTGAAATAGATATTTCTATGGATGAAAGTTAAATTATGATCTATGTCCAAAATGTTCATTCCACCCAAAATTTGACAAAAACCAAGATAAAGTGTTAATGAAAAAGTAGTGAAGTAATGTCATTATTAAATCGGAGAAATGAACTATTGAAACAAATGGTGGATCAGATTAACAATATGTGCAATGTAATATATGCATTGAGTGTTTTTAATCCATTGTCCAACTTTAAAAGATGATCATCTTTAAACATGGCATCTATGATCCATTTTAATGAAGATTTGGCTAACTATGAAGCTTGTTTAATGTTGGAAGATGATGAATATAAAATCAATTATTTAGAGTATATGACATATTAAATAAAAAATGAATGAAAAGTTTTTAGTTATTTTACTCATTTTTATTATATCGGACAATTTTATACATATAAGTTATTATATATAATTCTACATGCTTATTAATTTTTTTAAACAAAAGATCTATTCTCCCATGGACTATAGTTCTTTAATCCTATTCTCCTGAACTTTTTCCCTCATCCGAGTCTCTCATGAACTATCATTACTAATCCTATTTTCCCGAAACTTTTAAATATATATCATATTTCCCCTTCTTTTAAATATTTGTTAATTTTTCTGTCAACTATTTTCTAATCCTAAATATCCAATTTAAAATTATCAAATTACCCAAATCCAATTACCCAATTAATCAAATTACCAACTAGAATCCAATTACCCAATTAACCTAATTACTCGAATCTAATTACCCATTTAATTAAACCGATAAATTTAATTAATTAATTAACTAAACCGGTTAAAATTTTAAAAATAAAAAAATTAAACCTAAAAAGTAATAAAATATTCTCTTTCTCCCTCCTCCTCCTCAAGCCTCCGTCTGCAATCTCCATCTGCAAGTTTTTCGGCGAATTCAATTTATAGGTTTCCGGCGTCATCGAGTCGTCCTTTTTGTCGCCATCCGTTTTCCGATTTCGAAGGATGTTGCGGCTGTTCGTCGTAGTTTCTCCCGTGAGGTATGATTTTTCTATTTGGTTCTATCATTCGTCGTTAGTTCTCGCAAACGTTCGACTGCGAGATGCTGCAACCACTTAACGCTCGACCGAAGGATACTGCAGGAAGAGGATTCTCGACCGAGATCGAGACCAAAGTACCCTCGACGCTAGACCGAGACCGAAGTATCACTCGATGCTCGACCGAAGGATGTTGCGTACCGAAGTATCACAATATCTTCTCAGCCTCAATAATCTTAAATTATACCATATTCTGCTTGTCAAGACGTTTAGGTAAGATGTATTTTTGCAATTTGGATTATAACATCTTCTAATATGTTTGTGTTTATTTTATTTTAAAAGATATTTGATCTGGCAAAATCATTTTGAAGATAATTTATGGACATCATGTCATATTTTTTTATCGTTTGGTAACGGTGAACTTATTATGTAGTTGGACATCATGTTATATTTTTTTATCGTTTTGTAATCGTTAGAATTGTGTGTTTTCATTCATGTTGAAGATATTTTAGTATAATTTAAATTATTTTATTTTAATATTTTTTTATCAATCATCAAAATGTAAATATAATAACCAAAATTTAATAATACGTTACTATTAAAGAAATATGTTACGTTTATAATAACCAAAATTAAAAATACAGTACTATTAAAGAAAATCTGTTACGTACTATTAAAGAAAAATATGTTACATTTATAATAACCAAAATTTTAAAATATATTGAATGTATAATCTTTTTTTTTTGGAGGGGGGAAGGGGGGGGGAATAGGCTAAGAGAAATATAGTTCGGGGGAAAATAGGCTGTTTTAAAAAGATTTAATAAAAAATTAATGGAAATTTAACGGAGGGAAAAATACGATAACTATTTAAAGTATAGAGGGGAATAAGATTATAATGATAGCTAAAGGGGAATAGGATGAGAAAAAAGGTTTTGGAGAATAGGATTAAAACGCGATAGTTTAGAGGGAATAGACATTTTTCTCATTTTTTAAAGTATTTGAAATTTGAGATTGTATAATTACTATTATATATGGTTAATTTGTATTTATCAGGTTATGACCCGTGCATTGTGCAGATAAAGTTTTATTTTATAAAGATGAATTTGAAAAATATATGTAAATTCTATCTTCGTTTGTTAGTATACTTTTCTTTTTCATGGATCATTTTTTTTGCAAAAAATTAATATATGATATTATTATTTATTTATTTTAGCTATAGATAAAATATATATCAGTTAAGAGATAGATTGAATCTAACTTAAAATAGAAATTAATTAGACATGATAAATGATATCATGACTGTTTTTTTCATTCCAAATGTTTTTTTTTCAATAATATATATAAATTTAAATAATTGTCGTTGTAAACTGTTTTTTAAAATTTATTAAAATAAGTTAATTTTTTTTCAAGATGACTAATTTTAAATAATATATAAAATTAAAATCAATATTTTTAATAATTATTTTATTAAAGTTTAAGAATTTACTAAATTTTATTTCAAATAAATATATAAACATTTTAAATTTTTAAATTATTTATTAATTTACTAATTTTTTATTTATTTACTTGTATAATAACCAAAATATCTTCTAATTTAATATAACTATTTTTTGTTTCTTTAAAATATTAATTTTACTAATATATAATTCATTTTAATTAATTTATGAATGGTAATTAATGTAGAATAAAAACAAAAAAATTATTTTGATGATGTGAAATTGAGAAAAGAGAATACATAAAAGTCAATATTTGTTAATTATTATTATTATGTTCAAGTTTAATAATTTATTAAATTTTATTTTAAATAAATATATAACATTTTTTATTGTTTATTATTTATTAATTTTTTTATTTATTTACATATATAGTAACTAAAATATGTTCTAAATTAATATAAATATTTTATATTTCATTAAAATATTAATATTACTAATATATAATTCATTTAAAGTTATTTATGAATAGTAATTAATATAGAATAAAATACAAAAAAATATTTTGATGATGTGGAAGCTCGAAAGAAAAGAATGCACGAGAAACCTCCAAATTGTTGAACTTTTAATATATAGATTTTGAATATATGAAACTATTTTAAGTGTGTATGGTAAATAATAATAATAATAATAATATTAATATGTAAAATTAATAAAAATGAATAATAAATATAATTTATAAATAAAATGTATATTTTGATAATTTTATTGGTAAAAGTATTAAATCAACTAGATTTTATGGACAAAAATTAAATTTAAAATCTAAATCAAAATTTTAATTTTGCAGTTCTCAGACGAATAATTTTGATTTTTAATTCAAAATTATTTTTAATGGAGAGATTATTCTATGTTTATTGAGGTTCATGGTTGGTGCTATATATATGTTCGTACTATTGTTCATATATGCAGACGAATTTACACACCAAATAAGCCCATTCCATAGCCTAAATTTGGTTGACGACAAATTCAGAGGCTAAACAACTCACAACCTCAGGAATTCTTGAAGAAAACCTTCTTTGTTTTTTTCCCTCAAATAAAAATCAAAGAAGATTTTCTTAAAGAATTCAAAGATGAATCCTTCGAAAACAATAAGAAAAATCGTTTTGAACGATGAAGAATTACACCAAGAAGGTTCAAAACGAATTTACAACCTTCCAATGTTCATGACCGAACTCTTAGCGGGTGGCGCCGCGGGTGCCATTGCCAAAACATTCGTGGCTCCCCTCGAACGCATCAAGATCCTTTTGCAAGTAACTTTTTCTCGAATCTCCATCTTTTACGCTATTCTTCTTGTTTTCATTCTTTGAATATATTCATGATATTGTGTGTAACAGACTAGATCCGAAGGGTTCCATACAATCGGTGTTATTCCATCCATTCGTAAGATATTGAATCATGAAGGCTTCCTCGGATTATACAAGTAAAATTCTCATATATATATATCATTTTCGATAGTTGTCATCGAAAGTTTATTGATCCTAATCCATGGTCAATGTATTCCCATGCAAATATAAAAGAGGAAATGGCGTGAATGTTGTCCGGGTGATCCCATATTCAGGTTTCCACTACGTAACATACGAGACATATCATGACTGGTTCATCGATACCATGCCAAGTTTAGGGTCGGACCCCATCGTTCATCTCTTATCTGGCTCTGCTGCTGGAGGAACCGCCGTTTTGTGCACTTATCCTTTAGATTTAGCTCGAACCAAGCTCGCCTATCAGGTTACTTCTCATTAGTAATTACCATTGTCATAAGAATCTGTACTATGCTCCAATCAAACTTTATGTTTTTTTTTAATTTGATTTCAGGTAGATGCATACAAACAAAACCCTCTCTATGCTTCTAGAACTACTTATTCAAGCACAACACGAGATGTTCTCAGGAATGCATTCAGACAAGGCGGAATTCGTGGCATATATCGTGGCTTAGGTATTTTTTTCGTTAGACATAGAGAAACACACTTGATAGTATATACAAATACGTTTTAATTAGGGTAAGTTTAAATTGATATTATTATAGATTTGCAATTATAAAATCCAGTCAAATGTGAGATATACGATTCAATCAAAGTATCCGATTTAATATTCAAACACATATGAATCACATAAAATTACATAAAATTAGGACCGACGATGGTGGGAATCCTACCTTATGCGGGTCTAAAATTCTACACGTACGAGGAACTAAAGAGACGAGTCCCTCAAGAGAAGGAGTACGACATTGGTATGAGTCTCTCCTGTGGAGCTCTTGCCGCTTTGTTTGCTCAAACTTGCACATACCCTTTGGATGTTATTCGAAGACAAATGCAGGTAATTTCATAATATATAAATTTGCAAATCTATTATATTGAAGATTTATATATAATAAAGTTAAGATTTTATTCATTCTTTTCAGGTGGAGATTCTGCATTCAGGTAACTTGAGGTACAAGAATTCACTGCATGGCTTGGTTTCTATTATCCGAGAACAAGGATGGAGACAGCTCTATGCAGGTCTAAGCATCAATTTTATCAAGGTAACATAAACTGTTGTTATTATTATTTCTTTTTGTGATTGGATATAATTCTTTACAAATATTATAACAGTATAACAATTGAAATACCTAAAATGCTTGGGAAGAAAGTGTTCGACAACAAATAGTTTTTTTTACTGATATCTTGAAGCCCAAGTAATCTTTCAATATTGAATTTAAGACAAAAGAAATTAATAGAGAAATGTTTTAATAATATGTAGGTGATTCCTTCGGCAGCACTTGGGTTTACGGCTTATGATCTGATTAAGTCTTGGCTCAAATCTCCACATTAAGCCCCAAAAGCAAAATCAATAGCCTTTGTATCTAGAAGTGCTTGTCCTATATATATATATATATATATATATTAGTATGATTTTGTACTAAGCTTGAAAATATATATCCTTATATGGGCAGCCATAGAAAATGTGTATTGACATCGTCTAATGTGTTTTACGATAAAATTATATTTCACACGGAACATGGGAATATGCACCGGCGAAGTAGAACACATTCTTACACTCAAAAAGTTAAAAAGGCATTTAGGAGGGCACTGCCATCTGATGCGAACCCTCACCGGTAGTGACCGTAGAGTTCAAACACAATCCAGAACATAGACGTTAAAGCCGACCAACAGCCTCCGATCAACTATCCGGGAGAGTACTTTGCACCCCGTGGAGGGCACTGCCTGATTGAGGCAAAAGCCGAGGCCATCATTTCGATTGAAAGAGAAGGGGAGGGCTCAAGTGCCATCGCAAAAATCAAAAGAGTAGTGCGTTTCAAAAGCTGAATTCTTTTAAGATTATCCACATCAGTTAGAATATGAATCCATTTAACCGGATATGAGTCTGGTTATGTATCTATAAAACCGTATACAATATTAGACAACCGTGAACTAATTTTTGATTATGTACACACTCTAGAATCGAACATTGTTATATTGTTTTGTGTCACATAGACAATGATATGGATATATAGACTCATATATATATATATAGGACAACTTGAACTTGTTAAATAATTTTTTTTTGTTGATTTAGGTTTAGACCCATTTATCATTTAACGTTGTTGGTGGGTATGTGGACCATAATTACCATAGTTACTTGGCCAAAACGATCGAAGCAAAAACTCTTGTGCATGTATTCACCAAAGATCAAGTAAGAAGAACCATTAAGCAAATTCAGACAAACAAGAGGGAGGAGACAACTACTGGCTGAATGTGGTGTTTCTCTTATTATTACTTGTGTTTCAGAAACCAAAAGTCTCAGGAAGTGGTACCAGCTTTGGATTTGGAGTCTTTTTTGGGGTGAATTGCCTCGACAACGGCCTCGACCTCTTCCTTCATACGTTGAATGACGCCGGGTCCTTTCACATCATCAATGGGAGTATTCTCATCAATGTCATCGCTTGTCCCATGAGTCTCCTTTTCATGGCGAGGTGATTTATCATGATGAACCATCGCTTCTATCTCTTCTTTTGCTCTTTCAAACACGTTTGGCGCCTTAAGCCCCTTCTCCTCTACACAAAACCAGACAAAATCGATGCGAAACAGAGCATCATGACAAAGCTCTTCGGACCCTCTTGTCTGAATAAGGAAAGAATAACAAAGATAATGTCTTTTTAATTGATGGCTATTGAATACTGACGATGATACATCAGAAAAGGAATCCTCCTTGAGAAGAGACAAATCGACGATTCAACGTAGATATGGTATATCAAAAACGACCCTTTTGCGACTGAATCTCATAGCTGCATACACATAATTCGATCAGGAATATAGGGCTCGAATATGCCCTGTGGATTTTCACCATTTGTGATACAATTACAGATAATACTACATGTAATTACACAGAAATCTCTTTTTTTCACTCTTTTCCTTCAAATTCATCGCAAAAGCGGAGGAATTATCAAAAGGGAAAAAAGGAAAAAAAAATCCCCAACATAAGCTTTATCCTATGATCAAAACCCATAAATCAATGAAATGAAAAACGAAGAACCCTAAAATCATGTGGATTGAATCAAGGGTCGGCGTTACCTGATGTAGAGATGGGATTGGGATCCGCCATGGATGGATCTGCTGATAGATCTTCTAGTCTTTTGTCCCCCTGTTCGTTCTTCGTCTTTTTTCACTACCATTTTCATGAGCTACCGATATGCGTTTAATCTGAACCGTTGGATCTAAAGACAGATGGACGGTTACTTGATGCCCACGTAAGAGAGCCCACATAACCTTGGCCGGTGGTTGAGGAAAACCGAGCAGAGCCCATAAATGTTAAACCGGTAGATTGGTTTAGGAGCATTTTCAATTAAAGTTATAGAATTAAAGATCGGTGTGGTTTAGATTTACTGGAAGGTAGGTTAGGACCATCCATAGATAAAATTATGGTAGGTTAGGACCATCCATAGCCATATATATTTAAGATACCATAATATAATAAGTCATTATTAAAGTGGTCACTTTTGTTATTAAATTAATGATTAAGGGTATAGATATTATGAAATTATTGCGTAGATACCCTCTAGTTATTTCTAATTTTATGAGGGGCAAAATTAGAAATAAACATAATTCTCCAATGCATAACCATATTCAGAAATTCTGTATCCCCATCAGAAGAGAATTAAGTCTAAAACAGTTATAACGTTAAAAGATCATATCCCGAAGTGTTCTTCATTTATCCTTATGGATTCATCAGGTACGCTTCCGTATTTATGAATATGTCATATGATCTGATATGGTTATTACACATAAAATTGATGCTAATGTATAAATTACTACAATGGTATCAGAGCAACCCATACTCGGTTCATGATTGTTCATAAGTCGCCTATTTTTTTCTGGGCAATTTTTTGTATATATATATATATATGAATTGTCACTTGGCCAGTAAATTCATTGCTCGGTCAAGTGACGTTTTTGTTCGATCGAATACGGTCATTACTCGATTAGACATTATAATAGCTTTGATCGAGTAAAGTTACTTCTCGATCAAGTATTTATTTTATGACTCGATTCAATAACTTATTGCTCCGTCAAGTATGTTTTAATTTTATATTCAACTCAACCGAGTATATTTATTTCTCGTTTGGATAACATAAGATAGATAAACTTTTATAGTTTTTTTTGTGTTTGTGCAATCCGGATAATCGGAGAAAGAAGTTCGTTTGGGGACTGTCTCTGAAAAGAATGGTCACATCGGTTTTTTAAGTATCATTATTTACTATATATGTTTTCTATGCACCGTTTTATGTGGTGTATAGATTCATGTACTTTAATAATGATTGTGCTCCGATTTTTGGACCATTAATTACAATACATGATTTTTGTATATCGTTTTTTGTGGTTTCCGGTTTTATGCACTTTAGTAATGACGACTCATATTTCAGTGGCATCAATTATATTTACATGTTTTCTATGCACCGTTTCCCGTGGTTCATAGATTCATGTATTTTAGTTATGGATTTATTGGTTTTATTGTGCCATTAATTGTATTGCATGATTCTATACACCGTTTCACGTGGTTCATAGATTCGTGTGTTATGATTATGGCTTTACTGTAAAGGATATACATGTAAAAAGGGTAGAACCGTAATTTCTGTAATTAGGTCTAATGTTATAATTAGGTCTAAAGTTGTATTTTGTACTTATAGCCGTTTAGGCTCATTCTAATCTAATCATTCAGATTTCAAATTATCATGGTATCATAGCTTTAGGTCTAACGACAACAAACTCTCCTAAATTCCCGGCCGACCTCTCCTCCCCTCTCAAATCGCCGCCGCCCTTCCTCTTTCTTTGCGGCCGCCGACCATCCCTTTTCTTTTCCTCCGGTCGTTCACCCTTCTCTTCCCTCCCTTGCCGTCGTACCATCATGTACGAAGAGCCTAAACACAGATCTCCCACCGTCGTCCTCCTCTTCGGCCGCCTAGCCCGCTTTTCTCGCGTCCCGGATCGCCCCTCCTCCTTCGTCCCGCGCCGCGCCCCGTTGCTAGTGCACCGCGGTTCTCTTATCACCCAAACCCTAGATCTGCAACCCTAACCCTAGATCCACAACCCTAACCCTAGATCTGCATCACCTAACCCTAATTCTTGCCTCTCTTGCTCACCGTCTCCAAACCCTAATCCATGGCCGGCCAAACAAGTCATCATACCGCCCGTCTCTCCGATGCGGCTCCGACTTTCGATCCACAACATCCGCTCAGCACTCTTCTCACCGTCAACATGACCAACATTACCAAGCTGACGTCGACCAACTTCCTCACATGGAATGTTCAGATTCGTGCCCTTCTTGAAGGCCACAATCTCCAATGCTTCATTGAGGACAACTCCATTGTCCCTCCGGCCAAGATCCATCGCGATGGAGTGTCCGTCGACAACCCTAAATTCCAGTCATGGAAGCAACAAGACCGCCTCCTCTTCTCAGCCCTATTTGGAGCAATATCGGCCTCCCTACAGCCCCTTATTGCACGCGCCCCTTCCACCTACGAGGCGTGGAAGACGCTCGCCAACACTTATGGCAAAGCGTCTCGCGGCCATCTTCTACAACTTCGTGATAAGATCAAACGCTGCTACAAAGGATCACAATCCATTGATGAATACCTCCATGCTATCACGACTACTGCTGATGAGCTTGCCCTCTTAGGAAAGCCGCTGGATCATGAAGATGTCCTCGATGCAATCCTAGACGGTCTTCCCGAAGAGTA
>CM071869.1:34958890-34977384 GCA_036759665.1 Gynandropsis gynandra
GAGCAATCTACGGACTTAAACAAGCTCCTCGAGCATGGTATTCGGAGCTTCGCACATTCCTTCTCGTTCGTGGTTTCACAAACTCTTTGGCGGACACCTCGCTGTTTATTCTCAACACAACCGCACTACAATTGTACATGCTGGTCTATGTTGATGATATTTTTGTTACAGGCAATTCCGCATCACGGGTACAACAGTTCATTCATGCCCTAGCCGCACGCTTTTCCATCAAAGACTTGGGTGATCTATCGTTCTTTCTCGGGGTAGAAGCCATGCGAACGTCTAATGGCCTACTCTTGACTCAACGTAAGTACATCAATGATCTTCTCCACCGCTGTCTCATGCATGAATCAAAGTCGGTCCCCACACCCATGCCGTCCACCTCATGTTTGACACTAGACACCGGTACTTCCCTCTCCAATCCAACGGAATACCGGTCTATTGTTGGCGGCTTACAATATCTCTCTCTCACACGACCGGATGTTAGTTTTGTGGTCAACAAGCTATCTCAATTCATGCATGCTCCCACGGATGTTCATTGGCAAGCCGTGTGAGTCCTACGTTATCTCGCTGGCACGAAGGATCGAGGTATCTACTTATCTGCGCACAACACCTTCTCTTTACATGCCTTTACCGATGTAGACTCGGCTAGAGATTCTTATGATCTCAAGTCCACCGGAGCGTATCTTCTCTTACTTGGTGCACATCCCATCTCCTGGTCGTCTAAGAAGCAATCCGGACTCTCCCGTTCATCTACAGAGGCTGAATATCTATTGCGTCCACCGCTGTAGAGGTTCTCTGGGTCATTTCGCTATTATCCGAGCTTGGAGTCACGCCATCATCACCACCCACCATCTATTGCGACAACATTGGAGCAACATATCTCAGTGCCATGCCGTTTTTCCATTCTCGGATGAAACACTTGACTCTTGACTATATCTTCGTTCGCGGCTTGGTCGAGTCGAACACTCTTCGAGTCACTCATGTTCGAGTCGCTGATCAGCTTGCAGACCTTCTCACGAAGCCTCTTCCGCGACTACCATTTGATGTCTTATGCTCCAAGATTGGACTCACCACGGGTGCTCCATCTTGAGGGGGCGTGTAAAGGATATACATGTAAAAAGGGTAGAACCGTAATTTCTGTAATTAGGTCTAATGTTGTAATTAGGTCTAAAGTTGTATTTTGTACTTATAGCCGTTTAGGCTCATTCTAATCTAATCATTCAGATTTCAAATTATCATTTACCGGTTTTCAGCGTTATTAATTATGGTTGAGTATTTTTATGCACTAATAGCGATATGGATTTCGCTGGATTTATTTATGCCTTTGAATTTTGTGTAAATTATCTTATTTTAAACATTATTTCATGATGACATTCATGTAAGTTATGTCTCCTTAATTAAGGTCGCATTATGAGAGACATGAATTTAGTTATTAATCAGCAATAGTTTTTTGTTACAATTTGTACAAGTTTAATATTTTAAATAAATAAATTGAAACCTGAAGATACCAAAGTATCTTATCTTGTGAAAATTTATTTGTGAAAAATATTAAATTAGTGTGTATAAATCTATGCTAGTGTAGATCAACCCAAAGGTAGACTATATTTGGCTGGATTATATATACATGTGTAATATTAAATATGGGATAGTTATATAGTTATACGTGTGATAATAAATCGCTCCAAAGAGAGAATTATCATTATACATGTCATATTATCCATATTTAATTATTACAATCAAGATTATCACTAGCAATTAATATTTTGTCCAAAGATGAGATATAATGTTGCTTTGATAATCTTGAGATGGGAAGTACAACTGTAAATTATTTGTTTTCGTATGTTGATTAATTATGATGACTTATGTCAATTTTTTTTTCTATCAGTTAATATGACTATTTTATATGCTAATATCGCCATGATTCCGACCCTTAATGGTATAAACTTTAAGGAATGGAAGGATGAGGTCAAAATTGTACTTGGGTGCATGGATCTAGTCTCGCATTAAGGATTGAAACCCATGCTCCTATTAAGGACACAAGTTCTTCCAATGAGAAGAATTTGTATAAGAAGTGGGAACGTTCTAATCGCATTGGTCTTCAGATCATAATGAACACCATTCCAGAAACCTTTAGAGGTACTGAAGAGGCTAATCTCAAAGTTTTCCTTGCTAAAATAGAGCAATGCTTTGCAAAAAGCGATATGGCTGAGATAAGTGTGCTATTGTTACGTTTTAGAAAAATGAGGTGTCAAGGCAAGGGAAACATAAGAGAGTACATTCTGGAGATGGAAATGTCGTTTCAAAACTCAAGACTCTTAAGATCGAGTTTTCAGAAGATGTACTCGTGCATTTTATCTTGAACTCTCTTCCTGCACACTTTGGATAGTTTAAAGTCAGTTATAACTACCAGAAAGAGTTGTGGTATCTTAATAAGCTCATCTCACATTGTGTGCAAGAAGAAGAAAGGATAAACCGTGAAATGACGAAAAGTGTTCATTTGGTACACACCTCTAAAGGAAAAGACAATAGAAAGAAATCTGAGGTTATCAAGAATGATGTTGCCAAGGATCCAGTACAAAAGAAGCAATCTAAGGCAAATGATAATTGTTTCTTCTGGAAGAAACCTGGACATCTTAAGAAGGATTGTACCCGTTTCCATGTTTGGCATGTAAAAAACGGTATGTTCCTTGGTTTGATCTGTACTGAAGTAAATCTAATTTCAATATCAAGAAACACTTGGTGGTTAGACTCTGGTGCTACTACTAAAATCTGTGTTTCTATGTAGGGATGCTTGAGCTTCCGAAAGCCAACTAATGTTGAAAGACACATTTCTGTAGGGAATGGTAGGTGGAAGTAGAGGCTATTAGACACTTTAGATTATTGTTTCAAATTGGTTGATATTTGGATCTTAAAGACACTTTTATTGTACCGTCTTTTAGACGAAATTTAATGTTTGTTTCTTATTTGGACAAATTTGGTTATTCTTGTTCATTTGGGAACAGTTCGTTTTACTTTGTCTTTGAATTCAAATATAATTGGAACTGGTTCGCTTTTAGTTTATGATCATCTTTATGTCCTTGATACTGTTGCTAATTACCATGAAATTTTAAAATTTGAAAATTGTGGTACGTACTAAGCGTAAATTAGATAATGAAAATTCAGGAATTTTATGGCACAAACGACTAGGTCACATCTCTAGAAATAGAGTTGAGCGACTTGTGTCAGACAAAATCTTGGATTATGTGGATTTCACATATTTTAATGTCTGTGTTGAATGCATTAAGGGTAAACAGACCAAGCAGAAGAAATTGGGTGCATATAGAGCTACAGAAGTTTTAGAACTGATACATACAGATTTTGTGGGCCATTTCCGACTCCGTCTTGGAATGGTCAACAATATTTTATATCATTCATAGACAATTACTCTAGATATAAATATCTATTTCTCATTCATGAAAAGAGCCAGTCTTTAGATGTTTTCAAGTAATTTAAAGTTGTTGTTGAGAATCAACTAGGCAAATGAATTAAGCACATCAGATCTGATCGTGGTGATGAATACTATGGTCGATATGATGGATCTAGTGAATAACGTCCAAGACCATTTGCCAAGTACCTAGAAGAGTGTGGAATAGTTCCACAGTACACCATGCCAGGATCACCTAGCATGAATGGTGTAGCTGAAAGACGAAATCGAACACTTAAGGACATGGTAAGGAGTATGATTTGTCATTTATCTTTACCAGAATCACTCTGGGGAGAGGCACTAAATACAACAACATATATTCTTAACAGAGTACGAACTAAAGCAGCTACAAAGACACCTTATGAGCTTTGGACCGGTAAAAAAACCAAGTCTAAAGCATTTTCGTGTTTGGGGATGTCCAGCTAAGGTTAGACCTTACAAGCCATTTGAAAAGAAACTGGATCCCAAAACAGTTAGTAGCTACTTTATTGGTTATTCTAAGCGATCTAGAGATTATAAATTTTATGATTCCAAATTAAAGATAATTTTTGAGACGAGAATGGCCATATTCTTTGAGGATATTGAATTTGGGGGGAGAAATACGGTTAAAGACATTGTCTTTGAGGAAGAATTGGTCTCAGTTCTTGAGCCAGTTACTACAGTCGTTTCTAATGACACGAATACAGATCCTCAATTAGATAATGTTGTTCAACCTCCAATTCAAGAAATAACATTTGTTCATGAGGAACAAACTCATCATCCTAAAAAACCTGGGCAACAAGATCAAGTGCCTTTAAGGCGATCCACTAGAGAAGAAGAAATACCAGATTATTATGTGGTATTTCTTCAAGAACATGAGGAAACGATAGTATGGTGGATGATGATCCAATCAATGTTTTTCATGCTCTCAAAAATTCTAACTCGGAAAAGTGGATTGAGGCAATGAATGAAGAGTATAAATCTATGCAAGATAATAAAGTTTGGGAACTTGTCCCATTACCATAAGGTAAGAAACCTATTGGTTGCAAATGGATATTTAGAACCAAATAGGATTCTAACGGTAATGTGGAGAGGTATAAAGCACGTCTTGCAGCTAAAGGATATACTTAAAAGGAAGGGATTGACTATAAATAGACTTTCTCTCCGGTTTCTTTGAAAGACTCTTTTAGGACAATCATGGCTTTTATTGCTAATTTTGATTTAGAGCTTTATCAAATGGATATCAAAACAAACTTTCTCAATGGAAACAATGAAGAAACAATATATATGGAGCAACTCGAAAACTTCATAGCAGGAGACCCTAAGGAAATGGTCTGTAAATTGACAAAATCCATTTATGGGCTAAAACAACATCTCGTCAATGGTACCACAAATTTCATCAAGTAATTCAATAATTTGGTTTTGAGGTGAATCTTGTTGATGATTGTGTGTATCGCAAGTTAGTGGGAGCAAATTTGTTTTCCTGGTTTTATATGTCGACAACATATTACTTGCTACCAATGATATAAGCATGTTGCATCAGACCAAGAGATTTCTTTCACAAAATTTTGAAATGAAAGATCTTGGTGAAGTATCCTTTGTATTAGGGATCAAGATACGTCGAGATCAAAACCGAGGTATTCTTGGATTATCACAAAGGGCCTATATCGATAAGGTACTTAAAAGGTTTGACATGCAAGATAGTAAACCATGTGAAAATCTGGTCGCTAAAGGTGATAAATTTAGTCTTTTCAGTGCCCTAATGTACATTTTGATATTTAGGAAATGTAAAAATTCCCTATGCATCTGTTGTGGGAAGTATAATGTATGATCAAGTATGTACGCGTCCGGATATTACGTATATTGTTGGAGTATTGGACAAATACTCAAGCAATCCATGAATGGATCATTGGAAAGTAGTCAAGAGAGTCATGAGTTACCTGGAGAGAAGAAAGGATTTCATGCTCACTTATCGGAGGTCAGCAAATTTGGAGATTATTGGGTATTCTGACTCTGATTTCATGGGATGTAAAGATAGTAGAAAATCTACATCAGGCTATGTATTCTTGTTGGCTGGAGGAGCTATTTCTTGGCGTAGTGCCAAACAGTTATTACTGGCTTCATCCATTATGACAGCAGAATATGTAGCATGTTTTGAGGCATATGATCAAGCACTATGGCTGAAGAACTTTGTCACAGGAATACAAATTTGGAAAATATAGAAAGATCAATTAAGCTGTATTGTGATAATAAATCAGCAGTCATGTACTCCAACAAGAATAAGAGCTTGATAAAGTCGAAACACATTGAGATCAAGTTTCTAATTGTAAGGGAGATGGTTCAAAGTGGACATGTTTCCAAACACATAGGAACAAACTCTATGATAGCATATCCTCTAACAAAAGCTATTCCACCCATAGTCTTTCATGGGCATGTTACTCGAATGGGTGTTATGGAATTTGAGGAATTTGTGATTTAGTGGGAGTTTGTTGTGCTCTATGTCAGTCTTTGTATTTGGATATTTTCTGATCAGAAATAAAGTTTCATTCAATTGTTCCACTTTTTTCATAATGTTATCGAATGATCTCACTTTAAAAGGACCAGTTAAAAATCGACACGTATTATTCACCTTCATGTGATTTTCATGCTATGCATTCATGACATGATTTATGCCATTTAATCATTATCGATGTTAGTGACCATGGAAGGTTTAACTATGATTGATATAGTGAAAGCCGCCATGATCCTACATTGATATGATTAATGGACGAAATTGTTTATATCCTACGGTTATTATAGCAAATTTTTGAGCTCATACAAAAAGTACGTTTTTTAAGATACACATATGATCTAGTGGGAGATTGTAAAATTATTGGGTCATATATGTATATTTAAAATGTATGTTGCCATAATATAATAAGTCATTATTAAATTGGTCATTTTGTTATTAAGTTAATGACTAAAGGCATAAATGTTATGAAATTATTGCGTAGATATCTTTAAGTTATTTCTAATTTTATGGGGGGCAAAATTAGAAACAAACACAATCCTATTTCTATAAATAGGGGGTTATGGTCCCCAATGAGTAACCACATTCAGAAACTCTATATCCCCTTCAGAAACTCTATATCCCCGTCAGCGGAGAACTAAGTCTAAAATGGTTATAGCAGTGGAAGATCATATAAGAAGACTTCTTCGCTTATCCTTATGGATTCATCAGGTACGCTTCCGCATTTACAAATATGTCATGATCTGATATGAGTATTGCATATAAAGCTTATGCTAATGTATAAATTACTTTATATTTATTCTTTTTTAAATTAAAAAAATATATATACATATTAATAAAGAATGTTTAAAGAAGAATCTTAAGTATTCATTTGATATTCTTTGTTCCATTTAATTGTTTTAATGGATGAGGTGTGTATCTCTTTACCCTTGAATTTTTCTCACTTGCTTCTTGACAAAGATCTCGAGATTTTGTCATTTTTCGTTGAATTTTTTTTCTATACTCAGTTAACTCAACCTTTCTCCATTTGTTTTTGGAGGTCGCGAGGTAATTTTTCCAACATGATGCGTTGCAAGTCTCTCACCCTCACACATGATTGTTTTCGTGCTATCTCGGATGAGTTCTCCTTTGTATCCTCGGTGTCGATCGATTGCGGCTTGCGTGGAAGTGTGCCCATTGCTTGCGTATCTGCAATGTGTCACCATGTCGACCACTTTGTTCCCATGCATTACTCCTTCCTCAGCCGTAATTGCTGACTTTTTGTGCGTCCGATTGACACCCGCATCTATATAAATTTCATCACACTTTCACATTTTTCGGTTGTTTCCATTAACCCATGAAAAAACAACGAAAATATATGACAGTAGATAGGAGAGATGAGAAAATAAAAAAAATAAGATTTGTAGGAATAATTTAAATTGAATCTAATTTTTATTATTTTTTTCATTTCCTAAAAAACAAAAGAGACATCAAATATTTGGATATACATATTCCAATTTATTAAAATTTAATAATGTATTCAAATATTTATATAAATATTTTAATCTAAAAATCATAAATCGAAGAAATTAATGGATAATGCATAATTTGATTAAAAACATTAAAAATTTAACAAATATTAAACTGGATAAAAATATAATTGATAATTATAAGAACCTATAATTTTTAAAATAAATTTAATTGAATTTTTAAAAATTTGTATTAATATAAAATATTTACATATTAAAATTTTGAAAGAATCCTTAAAATTAAAATCTGTGAATTTTTTTGTGTCTATATATTTATTTCCAAATCTTTTAAATTTTTTTCATTTTTCTGACTTTTAATAAAATTTTTCGGACTTGAAATTTACCACTGTAATTCTATTTTCCCATAAATTTTTCTGTTCATCCGATTCTTCTAAACTACCTTTATTCATCTATTTAATTATTTATTTATGATTTTTCTTTTAAAATTCTACATGAAACGTATGTCAAATTAGTAAACCTCAAAAGTTAAACCAAATGTTACATTTGGACATAATGATGTGACCTATATATCTCATCAATGAAGCGTTTAAGGAAAATATTTAAAAGTTTTTTTTTACTATTCTCAAAACTATTAAAGAGATATACAATCTAGTAAAATTTTACAGAAAAAATGTTTTTAGTATTTGTGGTATTGACGAAATTAGTTTTATTTTTTTATTTGAAAGCATTAATTTGGTTTCCTTTTCTCCATTATAATTATTTTTATTTTGGGGGGTTTAAATTGAGAAATTAAAAAAATGTTGGTTTTTGAGAAATTAATAAATTTTTTGTTATTTTTATTTAAGCGAAAAAAGTCAATGTTACCGTTATTTAAAAAAAATGGGTTCCGTCCACCCAAATTTCAAATTTCAAACGTCTCTCTCTTCCCCAAGAACTTCTTTTTCACATTTGCAACTTTATTTTTTCTCTTCACGAGTCTCACTCAGACAAAATCGACGAAACTCTCTAGCACTCTTTACTCTCTCTCTCTCGGTCTCTCTTTCTTAAAATCAATCCTCTGCTCTCCTCTCTTAGCATTTGAATTCTAGCTGTTTTCGGAGCTTCAAGTTTTCTAATCGAGCTGTTTTATGAGCTTCTAAAGTTGCAATCTTTAGCTTCTATCTGATCTCCAACCTGCAAAGTTTCAACTTTTATAAGTTTAGCCAAGTAAGGTCTCAATGGGTGGATCTGGAAATTGGATAAAATCTCTTATATCTCACAAGAAACATGTCACTGATGATCCGGTAATCTTGCAGAAATCCCACTGTTCGTATTTTGATTTACATTATCATTTTCCAAACGATCGGTGCATAATGCTTTTTTTTAACTCTGCTTGCAGGAGAAGATGAGTGATAAGAGTAGCAAGAAGAAATGGAAGCTATGGAGGACTTCATCTGAGAGCTTCATATCTTCTTCTTCTTCTTCAAAGGGTTTCAGAAGTCGCCACGGTGAAAGCCAACGGGCTCCATCACTGAGCTCAGATCCGCCTTCATTCTCTGCAGCTGATGAGGCCTTCACCGCAGCCATTGCTGCAGTCATCAGAGCTCCTCCCAAAGACTTCTTAGTGATGAAGCGAGAATGGGCCGCAACGCGAATCCAGGCAGCCTTCCGCGCCTTTTTGGTACGTTTAGAAAAAACCTTTTTTTCGTGCTTTTGATGTCGTTGTGCTGTGAAACAATGACTATGAATTGGGTTTGAATTTTAGAAAACACACATCTATAGAGTGGTTGCTTTGGTTATAGATCATTGAATTTCAAGTGAAATGAAAAATTGATTAGGTTTCTCAAGCTTTCTCCTTTGTTATTGTTCTGAAACCAACATAAACTTAGTGGAACGATGGGCATTCAAGGTGTATGTTATGGTTCATTGTCTTTCTCTTATCTTGGCTTCTGAAATACTTCTCAGGCTAGAAGAGCATTGAGAGCTTTGAGGGCTGTAGTGAGAATTCAGGCCATATTTCGAGGCAGACAGGTCCGTAAACAAGCAGCTGTGACACTGAGGTGTATGCAAGCTCTTGTACGCGTCCAAGCTCGAGTACGGGCTCATGCAAATAGGTTGTCTTATGATGGGCAAGATTCACATAAAGCTTCTGAATTAGCCGTTCCCACGAAGCAGGCCGAGGTAATATGATACAGGACTGTTTTTGCCTCGTTCAAATAAAAGTGGTTTAGATTTGTTAAGTTTGTATAATTTGGTGTTTGTTTCAGAAGGGTTGGTGTGATAGCCCTGGAAGTGTAAATGAAGTACGATCAAAGTTACAGATGAAGCAAGAAGGAGCTATAAAGAGGGAGAGAGCAATGGCATATGCCCTCTCACACCAGGTAAAGCTAACGGTGGATTTTGAAAAAAGGTTAATGCACTTACCGTACTGAATAAACTTGAATTGCGACAGGCGAGAACGTGTCCAAGCCCTAACGCACGGGAAAACAAGCACGGGATCTCGTCTATCAAGCAGCACGGGTTGTACAAGAGCAGTCCCGGTTGGAACTGGCTAGACCGGTGGGTACCAACAAAGCCATGGGAAAGCCGAGTGATGGAAGAAGCTCTCACAAACTCATCGGATGCTATAACAGCGACATTGTCAAGGAAAAGCGAAAGCAGCATGTCTGAACATGACAATGTACATGTCAGGAAGAACAATCTCACGACCAGAGTCTTGGCTAAGCCACCGGCATTTTCTGGCTCGAGCTCTGAGTCCTTGCACGAGGAGACATCAACCTCATCTGCATCTTTGTCCCCAGTTGCATTCTCAGGTAGTCTACTTGAGGAAGGTTACTACAGGAAGCCGAGTTACATGACCCTGACAGAATCCACAAAAGCCAAGCAGAAACAATCTGGACTATCTTGTCCAAGAACACCGTTCGAGAAGAAACAGTCCAAGTCTTACAGTGGAGATCTAAAGAGCAATGTGGGTTCGGATCTATACCCGCCGAATCTAGTATCCGGGAGACGTTTATGGGCGAAGAGCCAGAGAGGCTAGGGAAGAATGGAAATTCGCTTCAGCCAGTTCAACAACTTGTTGGTCCAAAGTTCCGGGTTTCAGAACCATTCCTAAGAACGCATACATGAAATACAAATACAGAAAAGCAATTTGTGTAATCTTACCATATGAGCTTGACGTTGTTTTGGCCACTTAGGCCATTTTCGAAGGTTTTTTTTTGCTTTAGGAAAAAAGCAAAGAGAAAAAGGCCTTCATGCTAATTCTGAGAACTTGATCCATTGTTTTTTTTGTTTGATAAATCTGATATTCTCTGTAATATCTGGCCTGTAATTTATTGCTTTGTCTCCTTGCTTTCCAGAAGCCTTTGCATAACAAGAACATGAACCTTCAAAGATGTCCAAATCAGTTTCCCATACATCATTTATTTTTTTTTAAAAGAAAATGATAAGTTTTTCTCTCATGAACACATGGAATTCTACAAAATTCTAGATTCAGATGATTGTATATTTCCAGGCAATAATATGTAAATAGACAACCGATTTGTAGAACAAAATATGGAAATGCTACAGAAAATACAACACAAAATCTCTTACCCTCAGTCATCATCCATGACTCAGAAAGTTCCTCAAAACCGGGTTTCTCATGTCTTGAGAGGAGCTTTCTTCTCTCGGTCTGAGATTCTTGCAGGCGCCGTTGAGTGTGATTTGAATCGACCTCTTCCTCCTTCCTCTTTCTCCTGAAGATTCCACAAGCAGGAAACCAGATTTAGCAATCCTCTCATGGACAATCAATTTCGCATCTTTGATCAATGTAGTCTACAGATACAAAATCTGTACCTTTTTCTTGACTATCTGAACGACATCTTCATCTTGAAGACGGTGAGAAAGACCACAATGCTGAGGGTAGTGCCTTGCGCTAGTGCCCCACACGAGTGCATACTTTGTATCCTTCACCAGAGTCCTGTGAACGTGGTTACAGAAGTCTTCAACCGTGCAGCCACCTCTATCCTGCAAAATCACATGTAAAACCCAAAGATAAATAACAGATGTGGATCTAATGGTACAGATGAAGTTCTACAACTCTTTTTCTTTTCTTCCAAAATACGAATAGAAATTACAGATATGGATCCAATAATAAGCTTCAATGACTAAAAAATATACTTACAGCAGAGAGGACAAAGGGCTCTTCGAAATCAGGTTGCTGCCCTTGAGGCTTCGAGTAAACTCTAACAAGTCCCATCTCATCCCACATTCTAGCAAGTAATCTATCTAAGTTCAGCTGTATGAAGCAACCCAATCACCAATAACATCAATATTCCAATAAATCAAGCATGCCGGGCCCAGAACAAGATAATATTGCAAAGTTAGCCCGTCATAGGGATTGGATCATCGTCGTGATGAAGCTAGAACATCTCTTAACTGCAGTTTTAGTTGTCGCCATCTTGGCAGATCTAGAAACATAATTAACCATTGTTATTGTCGATGTAAAAGAACTTGCCTTCAGATTACAGCTAATAACGATGGAATTTGGCTGTCGTGCTAGCCTATCCACATCATCAATCCCAATAACATCGATTTTGTTGTATACGTATACACATTTGATATATTTCCGGTTTCCCTCAATGACATCAATCAGGTCATCCACCGTAGCATCCTCGCGAAATAGCAACTGGAATATTCGCCACAAAATACATAAGAAGCCTATCTTGACAACATAAACTATATAAGAAACCTTTAACAAATTGAGCAGGTATTTAGTTTCAGGGCAAGACAGTTCTTATCGTTGTAGACGTAAATAAATTCTCCCTCAACCCTCTGACAAGCCAAGGACATTTATCAAGTACCTCTGCATTATGAATTTTGTATTCGTGCAGAATCTGATAACAAAGCTTCTCGTCAATGTGAGTCAAGGGCACTGTAGTGTTGAAAGAAATTCCCCCTGTCTTTTTCTTCTTGAAGTATATCTGTTGAAGAGAGAGAACATAACAAAAGACAATACAAAATTAAAATCCAGGGAAAACAAAAATATCAGGATAGAGCATCACTGCCTAAAAAGGTCAAACCCTATCAGATTAACAGGACCAGAAGTTGGTTTTTGGGACCTAATACCTAGAAAGGCATAAGAGAAAGGAGAAAGAATCTAACACAACATAAAAATAGGTCGAAAAAAGGAAATTAACTGGAATCTCTCGGTATGCATCATTGATAAAGATGATCTTACCTGTGGGGGTCTTTTGTTTAGACGCAAACCTACAGCTTCAAGTTCCTTGGTCAATATCTGCCTGTGGCCTTCACTCTAAACCATTGCAAAAGAACAAAAAGTAAGATCCAACAAGAATTAGCAAGAGCAACTGACAACACAAACACCTAACATTACTTGCATGAAAAATTAAACTGTTAAACTTACTTTTGAGGCATCAAGAACCATCAACACAAGGTCAGAAGACTTTGCAACAGCAATAACCTGAGAATTAAGCAGTCTCAATCAAGTTTTAGATATATGATAATTTTTTGGGTCGCCAAGAAAGCTGATAGAAAGAAACCACCGCTTCCATAAGGTGTTACATGATAAATCATCAATTTGGGCACCCACAATCAGTCTATCAGGGGATTTAAAAAAAACTAAGCAGTTGGATTTCAACCTGCCTCCCACGCCCCTTTCCTTCTGAAGCACCTTCAATAATCCCAGGAAGATCGAGCAGCTGAATTTTTGTGTCGTTGTAGTGAATTACTCCAGGGATGCATGTCAGCGTTGTAAACTCGTATGAGGCTGCTTCAGAATGTGTGCCAGTTAACATGGTTAAAAGCGTGGATTTTCCAACACTGCAAGTTACGATCACAGCCATTAGCTTCCACATGTCTAAGTGCGGGATCTTTAAGGGTGCAGTGGAATTTCAGACAAAGAAGAAGATAATATACATGGTTTTGCGTTAGTAATGGTTTTTAAAGTGCTCAACCTGGGAAAGCCTATTAACGCAACACGTCCATGACCATACTTTGTAACTTCAAAACCTTCCCCACCTCCACTGGAACCCTGATAAGGCAGATTGAGAAAACAATTACAGACTAAAAGCCATAACAGAAAAGAAATGACAGTAATACCTATACCAATTTTAATTACATAGTAGGTAATACCTATAAGAATTTTAATTACATAACAGGTAATACCTGATTAGATTCCTATATATAAGTGTTAGAATTGGGGAACAATCAACAAAGCAACACATAGTGAAAGAGATGCCTTCCTTCCTTTTTTCCGGTTATATTCAGGCGAAACATTTATGAAGAAAGAAGTAGTAATTCATGTTAATACATGAATGACTTATTAATATTTTTTTTAATATGAGCTTTAGATGATCCAATAAATTGCGTTTATACTAATCTTTGACAATTCTAAAGAAACATGCAGTACTTTGGGAGGCTCCAACAATTGTGTCCTGAGCTTTGCAATCTTTGCCTTCAGCTGACCAAGATGGTATTCTGTACAAATAGGATAATATCAATTAGTTGACTATTTATTCTGCTTGTTTGAACAAATACTACTAGCCGAGAAAAGAAAAGAACAGAAGCAGAGATGAAAGCTTATTATAGTTGTCAATGAAAATGAATATCAATAGTTGAAACATTTTTGATACTTGATCAGCTAAGATCCATTACATTGGCAGAAGCTTACAAGGCCTTTTTAGTTCAATTATTAGACCCGTGCATAGCTTCTCATTTCTGGTACCATTTTCAGTGTTTATGTCCTCATACACTTAGATTCTTGAGAAGAGTGTCCATACAAAAAGCTCAGCAACTCGAAGAATATGCACAACCATATGTTTAAAATAAGAAAATGTGTCTGTCTTTTATGCATGAGTGGCCATGATACTAATTCTTAAAATAAGCAACGTAGTAGAAGCTATACACTATCATCAGAATTCACCATATTGAGCCCTGTGCAATTTCAAGTGCTGGAAAACATGAAATTGATAATTCTTATGCCTAAATCAACACGTTTTGATTGTGAGGAGAACCTGTAGCTTTGTTTTTCTGAGTTCGAGCCATCTCGGCCTCGATTTCTTTGATCTTTTCAATGATTCCCATCTTGCTTCAGTTGTTGCTGCTACTACTGCTGCAGGAAAAACAAGGAAATAAAGACGTAGGAAGTCTCATCATCGGAAATTCAAAGACATTCAAAGAATTCAAGGATGATCAACACATCACCAATCTAGCATCACCAAACCGGAAATTTCAAGCTAGGGCGGAAAAACACAATTGAAGAGCTGAAAATCAATTCGGAAGGAGCATCCAAACACATTACTAACCTTCCCAGAAAAAAACAAGGGAGGAAAAAAGGCAAAGAAAGCGTAATCTCGGCTATTCCTCAAATGTATCCAATCAACCAAGTACAAAAATTAATACAATGTATGAGATTTAGTTCTCAGGCAGTATTGTTGCAATCGAAATAGCAATAATAATCTAACAATTTTCAAAAGAATCGATGCTTGTGAAAAGAATTGGGAGATTCGTGAGCATCTCACCGTGGAATTCAGTGGCCGCCGATCTCAGGGAGAGCCTCCACACACAGAGAGGGAGAAGGATGGAGAGGGAGAGATAGAGCGTTTGCTTATTGGGTTCATAACTTCATCGTCTGTGATATTGGGCCTATGTACTCTATTATTGGGTCCATATATCTACAATATGCTAATTTAAAAATTTTCGACAGAATTCATCTTAACTAATTTAAAATTTTAAATATGATTTAAATGTTTTTCGTTTTCATTATAAGAAAAAAAAACTACATATTTAAGATTAGAAATCTTATACGATTGTACATAAAATAAATAGGATAAATTGTAATATAATATGATAAATTATAAAATTATGTATAAATTAACATATAATAGTATTATGCATAAAGGAAAGAAATTTACATGTTCTTTTGTAAGATTTTAAGTTGGAAGTAAGACTGAGATTTTATTTTGAAGACCAAATTCAGAATAGACACAAAGCTTGAGTCACAATTTTTTATGTTCTGAAATTTTTGGCTTTTTTAGTTCGAATTTCGAGTTCGAAGTATTCAAATTAGCAAGATATTCATTAATAATATCAAAATGCATAATTTTTATTAAATTGTATAAATAATATTATTTATGATGAATTTATATTTATTTTAAATATAGTAAAAGATTTTAAATGCAATTTGTAAATAATAATTATAATTATTGTAATTATAATAATTTTTTGTGAAATTGATAAAATGATGAATAAATATAATTTATAAGTAAAATGTAAATTTTAATAATTTCCCACAAAATTTTTAATTCAAATTCTAAATTTTATAAAAAATAACTAAAAACTTAAAACCTAAATTAGAACTCTGATTTGAAATTGTAAAACAAACAATTCCAAAACGAGATTTAAATTCTTATTTAAAATTCAAACAAAAAGCTCTAAAAAAACCATCATGCATTTTTTTATATGATAATATTATATTCATTTATTTTGTTTTGGTAAATTAAGTCAATTTTTCCATAGACCGGATCTCATATAATTAGGGATGAATAATTTCGGGTAACTCGGATCGACCCTAATCAGATCGACTCTAAAACCCAACTCATAAGTCATTTGAGTTACCTACCAAACCTATGAGTTCAAAATCTAGAATCTGTTCGGGTTTGGATCGGTTCGACTCGAGTTTGGGAGAATCCGAATAAACCGAACAACCCAAAACTTAAAAAAAACCCTAATTTTTTTATTTCTTTTTATCATACTATATAATTTTGGATTTATTTCTTAATCTTTCTTATTTAGTATATCCGACACAAAAGATGAAAAAGTATAAGATGTGATTTCTTTTTTGTACAACTTGATTAGGTATTTTCTACTCAGATTATAATATATGAAATGAAATTTAATTATTTATTTATGTATTCTGCAATTGTAAAGTGTTAACTTTCAGATTAAAAAGTTCATTTTGGCGTTTTCAGAATAAAAATATTCTATTAGAAGAAATCAAATAGTTTATCTAAAGACATTTATTATGGATTTTGACTTAGTACCTTGTTATTTTATTTTATTTTTTTGATTTTTTTTGTATGTTACATTATTTTTTTGTATGGTAAAACATGAATTACCCAAAAAAATCCCAAAAAAACAATAGAACCTGGATCGAAATCCATAATTATTCGTAACTAAACAATTCAAATTACCAAGAGAACTCGAATTATCCGGAATATTCAAATATAATTCGGGTTATTTTGGATTCAATGTTCCGAAATCTGAACACCCAAATCCGAATCGATATCCAAGGGACCCAGACCGAAAAACATACAGTTCCAATTATAATTCAATTTTTTATAATTTGTGAAATCCAAACCCGGAATGAACCCGTGGAACCTTGATCGGAACCCGTAATGTCCACCCGCACATATAGTTAAGAGTTTTTTTAGTTTGACAAAATCAAACGTACCCATACACGGTGATATAAAGAAAAAGAATGACGAAATAAAATTGAAAAGTTTTGAAAAATTTTATATATTAAAAGTTGAGTCTTTGTTCAGTTCTTATGATGACACATTTACGATTATGTGGCAATCACATTAACAATGATGTAGCTTTTATAACTATTATATTTAAATTTTTATTTTCATTTTAATTGTTAATAATAATTTTTAACATATAAATGAATTAATCTGACTAATAAAACGTTTTTATAATAATCAATATCATTAGAATTTTCAGATTAATTTCAAATCATTTATTGTTACTAAATCATATAATTACCTTATTTTTTTCATTTTAAAAGTTATTACATATTATTTATTTATTTTTTAATATACAAAGCATTATTTTTTATAATAATGTTATAAAGGAATATTATTATTAAAATAATTATTTTCAGTTTAATTGTTATTATTAATATTATTATTTAATTTTTTAATATACACATGCAATAAATTCATTAATAAATTTTAGCATAATATTAATTATAATCGTTATCACAAAAATTTTCAGTTTAATTTCAAATCATTTATTGCATTTAATTATTTTTATTAATATAAATCTATATATTAAAAATCTAAGAAAATACTGGTTTCTCAGCCATTCTCGTCTCTCACGCCGCCACCTCAGTTCCGCGCATTTATTTTTCATTTATTAAAAAAGAAACACTTCATCTCACTTTCTCTTCCACATTCATCGGTAACCCTATGAATCTCTAGGTTACATATCGCTGAAAATCTATATATTAAAAGTCTAAGAAAATATTGGCTTCTCAGCCATTCTCGTCTCTCACGCCGCCACCTTAGTTTAACGCATTTATTTTTCATTTATTAAAAAAGAAACGCTTCATCTCACTTTCTTTTTCACATCCATCGGTAACCCTATGAGTCTCTGGATTACATATCGCCGAAAGAGCCTTCAGCACTCCATGGAAACCATATGAGTCTCCAGCTTGCCCGTGGAAAACGCCTTCCGCACGAACGGCCCCAAATCCTCGCCGTTACATATCGCGGAGGCCTCTGAAGGTCCTTCATGGTGAGTTTTTTTTGCTGTTGTTTCGTGTTTGAGTGCTCTTTTTTTCTCTTCGACACTTAATGTTATCTTGCTTTGATCGTGATTTTGCTAACAAAAAAATCTACAGTTTTTATACTTTTTGGGTTCTGGGGTTTTGAACTCACTATTTTTATATGCATAATCTATCTTTGGGATTGTTAGGTTTTGGATCAAAATTCATCATCTGGTGCTAATTTCGTCAGTTTTCTCTGCCCTCAACCTCTTCTCTCATCCGAATCCTCCTCCAAACCCAAAAGATTCGTCCTTGCCGCTGCTCAGGTGGACACCGATCGGATCGAGCCCAGGGTTGAGGAGAGAGATGGGTTCTTTGTCTTGAAGGAGGACTTCTGGAAGGGATTAACCCTCAAGAGAAGGTGAAGATCGAGACGGAGCCCACGAAGTTGTTCATGGAGAACGGAATCAAGGAGCTCTCGAAGATGACAATGGAAGAGATCAAGAAGGATAAGACGTTAAAAGATGATATTGACGTTAGGCTCAAGTGGCTTGGTCTTTTCCACCGAAGGAAGCATCAGTGTATGTATTCTTATTCTCT
>CM071869.1:34988553-35018330 GCA_036759665.1 Gynandropsis gynandra
TGACTCGCGGCCTCGTTAAAAACCCGTCGTCGGAAAACCCCGTGGGACAAAACCGACGAAGGGAAAAGAGTACACGCGGCCACTTAACCTAATCAATGACCATTGGGGGTTGAGCTTCGGCTTGAATGACGTTTGTTAGGCTCGTGACTTCACGTGAATATGAATACTCCGGGCCGCGCTGTTGGCATCTCGGGCCGCGGGGTTGGCATCTCGGGCCGCACTGTTGGCGTCTCGGGCCGCGCCGACTTCTTCTTCTTCCGCGCCGCAGGTCGCGTCCTCTTCTGCGTTGTTGGTCACGTCTTTGGCGTCCTCCAGGATCATATCAATGCTTTCTGCTTTAAACTTTGTTGATGTACTGTCTGATTCCTTATGGATCATCTGTCTTATGACTCCATGGTGATTTGGGTGGCAGTTGTTTTCATGTCCAAACTTTGACCCTTCGATTCCCAAACTCAAGAGGAGTGGTGATTGAGTCATGAGATACTTATAAGCGAAAATGCTTGGCTTCAGTGTGTTGAACCGTTAAGAGTTTTTTGCTTACGCTATGAGTAATTTGTTTAATGGATGCTTTAGCTATGCATGTATGGATGTTGTGCAGATGGTACGTACATGATGAGGTTGAAGCTACCAAATGGCGTAACAACGAGTGCACAGACACGGTACCTCGGAAGCGTGATTAAGAAGTATGGTAAGGATGGGTGTGCGAATGTCACCACCAGACAGAACTAGCAGATCCGAGGTGTTGTATTTCCTGATGTGCCTGAGATCTTTAAGGGTCTAGCTGAAGTTAGGCTACCTAGACACCATATGAGTCTCCGTGGAAACCATATGAGTCTCTGGCTTGCCCATGGAAAATGCCTTCCGCACAAACGGCCCCAAATCCTCGCCGTTACATATCGCGATCGATCGAGTGCCTCGGTCATCGTCAGCTTCCCTAATCTTGGTATTCTCAGCGTTACCTCTGGCCAAATTCGCGGGCTCTGTCCCAGCGTCGACAGATTTTGGATGAAGGAAACTGGCGTCTGATACGAATTTTGCTTGCATTGTAGGGACCGTGGGGGAGCGCTTGATATGCTGAAAGGAGATGTCCTTGAAAAGCATCCTTCATGAGCTGAAGGAGGTGAGGGTTAGAATTGGATCCATCTCAAGGCGTAGCTGAGCTAAGTCTCGCATTGCTCCTGATCAAACTGGATCACCACCTGAAACCATCACTCAGAGCCCTTGGGACTTCTGACATCACCGTAAGTCTCAGCTTCCTTTGCTACTCATCATCACTTTCACTATATATAATTCACATGTTTACTAAAGAAATTAGGGCAAAACGAATTCTAAGAGCTTGCTTCACGTGGTGTGTGTGTGTGGAATGCAGGTGGAAACCCAACTGGAATTGCTAAAGGTATTATCTACTCTCGCCTTTTTCTTTTGTTTCTTCTTCTCTTACGGCCACCGATGATGCCCTTACCTATGCTTATCTCATATTGTCTTTGCCATCATCTATGCCGTATTCCTCAATGTTCTTTTCGAAGATTATTTTTTAAATTTGTCTCACATCATCTCGATCGTCTTCATCATTATTTTTTTGCTATGTTAGATTGAGTGACACAGTTGGATATATCAGACTCGGGTATAGACTGATCTTTACCTCTTTCTTGGTTCTTATTCTTTTCGAAGATTATCTATCTTTGTTTGTCTTTGATATCACCTTTGTCATCTTCATCAGTGTATTTGGCAATTTTAGATAGAACAACGTCCTAAGCAGATATCACATTAGGTATATTATCCGATCATCTATGTCGTATTCCTCATTTTTCAAAGCCCTGGCATTTGGATCCGATCTTCTGAGACGAAAAGGTATACATTTGCTTTGTTCTATTTTCTCCTTTGTGTTCATTGGTTCTGATGGTTGAATGTAGTTATTAGCAGATCTGTCTGGTCGATTTGCTTAGTTTTGATGCTCGAATCGTACTTTGTTTGAGTATTTCAGATTCGTCGCGACGATTTTAGAGCTTTTGTTAGTTTTTCGAGTGAATTCCTGGTTTGATGCCCGAAAGAGTTTGTTTTTATCGATTTGGTAGTGTATCTAAACCTTCTATGGAATTTAACATTTTTTGCTTTATGAGATGGTCTAATTAGAAACATTCAGACATCTCAAGTATTTACATGGTTCATGTTGGGTATAGTTGTTATGTTTACCAAGGTTTATATCTCCGTTGTTGCTACATTTTGATTAATCCAGTTTTGTGAAGTAGGCTTTTTTTGCTAAAATCCCATATTTTCTGCAGCACTGGCCTGACTGCAGCATCTAATTCGGGCACAACATCAGTAATCTCTCCGTTGGTAACTCCTCTTCTAGAAGGTTCTGCTCCTGCTATCGCTGGACTACCAGGGACGGGTATTCTTCATGGTGTAAATATTCCAACGACATTCGACCCCATTGGTGTTCCTAGCGAGTGTCTGCCACTGAAGAACATGTTTGATCCAAAGACTGAGGTTGGTCATCTGCAAAATATTTCTCTTCTTACTGGTTCTGACTTTTTCTCTAAACTTTGCACTGCCTGTCTGACAGATTGAGCCTGATTTTGAGCTCGATATCAGGAAGATATCAGGAAGAGTGCTCCAAGTTTGGGAAACTGAAACATATTTATGTCGAAAAGTGAATAATTTTTTTGAAAATATGATTTAGATATTCAAATTACAAAAACATTTCCAATATATTGATATTCACTATTTAATATTTTACTATTTCCTTTGGTTTAAATTCTATTATCTACATATTTTGTCATATTCATGAAAGGATAATCTTATTAATTTACTATATAAACTATATACTACATTTGTTTTGGATATTTTACTACTTTTAAATCTTATTATCCATATTTACATAAAAAAACCTACACACTATGATATAATTGTCACCCTCACATTGTCAAATTGTTCTAATAAGCTCGTCTATTTGTAATGAATTAATTTAAAATTTATGATTGGAATTTTTTAAAACCCGCGTTGCCATTGTGTCAACATAAAATCGTTTTGTGTTGTTCTTATTTTAATAAGTGTTAGTATTTTATCATCCATTTAGGTCGTACGATCAGAGATTATCTTACCATGTCATTATACAGAACCATTCTTGGATCACCATTTACGATAATGAACTATTTTTAGAATGTCCGTCATATACCATTTGTCCTAATAGCAAGATTTACGGATAACATTCCTCATATTCCTTCCTCATATTCACTCATTTATATTGTGATGCATTTTATTCAATACTTTGTCATATACGACGACTTCTTCATTGAACTAAAGCATAAAATTTAAATTATATATATAATAGTTGTTGCAGAAGGAGGCTCCTCAGCCCTCCACGTCATCATTTTGTAATTTTTTTAATTTATTAAAAAATTTAAAAAACTCTTTTCCCCGTACAATCGTTAAAATTATCTAATGCCATTTCGTCCTTTTGTCTCCCCACCTCCACTGGTTAACCTCTTTTCAATGTTTGAAATAATTATTCCATAAATGACAGAGATAGTGGAAGCTTATGGAATACGGCTTCACACTCTCTCCTCACCGGAACCTGTCTTCGCCGCCTCAAGTTCTCATAAGCAGAGGCGAAATCGTCCAAACCTTTTGCCATACTAATCGGAAAAAGCTTCAGCTTCTTCCTCCACAACAGATCTTCAAACCCTTTCAACGCATCCATCTGATACATCTTCACGCTCTTCATTGAGTACTGCTCTTCCGGCCCCTTACACGCTCCTTTGAGTAAGTTTAACTATAAGCCCCCAAATATTGTCTCTACGATTAAATTAATCAACCCTCGCCTGAGTTCTTTAGATGCATCCGTAACAAATTTGTCGGAAATTTCCTCGCTATGGCCTTTACTCAATAATGACGCCACACCTCACGTACTTTCTTTTCTTTTAGACAAAAATGTATTGATTATGTTGTGTTGTAACAGATTGGATGCAGAGATGATCGAGTCGCTCTTCCTATGCTCTTCCAATACACGATATAGAGCTCAATGACGAACGATGCAGGGAAGAGCAAATCTCCAACCCTTGGCGATCCTGTTGTGCTGCGCAGCCGGGAAATGGATAACCGGCGAATGCGGAGGGAGGTCAGTGTCTTTCTAAATATTTGCCGTTAATAACCATGTTCTGCCCTCGAAAATGAATCGGGTTTGCCATGAAATCGCCGTAATTGTCCAGGTTTCCTCCACAAATTACATCCTGCAAAGGATGCGTCATCAATATCTAAAGCTAAGGCTTGGCTTCATGATAATACGAACGATGCGCTCAATGATTGGAAGGACCCCGATGATGATCGCTTCCTCGAAAATACGGTTTGGTGATCAAATCAATTTTTCTTATATGTATTCAACATTCTACTTTTACCTCGCTTTTTAAGTAGAATGATCTGATGGTCGTTTCATGTTACAAAGCTCCCTCCTTATTGTTTGAATATTTTGGTCAATTTTGCGTACATTTGGACTACTAATCCGTATCTCCAACTGAAGGGCTACTGTTACTACATAGCATTGCAGCTTTAGGCCGCCGGAATATTCTCAATTGAATATATTTGGACCATTATCCATACAAGAGGAAGCAATGATGATGCCCTTTAATGCAATTTTCAAGGAGCTATGAAGGGCGAATATGGTGATTTGAGAATCCTTCCCCCCGCATCTCCGTGTAAGAATCGAGATCATGTGTTATATCAAGATATTGATCTATTAAAACTGTCATTTATGTCTCTTATTATAGATTCATGGAGTGGAATGTGCCTCTACTTCTCTATTACATATATTTACACACATATATTATTCTCAAGACCCAAGGTGTCTCCGTGTTGTTTTAAACAAAATGTATGCACACATTTGTCTCATATTAAAACTGGTGTTTCTGACTCTCATTGTTGGCTTTTTTTTAATTCACAATTTCAGGGAGTTCATGGTCTTGCCTGTTGTCATAGAGAAGTAGAGGCAAGATGATATCAGAATTCACTGGAAAGCTTTCAATGTCGAGATTAAGATTTCATGGAGCTACTCATTCAAAAGCGTTTGCTCACTATGCATTAATGTCGAGGTCAATATTTCATGGAGCTACTATAATTCTTGGTATTGTAAAGAGTGATACCGTTTGAACCAACATTTCTTTCCCATGAATTTGCAGTGGTGGGGCCCAATGATATCTGCAACCATGTTCTGAGACACTTTTGCCGTTCGGTTAAGGTACAGGAGACTTCATCCTTAGCTTCCTATCCAACTAAATGTTTGGGCGTTTTTACTTCTAAAACATATGGAATGCAAATCTCGGTTTCTCATTTAGTTTTATTAGCTGTATTACTTCCTCGCCAACCCTAATGTTTTCTACTAAGTGAATACAAAATTTGTTGGTTACTCCAATCTGTTGCTATCATCTTTATAGGTTCGGATTGTTGTGTTTAGTCAACACCATATTGATGGATTAGACATTTCCTCAAATCCACTTCTATATATCATGCGCTGCTACCCAGTAAGTGCATGTACTCCTCCTGTCTTTTGTTTTTCCAGTTCTGAGGGGATCAAATCATTTTAGAATGATCCAAATTTAACATGGTTGCCGCACAAAATCGCTGATAATTGGATTTGAATTTTATGTGTAGCGAGTGCATGACCAGAAGCTTAGAGCTCACTTGGGTTCTTTTGAGGTCACTGGGAATCTTGCACCCATGCACACCTTATTAGCTAAGTAACTCTGATGGGATTGGCTGTTGATTGTTGGGATATTGTCGCCTTATTTCGCTTGGAAGGTCACATCGCAACTCTGTAGCTACCAAAATATGTCATCTAATAAAGTCTTATGGAGTGCATATTACCTCATACAACATATTCAACATTGATTAACTCATTAATTTTCCCGTTTCTTAAGAACGTCTACAAAATAAATTCAGGAATCCTTGGTATCTGTTGTTTTTTATTCTTCTTTGTAGTTGTAGAGGACACATTCATCCACTATTGTATTTAACAATTGTATTCTGTCGTAACAACCGTCCTTTTTTTCTAAATCCGATTTCTTGTGAATGGATTACAATACACTGTTGCTCCTTTTACCCTTAACAATCAGAAATTTTAAGCAAGGCCTAAATACATCATATTATTCATTCTGTGCTTTTACAAATTTTCCCAGCAAATGCTGTTTTGTGTACACATGTAGACCTAAACAGCTACCCAACTCAATGAAGCTATGGATCATGAAGACAACCACTTTCTTTTACAGTTCTTCCTTTTGTTCCTTCACGTCTTCCTTCATCTTCCTCGCGTTCCAGCGTCTCCCCCTGTCTTTTGTTGTCTTACAAAAAATTATCTCATTTGCTCCATATACTTATTACTTGCGTTTTGTTCTAATCCCCCTTTAAATAATATATTGTTATTCGTTTAGTTAGATCTAACATCTTCTTGCTTTATAATATTTCAGGCCCTATCACATCGCTAGAACCATTATATGTATCATATTCATTTCTCTCGGTTTCATCAATTATAGAACTGCTCAACTACAGATCGCTCTTTCACTTTTTATTTTATAAACAATATCCTCTTTACTATTATCTCCGACAATAAAACACAGTTTAATAAACACATTTTTTTTCCACCACTATATGCATATGAAAAAATAGTCATTTACTGTCTTCCCTAAATCCAACTGTTCCTGAATTTAGTGTTTAACGTTTTCAAAGCAACAAATAGTTGTACCATGCTAATTTAATGTGTTCCTAAGTTGGAGACAATCATATTCGTGGAGAAAAAACAATTAAACATTACAATGATATATGTCTTCATTTACTATCTCGATAAAATTTTCTACAACGCAAATACCTCAACAATTTAAATAACATATAGTTATTGCAATATAATTTTAAATATATTATTTTTACAAATGAACATATGACTAGCAAAATTGGTTATGCAAAAAAAAAGAGATCCCAAAACTATTGACAAACACACTTTTCTAATCACTTTTCTATCAAAAAGTCATTGAAGAGTACAACTATTGTTTTATTGTTTTATCACTAAACTTTAAATCTATTATATTCATTTCATTTAGTGCTTTAAACTTAAATATTGTCTATTTGAATATATCTTCCCCTACTTAATATACCAAATATTTTAAAATATTTACACACAAAAAAATTATCGTCCCGCGCATCGCGCGGGGCTTTTCCTAGTACATTCTAAAATTTACAATGGTATATCTTCCCGTGCATCGCGCCGATATATACCTAGTTAATATAAAGGCCAAACACAACGTTCTAAGAAGAAATAGGTATAATGAAATTTTGAAATCCCATTCCTAAATAACGTGTAGAAAATCCTATATTATGTTAATATAAATAATAGTGTTTTAATTAATAGCTCACTTAACATGTCAAATTAATATATTTTAGTGTTAAATATACATATAATATATATATTGTAAGATAAAAAGGGCTAATAATACATTATAGTTTAGATCTCATATAAATTCAATGAATAAACTCGTATTCACCTCGAAATATTCTGTTTTACGATAATTCTCTCCTCAATTTTGTGACTCATCTAATTTCTCTCTCATGTTGTAGTTTTAATCCGATTTCCCCTTATGTTTCTCAATTTCTTCTATTTAACATTTTTCGTTATATTTGTGGTTCAAATCCAATAGTTCGTCCGATTACGATCCAAATACCAGATCCGTTTATTGATCCAATTTAATTTTGACCCGGTTTCAATCCAATTTCAATCCAAAATCCGAATTCAAACCTGGATTTTAACCCAATTTGAAGACCCGAATTCGATCAAGTTCAACCAATTTCAAGTCGAATTCTACCCAATTGCAAAGCAAATTTTAACCCCTTTCAACCCAATGTCACAACCCGAATTTGTACCAAAATTGAACCCGATTTTGACCCGATTTCAATCCAATTTCAATCGAAAATCCGAATTCCATCCAATTTCAACAAGAATTTCAACCCAATTTCAACCTGAAATCCAAATCAACCCAAATTCAATCCGAATTTCAACCGAAAATCCAAATTCACCCAATTTCAATAAGAATTTCAACCGGAAATCTGATTTCGTAACGTGATCAATGATTATGTTTTGAAACATTAATGTGGATAACCAAAATTGATTCTTCAAAAGATCTATTACATATTATATTAGAAAGATATATAACTACAAATGTTAAATCAGTAAAATACATGTTATCTGAAGAATTGAAAAATAAAGAGACGGTGTAATTTGAGACTCGAGAGGATAAGAAGATTCCACGACATCATAGTTTTCTTGAAAACAATAAATCAAGTAAACAATTATATATTTCCTAAAAGGATATAGAAACAAAAATTAATTAAGATACTTGTGTTTTTATACGATCTTACATTATGTTTAGATACACTACATCGATTACAATGACTTTTTGGTGTTGTGTTTGGTCATCTTGGTTCTTTTTATCGGTGGAGACTCGTCCAAATCCTTTTTCTTATGATATTTCTTAGGTCTACCATGCATCTTTCTAATCGTTGGCGGGTTGATAAGATCTACACAAAATTTCTTCCAAAATTTTACACCACGAAGTGAAAAAACATTTCTCTAATATGTATCTTGTCATTTATCCACCAAATAATAGTTATAAATATAAGGCTTAACAACTATTTTTCTTGTCATCATCACACAATATGCATGTTGACAAATAATACCAATAAAAAATCTTCTACATGTACATATGCGTTGCTGCGAGTTAATGTTGGTGATATTTCTTTTTATCGAGAAATCGAAGAAGCTTGCCTTCTTAGGACTCCATGTACCAAGACTGTGTGACTTGAACTATTGACCTGGGACTCTTATGGATGCTTCCTTTCCTGTTTAGTTTGTGGCTCAATTAGCGTGCTGTATTTCTTTCTGTTTTCTTGTGGGATTCCAATCTAAAATAGATTTTTTTAGTGTTAAAAAACGAGGGGGTTCGTGTCTATACGTGTAGTGTGGTGGTTGAAAAAGATTCAGCAAAAGACAAACAAAACCAGTTTACGCATCATCAACTTTAAATTTCTTTTATGAACTAGGATATGTCACACAATTCCCCCTCAACAACTTAGCTTTTTCCAATGACCGAATAATTTTTTGGAGTGTGTATACCTATGTACTTTTTTTGCAATCAAAACCTATTTATCTATTCTAACCATAGCTTGTATCCTAATAATTTCCAACATCTCTATCATAGGTCTCGATCTAGTCGATACAATACTGTTATTGAATGCTTCGTCCATATTATTATGCACATCACTACAACATCCTGGTCTAAAAATGCTCATCACCAATTATGTGGACTGGTTTTCGCCAAATCTTCAAATGTGGATTTATTAAATTTCTCTAATTATCGCATCTAGATGAAAAATCAGCTTCATTATAACTTGTAGCAATATTTCAAACTAAATACTTCAAACCTTTGGCCTTGTGATTATGTTTAAGGTTTGAGATGATATGCCTTAAACATATATGGTGTTCCACGTTAGGTAATTATTGATCCACGAAATTTAAAACACCATAAAACATAATATAAAATAGAGCAAACATATAAACTTAATAAAAAAAATAAAGTACTTACCTTTTGCCTATCAGAAATGATTGTTAAACCTTCTTCTGAACTAAGGGACAAATCACTTTTAAGCTTGATTATAAACCAATACCAATTCTCAGTATTCTCTATTTGTACAACCCAACCCATTCGATATATTTGATCGTCTACATATCGACTAACAACAACCAAAATCTGACCTCTACTAGCAGTTTAAATGAAACATCCATCCAACCCCATGATATGAATACAATTCAATTTCCATTAGCATCGAAACATACATGGAAACGATCAAATATCTCATTCTCGACACCATCTTTAATTGTTTGCAGTTCAACAAATGAGCACGGATTTGAATCTTTAATTTCACATCATAATCCCAAAATCTAGCAAATTGTCCATCATTTTTCAACCGAATCTTCTCTGAAACCTTTTTTTCTTTCTTACACTTGTTCCATGATGCTATCAAATTGAATTTCTCTTTGATGGATGTCCTAGCTTAATTTTCTTTATAGTAGGATCCTTTCGTAGCTTATCTTCAAATATCTTTGCAATTAACGTGCAATTAACGCACTTTTTAACAACTTACATTATCCTTTTGGTTCACATGTATGTTTTGAAATATATGAATTTTTCGTTCAAATATCTTGATTCATAAAACAATAAATCCGACATTTAAATCCTTAAAATCAACATATAGTATTGATTGCATCAGTATCCCATCTATTAAAGCGTACATTTTTCCCAATATTCAAAATTAAATTTTTCATATCATTCTTAAACTGTTCACCCAAATTGAATGTCTATCCTAAATTTGACTCGTTGTAAATCAATTCCATATTCGGTTCATCACTACAATCAGGAAATAAATCATCACAAAAATTTGCTAATTCCAACTGAAAACACCTATCACATCTTTCTACGTAATCTTGATCATCAATAATTGCATCATTTCATACTCTAAAGTCATAATCCAAACAAACCGACTACCGACCGACCGTAGACCACAAACTGACTAGAGAGCACCAACGCTGAGATAAAGGATTACCTGGACAAAACACAATCCATGCGAAATTAAACTATCAAAGAGGACACCTGGTGAAGTGAACTGTTGAGGAAGGATGAAAAAATATATGAAGAGGACGGACGACGAGGTGAACTGCCGAGGATATGAGAATGACGATATGAAGAGGACAGAAGTCAAACATGCGAGACGAAGAGGACGGACGCCAGTGAAGGAATAGGATGGACGTCGGTGAAGGAAGATGATGGACAACGACGAAAAAAGCGGACGAACTACAAACAAAATGAACCTCCAACAAAACCAACGATGAAGGAAACTTTTAGGCGTGAACAACCAAGTGAGAGGGAATGAAGGAAAGAGAAAAGAAAAATGAGAGGTTCTTGGTCTTCTCTTAGTTTGGTTTAATTTTGTGTTGGTTTACTTTTAATTTGGTTCAGTTTAAATGGTTATGATTTAAAATTGGGTCGAATTCAAGTTGTGAAATTGAGATGAAATTTGGTTTGGATTTTGGGTTGTGAAATTGGGTTGTGAAATTGAGTTGAAATTCGGGTCAGATTTAAGGTTGAAAATTAGGGTTGAATTCGGGTCGGATAATTGGATCACAATCTGGTAGATTTTCGAATTTAAATGGAGAAAATAAAGTCAATATAATGGAGGGATAATTAAATCAGATTGAGAAATGTAAGGGGAAAATCATATTAAAATTGCAACATGAGGGAGAAATCGATTGAATCAGAAACTTGAGAGAAAAATATCGTAAAACAGAATACTTCCGAGTGAATAGGAGTTTCTCCTAAAATTATTTCAATTAACCATAAAATTCATTTCAATATAATTACACTTAGAACTCAATATTAACTAATCAACCCTATAAAATCAAATTATAAATGCATCAATTTAGATTTTCAAAATTATAAATCTGTAATTATATGTGGTTTCATAACTAAAGCAATAATCAATGCATTTTAATTATAATTAACTTAAAGTAGTCAATATTAATACATATGAAATGTAATTGACTTTCACGAATTATGAAAAAATAAAAAATAATATAATGCTTAATTAGTCATTCATTCTCCTATTTGTAACATTCATTGCAATAGAATTCTTTTACAAAAAAAATTCATCATAAGAACAGGATTTATCCATCATTTACCCAAAAAAAAAAAACAACTCCACCCTCTCATTTTTCTAAATATATTGATATTATCATGACAACTTCACCAAAAAAATACAATAGTTTTCAACGAACTAATGATTAGTCGATCCAATCAATGCATCATTTCTCATTTGTTTCGTTTTTGGGAAACCGAAAACATAAAAGAAAAGAGTGGTCAATTAATTTGTATCGATTTACTTTTGAATGATACGTTTCATTCTATACATTTATTATAATTTTCAACATTTTATTTAATTTACCCATGTATCCTCATTAACATAATTTTCTGTGAATAATACATTAATTATTTAAAATAATTTGCGTTATATATTAATATAAATTATTACTATTTATTGGGTTATATATTATTTTTCCATATCAGTTTCATTTTAGTTGTGCAATACTTGAATTTATTTCTCACAATTATAATTATTTTTCTATATGTTAATATCATTTATCTTTTAAACCTTCATAATGTTCTATTTTCACATATTCTTTTATAAAATAATACATTCTTAATTTAAACTAATAATGAATATATAATTTCTTAGATACATGTTTCTAACAATGTATGCTAATTTATTTTATATTGAAATCATCAATTGTGAATCATATGGAATATATATGTTTAATGATTTAATATATATCATTGTTTATTTTTATATATTACGTACTATCCTAAAAGATGAAATCTAATGTATTTATATGTTAATATCAATTAAGTTTAATTTTTAAAGCATTTATTGAAACACATATTTGTATATTAGTTTCTAATACGGGTTTTCTATATTTGATTTTTATCTTCTTATTATTTATATCATAATTCTTCCTATTATATTTTCTACCAATTAGGTTACAAATATTATGTTTAAAAAGTTAATAAATTTTTATTAACTTATAGTATACACATTACAATACAATTATTTGTCACTTCCTATAGTTAAGTTATAATTTGTCCTTATGTCTTAATCTATCTTAATCTTTTGTGTCATATGTGTTACGTTTTTATATTTTAGATTAGATTTGTTTCGCATAAGAATTATATTATGGTCGTTAAAGCAAATTTTATTAATTTATTCCATAATTTTATAGTAACTCATATTTTGACCAATTTTTTTCAGGTTAACTTGATTCAAGCATCAATACATTACAATCTTCTAAATTTTTCATGTCATTTCTTTAAGAATGAACAACCTTTGAGATTAATGGATTTTATGCGGTTAAGAGCAACGAAAATTGAAATTTGATTTATCATTACAACCAAAATGTCGGAAACGTTGAATGTGAAAAGTCCATCGTTAAAGAGATTTTTAGTTTTAAAACATTTGACAACTTTATTGCGTTTGCCAACTTGAATGCTGAATTACCAGGTTAACATCACATACTTTTTTTATACACACATTGCAATACATCTTTTAATTTTTCGTAACATATAATAATTTTCATCATTTTTCATTTGTTATAGATGTTATTGGACGTGTTCGTGCAATTCACGATACACAACAAGAGAACTCCTCCACGTTACAGAGAATCATGTTGTGTCTTACTTTATCGGAGTATTGTGCTTGCTTACTCTTATCTTTTTTTCTCTATATGTTATCCATTCATATGTATGACATTCACACTAAGTGTTTCAAACATGTTATAGGGGGCATATGTGACGATAACTGTTTGGGACGAGAAAGTTTTAGATTTCTGCAAGAAAAACGAGGTTTTTTGGAGACAACCATCTATTGTTTTAGCATCGAGTATTTATCCAAAAATGGTTGGAGGTATAATGAGTATTTAATAATAACAATGTTGTTATTGATTCGACATTTGGAACTAAGTACTATTTTGATGGTGAATGCAAAAAAAATCAAGGAAAACTTTGACAAGTATTTTATAATATTATCATATGTTTTTAAATGCATATGGGTCCTATAATATCATTTTTTTAGCATAAAAGGTGGATTTGAGGATGGTATCAAGAGAGTTGATATGTATACCAGCATCAAACATGAATCGATTACAATTCTACATTGTGAATGATGAACATAAGGTAATGTTTATCTTATATATATTACTTAAACAACTATGTTGTTATAATTTATATTTTCCTTAATTTAGGAGGCTGAGTTTATATGTAATGTGCAAATTGTTGATGTAATATTAAGGAATGAATGAACTTATATAGTGTGTGCTAAGTGCTCAAGAAAGTTGAAGGAGTCCGAGATGTCCTTAGTTTGTACATTTTGCAATGACTTTTTACTATGGAAATAAATCGGTGTGTTTTGTTTAAAGTATAATATTTTTTCATATTAATGTAGTAAACACTTTTGTAAGTTATTTTTTTACAGTTATAGAGCTGAGCTGGTGGTGGATGACGAGGGTGATGTTGCAACTTTTGTAACATTCGATCGTGAGTTTGAAAACTTGACTAACAAAAAGGCTTCAGAGGTGATTGAGAAAATGATATCGTATTTCAACATTTTATTCACACATTTCTTATTTTTGGCATTCCATATTGAAACCTTTTACTGTAACATACAAATAATGGTCAAGATTAAAAAACTTATTTGGAAGAAATTATACTTCCCACATCAAAGTGACTTCCTATAATTTCTCATCAAGCTATCGGACTTTTACTATGATATGTATGTCTAACGCATCTAACCGTCACATTTTCAACAAAGTTCATATGGAGCAATCGTGACAAGTTTTGGTATATAAGAAAACAAGGATTATCACTTGATAGGATCATGAATATACATCCAGTATCAACGAGTTGTACTATCTTAGAATGCTTCTTAATGTTGTAAAAGGGTCTACAAGCTACAATGACATTAAAACATTAAATGTTCGATAAAGCAATCTCAAAGAGGAATGCATTGCTAGAGGTCTTTTTGATGGAGATAGTGAGTGACATCAAGCTATGAATGAAGCTACAAATTAGGCAATGACATCGCAACTATATTGTCTATTTGTTACATTGTTGTTATATTGTGAAGTCAGTAAACTTCTCGATCTATGGAATTATTGTTTGAAGTTTCTAGTAGAAACAATCTTAAGGGAAAAGCAAATGAAATTCAGATTTAAAGATATACAATTATTTGAAACAGAACTCCAAGAATAGACATTCATTGACATGTCAAGATTGAACCAAACCATACTACAAGAAATCAGTAATGCATTGTTAAGGCAAGAAAAGCAATTTGATGTAGGTGTTGAACGTAAATAGCATCTTAAACTATTTCAACATATGACCGAGGATCAGAAGGAAATATATGATGTTGTTCTAGACTCATTAGAGAATCGATTTGGGAAGTTATTTTTTATGTATGATCTTGGTGGAACGAGGAAAACATACCTATACAATACACTAATTTTAAAAGTGTGTTTTGAAAAAATTGTTATTCCAGTTGCATCATCAGGCATAGCCACATTACTTCTTCGCAGTTCAAAATTGCACTTAATGTACATAACGGATCAACATGCAACATTAAACAAGCAACTATGCTAAAATAACTTCTGTTTAGAGCAGAATTGATTATATAAGATGAGACACCAATGAAATACCTTTATACATTTGAATCATTAGGCCAGACGTTAAAAGATATTATGTTTTTGACGAATGATACATAATTTGAGAAACTGTTTGGCGGTAAAACAATTTTATTAGTAGGTGGTTTTCGATAAATTTTACTATTGATACGAGGAGATCGTACATACAATTCTTGTAACAATAAGTCGTCCATATCTATGGGATCATTTTTTGTCTACACTTTACCGCACAACAAGAAGTTGTGACTAACCGAACAAGAGTTTTCCCAATGGTTATTGAAGGTTAGTAATGGCATAGCACCATCGTGGAATAAGAGGTCGAATGATTACATCGAGGGGGATAAAATCATCATCAACAAGAAAATATTGCTTAATATCACACATGATTCGTTGCAAACAATCACAAATTCAACATATCCTATGTTTCTGCAAATGTTCATGAATCATGAATATCTCAAAGAAAGAGCAATCCTAACCCCAAAAAATGAAGATGTGGATGAAGCTAACGAGTTTATATTAGTAAAACTACTGTGTTCATTGACAGATTACTCTAGCTCATACATAATTGGAATTGAGAACGCATCGACCACTTATTGACAATCATTATACCATGTGGAATATCTAAACTCTCTTGAATTTCCACAATTACTAAAACATCATCTTTCCTTAAAAGTCGGTGCCCCAATAATGATATTGTGGAATCTAAATAAAAAAGAAGGTTTATGTAATGGAACTCGGTTGGTCGTGACTCAATTAGAAAAAATAGTATTGGAGGCAGAAACTATCATGGGGACACATATCAATACGAAGGTTCTTATCCCCAAGATTGTATTATCGCCAACCGATTTTAGATTACAATTCACATTATGTGGGAGACAATTCCTTGTTAGATTGTGTTATGCTATGACCATAAATAAAAGTCGAGGATGGATTTTGAAGTAGATTGGATTGTACTTACCAAGGTCGGTATTTAGTCGCCGTAAAATGTATATTGTCTTAGGAAAAGTGACTTCTTAGATCTCAATGAAAGTCCAACAGATATGACAGTCATTACGAATATTGTCTACATGGAAATATTTAATGGCCTATCAAATATATATGGTTAGTCTTCATATTAAAGCTTTTGTTACATTCTTAATCCTACTCTTTTTTCATATATCCATATATAATAATTAATATATAATATTAAATATAAAGATTGTGTTGAACTAAACCATATCATTTGTCCAAACAAATGACGGAATTATAATTGCTTAATGGGATGCACAATGCTCAACGAATTAGACGAGAATGTTTCACTTACTTTCCTCCAAATACAAAGGACCGTCATATATATGTGCGTGATAACTTTAAAGAGTAACTACACCATTTTTCTTTGACAAGTTGGTATTGTGCTTTTGTTATTATCATTAATAATATTGTTTTTTTTATTATGGTGGTGTTAAGTGAAATATTTTTAATTACTTAATTCTTATAACAAATAGAATATGTTCACCGGCCCGTCGTCTCGTCTTCAACCTCTGACGATATCAAAACACAAGCTACCGAGCAATGAGTTATATGCCGTTTTCTATGAATTTGAGAAGAACACAGTCCATTTCAAAATCATAGCTTGATTGCCAATGGATTTTTAATTATCAATGATAAGGTTAGGTCTTCAAATATGTCACTTATCATATAATTTTTATTATACATTCATTATGGTATAAGTGTTGTTTTATAGGGAACAATGATTGAAAAAAAAACTGCATATACATATATTGAACAATTCAATTATATAATAAACGAAAGAGTTGTCTACATTCTTAGAAATTTATTAGTTCCGCCCAACGTAAAAAAAATACAGGTTAATCGATAATTGTATGTGTATTTTTTAAAGGAAAATAACACTATTGAAATGATGCCAATGGTACCAATAAGATCTCGATAGAGATGTTCAGGATAAGATCATATAAAGATATACTTTCGTTGACAATCCGAAAAGATGTTTTACTAGATTTATTGCATACCTTTAATTGCACAGTTGTATTTTATCTCTATTTCTTATTCATCCTTATTTAATTTTAACAATTTCAGATTTTGTTGGATTACTAATCGAAAGGAACAAATATATACATATCTTCTTCGACACAAAAGATTGACATACGTATGTTGGCTGACAAGTAAGATTTATATAAAGGATAATCAATTCAAATATTTTGTTAATGTCTATCATAATTAATCATATCAACATTATCTTTTGAAAGAAAAAAATGATGTCATGAAGATTTCGCTATGAGATGAGCACATTGCTTATATTGGATCTCAAAATGGGAGATCTGACATTACGAAAACTGTTATGGTTGTGACATCCATAATTTCTAAATTAGTTACTAGTAATTATTCTAAGGTTTTAACTATTACGATTCTATTTATATTTCGTTTACTGATTTCATATAAAATTAATGTTTTGACTACTTCACATTTTGTGAAATCCATTTACAGGTCGTTATCTTCTTATACCTCACCTGCTACAAAATTTTACACATATGAAAATTACAATTCTCTAACAAATAAATCTTTAAATACAATGCATTCAATATATATCTAAAGTTATTATAATCATTATTTTATTGGTACGAAAATGTATGTAGCACATAACCATCATTGCAAAATACTTTGGATATCAAAATTCTCAATATTTTATGTCCTATTTGTTTTTCCTTTAGTTATATTTTTATATTTAACATCTATTGAACATTTAAACAATTAAATGGTATGATTACCGAACTTTTAAAAGTCTTATTATTATTATTATTATGTATATTTTATTATTTTGAAAACTAAATCATTTCAAACACTATTCGAAAAATTTGATATGAAATACTATTATACCCATCATTTTAATCATATAAGCTGAATAGTTTTCTTATTATATATAAATTAATTCTTCTAGAATTATTAAAAAAAGGAAAAAAAAAAAGATTGAAGGAATTGGGGACCAAAAAAGGGCCAAGTATAGAGGTGTCTCTGTCTATACGTTATGATTAGTAGAAGACGCAAGTAAACTGTCTTCTTCAAGTGAGATATCACTCATTTGATGTTGAAGGCTCCATTTGGTGATCTTATTCCATTCATTCTCTACTCTGAAGAATACCCACTGAAACCTTCTTAACATTTCCATTGTTGTGACAGCAAACACCGTTATGTAGTTGTGCCTTAGATGAGCCGATAATTTGTACGTCCATGCACAACGCAATACTAGATTGCTTCCAATCACCCATAGATATACCTGCAATGGACAATACCCGTAAGCAAATACGCCGTTGAACTCTCCATATAAGCTGCTGCAATGGATTTTGAAGCCTTACCCATCGACGCCCGTACAACAGATTTGACAAAGAACTTGGTCTGCTGAACTTAAATACCTTAGTGAAACCACTGTTAAGAAGGATCAGACACTTGTTACGAATGTGGCAAGGACATCATTTATCTCCTAGACTAAAGGACGAGTGGTTCAACATTACCTCAAATCCCAATCGCGGGTCACGTCCCAGTAGAATGAATATAGCGAGTTGATAACACTAGACAAAAGCCAGAGGGGTCGGTAAAATGATGTCCAACTCTCAGGCAGCACGTGGTATTTGAGGGCGGAGAGGAAAATCACAGGCATCGCTGTGGAATACTTGAGAGCTGAAAGAGACACACACAGCTAGGTGTAACAACAGTATAACCCATGGGGATACATGAATCACTAGCAAAGCAGAAGAGGAAAAAAAATATCTCTTTGATAAATTCGTGTCATTTTAATAGTAATCCACGCTTAATTAAGCATAATCACAAAGTATAAAGAAGGTGGCTTTAACCATTCAGAAGAGCTGACTTCTCCTTTGTATCCTTGTATTGTCGGAGGCATTGCAATAGACGGCAGATGTAGGGCAAAACAAGAACCAACGGAATTGCAATTTGATGACTGCCGCAGACAGAATCAGCTTCAAACCATGCTATCGTTGCAACCTGGAAGATAAGGGAAACTCTTTAAATCGAATCTCATGGAGATTCCGCTAATCGAGGTTCGTTAGACAGGCAACCAAGGTTGAAAGAATGTAACGTAATCGAATGGCTAATCGAACACAAGGGTCTCCTAGCGTAGATACAGCTTGATCCATTAATCCTCATTCCGACACTAGATGGTTTTTATTTCCTTGTATAACACATGGTACAGATGAATATACAACAAATTTGCATTACTCGAGCCGCTATATTCATTTGATGTGTTAGCTTGAGGAGCTTATATGAATAAAATAATCTTTAAGACAAGTATCACCTCATTTATAAGTTCCCATAAATGGGAACTTTCCCTAAGGTATTTATAGTTTGCATAAGAATTAATTGATCAAAACAAGTACCTGTCTATGTACCATGCGACAGACAGATCGTTCTAAGTCAGACAAAACCTGCATGAGATGACCAAAGGACAAACATGAATGAGAATCAAATAGTGAAAGCCTAATAGCTCAAGGTAATCAAAGAAATTTAAAAGATAAATACAAAAAGCAATTCACAAAGCTGTTCTTGAGGGATTACTAGAAAGTTCATACCTTGGCCATAGAGGTCAGAATATCTGCCAAAAAGAAGTCTGGAAATGTAATTGGCTGTAAAACAAAATCTCAAATAAGCTCAATGTGTGCTCAGAAGAATCTTTACTTAAAGCCAACATGGAGAAAAAAAGAGTAAAACAAATCCACAGCGCAAGCAGATCATGTATCATTAATACATTTTCGACAAACTTGTATTCAAAAGCTTACCTGCAGTGGAAGAGCTATACGCCATAACGTTCTCAGCAGAAAATATCGAGTTGACAAGTAAAAAATATCAAAGGGAAATATCAGAATCAAAGCAAAAGCAAGGTACAGGAGCACCTGTAGCAGATAAAGAAGAACCCTTAGACAAGTCTTAGACAGTTCCCTTGGTGCATAGAGGTTGCGTAGCATAACATAAGACATTTGAGTTAAATATTGACGATATTCGAACATATCCTAATTAACCAGATTCTGTACCGGTTGTGAAGCAGCTAATGATACTTCTCCATGGGAATACAGATAAAGATACGCTGTCATGCTTGTTGGGACAATGATTGTCATCCACATGCTACACTGAAAGGAAAATTTGAACAAGATAGAAACACAGAAAAGTTGAAGAAAGTAGATACAAATATAAAGGGTAAAAGATAATCTCAACAGTCACTAATTACAGCATCTTGACAGAAGATTAAGATATGTGAGACATTGGAAGATATAAACAAACCCTAATAGAGAATTAGAACTTAAATACCTTCCATATTTCTCTATGAGTAAGATGGTTCTGGTCAAGATCAAAGACCTTTGCATAATTAACACTTCCTTGAGAGAAAACCCATAAGTTCACTCCCCAGAGCCAGATCATCATTGTCTGTTACATCCAAAGCCAACATGAAGAGAGGCGCTACAATAACGAAAAGCTAATACTGGTCTAGACATGTAAAAGGTCAAGTCTCAGCTCACCACTAGAAGAAGAGGGTTGTAGTAAAGAAATGCCTCGTATAAAAATAAATCTCGCAGGTCCACACTCATTCTCATGACTGAATCCCATCCAATCTGTTCAACGAAAGAGATTAAATCAGTCACGGCCCATCCGGAAGCCACTAAATAACTGATATCATCACATTCCACATGATGAACATCAAGAATCAAAACTAAAAGGACTAACCTTGCAACAACAGAGAGCCCATATAATAAACAAAACGACCTGAGGGGAAAATTTTGATCAAATTTAAGCATTTCTATAGAGCAATCTTATGAACATATACTATGTTGAACACTATAATGGATAACAAACCTTAAATCTCCACAAGAATACTGGGGAAGGCGTCATTACTTTAACAGGCCCGGGTGAAATAGAACTCTTCAAGTCACCCATTTCGCTTACACCTAAATGAGATCCAATCAAAACACATGCAACGCAAGAAATCACATCTCAAACATAGAAAATGGAATTATTTTACACATACAAGAGACAAAAGTCATATCAAAACTTCAAGTGAAATCTAGCAAGGGTAAGTATCCTTGCTGTTCAACATATCTGTCGAACCTGAGATCAGAAATCAAGAGATTCATCTTACCGAGATCTGAGAAAACAGATTTGCTACCAGATTTCCTCAGATGAGGACTGTTATAAGGGATCGTCGCTGGATTCTCAAACATGACTCAAGTTTCCATAATAGTTGCAATGTTTTTTATGCCGTTCATGGGCTACCAGAACCATCATTCATGTTGAACCATTGGAGCCGCCAAAAAACTGTAAACCCAATAAAACCCAGTTTCTGATTAACAGAAAATTATCTCTTTTACGGCAGATAATCTTCTCATCTACGTCAAATTTCCCGATTTCGTGGATCGCTGAAACCAGTAAGGGTTAGGATTATGAGTATGGTGTTTTGCTGAAGAAACGGTGATGGAGGTGATTATCAAAGGATTGTGTCCCTCAGGAGGAGACGAAGATTAACGGAAGCGCGTGAAACGAATAACCCTGACGCCGGACTAGCTTGATTTTTTCTTTTACTTTTTTTTTTATATAATGTTTGATATCCCTTTTAATAGATTACTATTTTCTTTCCTTTGCTTTACTTCTAATTAAGTTTATCACTAATTAATTCATCACTTTTTCGTCTCAATTATATTTAAATATTATACCATTTTTTACTTTCATTTAAGGAATATAATATATACATATATATGACAGATTTTAGTAACATTTTTATTCTTTTCATCTCATTTTAAATTGAAATATTATTTATAATTATAAAAAAAATCATTATTTTATTCAAATTTTATTTCTTATGATCAAAATATATGAAATGAGCAATGTTAAAAAAAGGATAGTGACTTAATCTCTAATATCTCCCATTTAGACAATGATCATATGGTTTTACTGTATATATAAAAAATAAATAATATATACATATTAATAAAGAAACTTATGTTTTAAAAAAGGAAATAACAAGGATGTCGGGTATCCTTGCTTTCATGTCCACTTTTGAAAATTTGAGGTTTTAAAAATAATGGTGAAAAGATAAACGTGTTCTTATTTTTTACACATAAAAACACATATAGTTGAAAGTATTTCGAAATAAATTTCAAAATTGAGAATAAAGAGTGAGAGACGACTTCGAAGTGGAGCACAAGTATTGAGTTCGAAGTGAGAAAGAAGGAAATTTCGAAGTTGAGAGCAATAAAATTTTGACGTGAGTCAATCTTCATTGGCGTCTGTGAGTGGATCGATTTCTAGTGTTTTATTGTGTAGAGATTAACAAAGATGAAATACATTAGGGGTTAGGGATTAGATTGTTGAAAGCAAAATTGTTTGTTGATTTCAAATGGGTGTGAATCTCAGTGAGTCGCTTGAGTTGAAGATGGTCATGAGTCTCAATGAGATGCTTGAGTCGAAGAGGGTCAAGAATCTCAATGAGCCGCTTGAGTCGAAGAGGGTCAAGAGTTCCAGATGTTCAGATATGGGTGAAACATCTACAAAGAAATCTAAAGGGTATTTGTTAGGAGGACATATGTAAGCTTGAATTAAAGACGTAAAGCAGTTCTTGATAAGAAACATAAGGAGAAAACGAAGGGGAGTGAGATGAAGAAGAGCAAGGGGAAAAAGCAATAGAGGTAGTGGAAGAAGACGATGAAGATGAAGGATTTGAAGAGGCTGAAACTGAAAGAAAATAAGCGATAACCCCTCTGACAATGGAGGATAAATTAATAAAGAAAATAAAGAAGTCAGAAAAAATAATAATCAATACCGTAAGAGACCTTCTAAGGGATATCGGTTTCGATTCGCCTGATCCAAAATCAAAGGCGACAAATCCTAAAGGTGCTGACAAGGCGAAAAAGATCAAAAGCCGAAAGGAAACAAAATCAAGGCCGCCAAAAAAAGCACGAGCACTGGAGATGAATCTTACGACACTTTAAGAGATGATGATAATTGTGAATTTGAATTTCGACACCATCTATATCCAGTGTCAAAAGAAGAGCCAGTGGAGTCAGAGACCGAAAATGACTCTCGAGATGGCTCAGAAAAGGATGTGCGAAACATTTCAACATTAATTACAAAGATTACATCTATCGTTAATCCTTCAAGTGGGCTTCAGTCTAGCATTCCTTTACTTGAATACATTCCTGACGAGGTTCCTCCATTGGTTGCTCCTGATGTTGGTGTTCTTGATGAGGTTCCTACCGATGATAGTCTAGTGGTTCTTGTCGAAGAATTTATCGCTGATGTTGCTAAGGAAACTCTAGAAGTTCCAGTCGAATAGGTAGATACAGATATTTCTGTCGAAGTTCCACAAGTAAGTAATGTTGAGTCACAAAGGTCACAAAGGTTACAATGGTCACAAAGGTCAAAATGTTCACAATGATCACAAAGGTCGCAATGTTCACAAAGATTACAATGGTCATAAAGGTCACAATGGTCACAAAGGTCACAATGGTCACTAAAGTAACAATGGTCACAATGGTCGTATTGGATGAGTCTAATGAATGGAGTGATTTTTATGCAAATGATGGAGCTTTATCAGATGAGTATGGTGGTCCATTGATAATTAAACAAAAGTTAAAACCATCGAAGGCTAGACATGAGCCATATGTTGAACCTCCATCATTTGAACCACCACCGAAAAGATACATGGACTACTGAAGGCAAGACATGAGCCATGTATTGAACATCCGTTAATTGAGCCACCAACTAAAAGACCAACAACATGGGTTGGACCAACAAGGGTAACGAGAGAAAATAGGAGAAGGATGGGGAAAGGGAGAGGGTAAGGGAGAGGGAGAGGGTGTAGAAAAAGATGTTGTTGCACAACCAACAAATGCGAGGGGAATGGGTATTTTATGTGGATGCCCAAGGGATTGATACAGGGGAAGATATTCCAAACTCTTTCATTTATTGATGGGAGTAATTTCAAATTGATGAGTCTATATAAGTTTATAACGAAACCTCGACACCAATGTTGGTAAAAATCGAAAATAGGTTGTCCCCGAAAGCCAGAGTTTGGGAGACCATACTAAAAGATGGCATACGGCTTGAAGATGACATAAGTTTCTTAGTCATGAAGGTCACAATGGTCACAAAGGTCACAACAGTAACAAATGTCACAAAGGTCGTTTTGGATCATATATATATTGATGTGTATCAATTTTTTTGCAGAAATTAGATAAGGCGTTGTTTGGGCTACACAACCGCATCCAGAAATATCCAACTCAGTATGGGTTAAAGATTATGTTTGTGATATTCTATTCATGTAGTCGCTCAAGATGTGGATGGACGAGGACAGTAACATGGAAGAATTTTCAGATGTTCTTAAGGACTATTTGGAAGGTACATATACCTTGAGAGCCACGTCGAAGATGGTGGCAGGTTATGATACCTTGCTCTTGGTTCTTAACATTCCATCACTTGCAAATCGCTATATACCTTGTCATTGGATAGCTATGGAAGTGGATTTGAAGAGGAGATGCATCACCTTATATGATTGCCAAAAAAGGTTGAAGGAGACCCATATCAGTCTGGTGGTTGATGTTATAAGAAGAGCTTTGTCCAAGATGTTACATGTGGAGGTTTTCATTCCTTGACTACCAGAGAAGAGATATGGGATTATGAGTCGTAATTATGAAGGTCTTTCACTGAACAAAAACGCGAATGACTGTGGTATTTTTTCCTTCAAATATATAGAAGTCATTCATTGGGAAGGGATGACAAGTTCCTTGAGATTTGCAACACAAACATTTCTTCCATTTGTGAGAAGATTACTGCAGATGTCTTTGTAAATGACAAAGTATTGAGTACCCAAAGACAAACGCCTCCCATCATCTCATGTATGAATTCGGTTTATTTTTTTAAGTTCGAACTCGGGTTATTTTAAATTTTGAATGAACTTGGTTTATTTTGTGTACAATGTGTACAACCCAAAATAATTATAATAATAAAAATCTAACGTCACAATGGTCACAATGGTCACAAAGATGAGATGATAAATAGTACTAACCAGAGCTCAAGGCCACTATTGTTATGCCTAGGGGAGTTTTAAGTCCTTAGCTCTGACAAACCTTGTCTTTGATGTCAACTATATGATTAAACATGATGACTTTGTGTACTTTGTCGACATTATAGAGACTGTATATGACTACATAAAGATCGAATCCATTGATTACTCTAACCTTAAGCAAAGTAGAGACGATACATCCACTGGAAATCTTGGGACGTTTTGAAGTTCATCCTACTCTGAATCAAAATAATAATAATAATACCAATAACAATTAAAAAGGTTCATCGAATTAAAATTCAAGAGAATGAATACAAAAACACATTGTTGTTGGTAGACCCTATTAGGGGAAGAAACCGAAGCACATGTGTTGGTCCATTGGAGACCAGTTTGAATGTGAGGGAACATCTATCATTTTGTTCATTTTCATGACAAAATATTCTCAAACCTCCCCTGATGCAAGCGCCACCAGGGTTTAAGGGCCTCAAATCTAACGACCATGAGTTTCTTTGATCGTTCATCAGCATTATCTTACATATCTTCTACCGATCAGGTCGTTCAACTTCATAAATCCTATCGGAAGGTTCTGCATGATTACCCAAGTTACATAAATAAACATGATTAACAATCTAATAAAGAACCAAGTGATATATGATGAATCGGTTTGTAGTCATTTACCACTGCATTTACGACCAAATTAGAATGTATGACGGTTGTCGTAAAATAGCTCTGATCAGAAGAAAATGACCTGACTTCTGTATTTGATGATAATGATGATGAAGATTTCAAATTACATATATTATCTCTGAAACTAGTGACGTAAAAAAACATGTCACATTCGTGATGAAAAACTACAAAATCACCAAGTCAAAATCATGGTCCTTGGCAAAATCTTTCCATCCGTCTGTGAATCTAGGGCAGTCCAACTTGACTTTCCACATTTGGTTAGACACATCCGATTTAAGATTTTTCGTATTTTTTTTCCTCGTTTTCCCTTCGATATGCTCATTGAAGAACTTCCACATAATGTCCTGCAACAAAAAGCAAAAAAATAATAGTCATATCTCTACATTCTCTACATGTAACAGACAGATGGAGAGATAAATGGAAAAGATTACAAGGTAGTGATTAAGATAGCTAGAAAATTAATGTGACGTGTGAAGTATAACAATTATTAGGAAATAATCGAGTTAGAGTTTTAGCTATGAGTGCTACAAGGTCTAACGAGAGGAATGAAAGTGTTTGATATGGGAACTCCTCTAAGTGTCCCAGTCGGTGGAACGACTCTACATTTTGAATGCATTTAATTTGTTTTATTGACAAGAACTCGTACTAAAAAAGGTAAATTATCTTTTTATTATATATATATTTACTTGGACGAATGTGAGAAATGTGGGGTTTGAGACATTTTTTTATAAAGAATTTTTTAAAGATTTTTAGAGACAAAGACGATGAAAGAGGAGAGAGATAAGATTCAATCTCAAATGGAAGATGATGAGACTTAGAGAGAGATACGGAAGGGAGATGAGAGTGTGTCGTATTCGAAAAAAGGCAAAGGCTGGCATTCGGAAAGTTAAGAGTCGGACATCGAAACGATGTAACGGTACCCAACGTGTTGTACTGTACAAACTTTTAAATAATGTTGTTGAAACGTCTTTTGAAATGTTAAAGAAAAGTTCGGCTGGAATGGCAGATCCCACATGTTCCCTGAAAATCGTAGAAAGGTCACAAATGTCACAAAGGTCAAAAATTACGTTTGACGTATAAATTGTGCTTCCGATACCTTTACGAACGTAAATCATGTTAATTCAGATACTTTACAACGTCAAAAAATAGTTAAAACGGATTTTCCCTATGTGTCACAAGGAGTGTAGAACAAATAAATGTGTTTTAAAAGTGATAGTAGTGTTTTAAGAGCTCGTTGGATGAATTAGAACAACTTTAAAAAAAAATACATTTGATATTTCGTCAAATTTCGAAATTATTAATATTATTGTCTATATTGATTCCTAATTAAACATCTACAATTCAAACTTTTGAAAATGACATTTCTAAAGAGACGTCGCATGGGTTGCAGGGTCACTAAGGTCACAGTAGTTCTTTTGCGTCAATGAGGAAACATAGATGCAAACTTGACGAATTTATCAATTTATAAGGATGAAATGGTGTAAACCATGCAAAATAAAGCACTTTCAACGTTTAAATAGATGTCATACTAATTTATGTGAATTGAAGATCGCATGTGGGTCATATTGGGTCGCAAGTGTTCCCGTAATATTGTGTCAAATTCCAAGTTTTTGTCCAAATAATACATTAAAATGTCAAGGTTTAGTCCAAAAATACCAATAATACATTATTACAAACTAATAACCTTTTGTTTATGTTGACATTGTCTGTGTTGTCACATTTCAAACACTATTAGTGATGCTCGCATTTGAAACTGTTTGTCTTGACGAAGATAGAATTTTTCTTCGAGCTTCACTGTGTCCAGGATAACGATGTTCTTTAGGTCTCTCACTTTTCCTTTTCTCACCAACATAGGAGGTAGAACCGTCACTTCATAATATTAAGGAAGAATGTTTCAATCACTGCAATTAGAAACCGATACACAATTTTTTGATAAACCAAACACCATGTCTCCCGTAGATAATATGTTAAACATAATCATGGTATCTTCTTACTTTTATCAACCTTATGTGGAGCCACAATTGCATGACTGTGTGTATACTTATCCACATCAAATATTTTACAATCACACGTTCTTTTTTAAGACTGACTATGAATCTTCTACCTTTCTCATTTCTCACTTCATACTCATCACTCAGCATGTTCAATTCAATAACCTCATATTTGGATGCCTGTCTAAACCGTTCATGTAACGTTTTCTTAACATACAGTGTTAACTTTTTAGAATCATCACCAGTAATTGCTTCCAACTTATACCTATTGAGTCATTCCACTTTCTTTCCCAAACAAATATCTAAAAGTGCTAGCGCCGAAAACTTTTTGCATGTCTTCAACGTCAAATTTATTGACTTGGCCCCAATACTGGTTAATAAGCTGTACATTTTACCATTAAATTTACCTCTTTCCCACATAACGGGATTAAGTTTTTCTTTCTCCAAATACTTTGCAACATTATATACTTGTGCAAAGATCACAACAGTCACAAAGATCATAATGGTCATAAAGGTCACAACAATCACAAAACTCATATTTGTATCTGGCCTTCAAATCATTAAATAGCTCTATAATTCTTTCACCATATATGCTGCTACACATTTGAAGAATATTTTTACCATAGTATCACCCTTTGTACTCTTTCTACATTGGTTTTTTATTGACGTAGCTCTTTATATTTTACGATATAGACCGCACACAAAACAATGATCAGCTTCTTTGTACACTTGTTTGACCGCTTTTATCAAGCTTTTATAGCAATCAGATATCACAACGACATCATGTCCATCTGGTATCACCTCATTCATTCTTGACATAAACCACGTCTATGATTCGTCCTTCTCTCTGTGGACTATTCCTCAAGTTAGAGGATATTGATGATGTTAATCGTCTATAGCGCGGTTGCCACGATTAGTGCTCCCTTGTACACTCCTATCAAAAATATTGCATCCATAACAACTACTTTACACATGTATTCCATCCTTTTATAGCCATTCCCATAACCATTAAAAGGTATTTGGACCTTTTCCCATCATCGTTTAGCTAAAAATTTACGACAAATCCGGGATTTCTTTTTGTAAACACCCTGGAAGCCTCTTATAATGATCAAAATCATCACCAGTGTTTTCCTTTTAAGCACTCCATTTGCCTCTTAATGCCATAAAATACGATACATTAGCATCATACTTTGCTTTTACCCGAGCCATCAATTCTCTTGTTGGAGGTGTTTCATATTTCCTGGCATATTCCTCATTCAAATAATCTTTAATCGATTGCGCATTGCCCTTTGTAGCTTCTATCAATTTAGAGACAGGTGTACACTTATGAATGAGATAGTGTATTCTCACACTAAACTGTTTAGAATTTGGGATTGTTGTTGTAGGGTTGATTTGATTATGCGGAAGCGTGTTTTAATCAACCCGAATATAGATCTAGTCATGTTTACGATTAATTATTCGGTTTCAACGTTAAACAACTCAAGAACAGTTTTGAGATACCTGAAACGTTGAACGGAGGATCGGATGTAAGACTTGATAGCACAAGTCCTCTACGCGTATCCACGCCGAGATCGGGATTGCTTAGATGCGGGATTCGGAAGAACGAAAAAACTGTTTTTCGTTCTTCGGGTTTTCTTTTTACTGGCGGCTAGGGTTTTCGTAATAGAATAGTGTGTTTTCGAAACCTCGTAAAGCGCTTATTTATAATTATTAACTCTTTAATAAT
>CM071869.1:35041905-35058079 GCA_036759665.1 Gynandropsis gynandra
ACCAATGGGACCAATGTGACCTATGCGACCAATGGGACCAATGCGACCTATGCGACCAATGGGACCAATGCGACCTATGCGACCAATGGGACCAATGCGACCTATGCGACCAATGGGACCAATGCGACCTATGCGACCTATGCGACCCATGCGACCCATTCGACTTTAGCGACCCAGTGACACATGCGACATATGAAACCCATGCGACTCTAACGACCCTGCGGCTTATGCGACCCTACGACTCTAACGATCCTACGGCTTATGCGACCCTACGACTTATATGTCTCGATGGAAATTGACACTCAAATGACCTTTTCACTAAATATTACTTACTTGGTGGAACTCCATCAGGAGCAAGGTTTCTTGACACTGGATTTGGACGTCGAAGGAATTCAAAAGCAAAATCACCAACAGTGTTGGAAGATTGGGTTTCGATGATCGCAACTTTCTCGGCAGCCTTTGATTTTGGATTAGGCACATGAATCCCGACATCCCTTAGAAGGTCTCTTACGGCGTTGATGATTCTCTTCTCCGACTTCCTTATTTCCCCTATTAATTTCTTCTCCAGTGTCAGAGGGACTGCAGCATCAGCATCAGCATCACTCACGCACTCCTTCCTCTTAGTCCCTTTTTCCTGCAAAATGACCAATTACGAATACATTATACTTCTACCGACCTAAGCGACCCATGCGACTCAACCGACCCATGCGACGCAACCGACCCGTGCGACCCTCAACCGACGTGTGCGACCCATGCGACTCAAACGACCCTCAAACACTCCACGACACTCAAACGACCATTGCGACCTAACCGACTCACTAACATTGACACTCACCCGTTTCAAATCAATAAAATGAGTCTAAGATGGTCATGAAACTACTGCGACCCTTGCTACTCAACCGACTCACGGAGTCAAAGATGTTCATGCAACTCCTGCGACCCTTGCGACCTAACCGACTCACTGACACTGACACTCACCCGTTTCAAATCAATAAACTGAGTCTAAGATGGTCATGAAACTACTGCGACCCTTGCTATTAAACCGACTCACGCAGTCGAAGATGTTTATGCAACTCCTGCGACCCTTGCGACCTAACCGACTCACTGACACTGACACCCATTTCAAATCAATAAACCATTTTGTGACTCGAAAGCTTGCAAAACCCTAGAAATCGAACTACTTACACTTATTGACGCCATTGAAGATTGACTCGTGCTCTCTTCGTGCTCTCTTCGCCAGTTTCCTTCTCGCCAACTTCAAATCGTTCCCTTTCAAGTTCGAAATCACTTATTTCTTTCTTGCTATCAACTTTTAAACAGGTTTCACGGCGAAAAAATGTTCGGCTTTCTCGTTTTCGGCAGAGTTTCACGTTTTCAATTTTTGTTTTTCGGATTTAATAATTATTTTGGAGAAAGATATTTTTGAAGTGATTTAACCCTATGAAAATATTTCTGATATTCCATCCATCCTTCTAGAGGGTGGGCTGAAGGGCTTTCTAAAACAGTACATATATGATATTCATATACATATATGAAGATCATATTTCATTGGTTTTACTTTTAACAATGAGACAGGAGGAAGAAACTCCAAACATGAAGAGAACTTACATCATCAAGCTTTGTTTTCTTATCTGAAAGGGAGGAGACAAAAATGGATCCACACGAGACTCTTTGTTATACACTTGGCTATACATACTAATGGTCTAGGACGAACCAAATTCTTCATTACTCGGTTCCACATCGTCCTTTCGCACCTCTCTCTCTGATTGCTTCTCCACGAGCTCTCTTACTCGTACCAAGATTGGCGTTGGAATCGGCCCCATGTGTTTTCGCAGACTTTCCTGCAATACCACACGAGTAACGATCATGTACCTCTAAAAAAAGAGTATTCATCTCGAAACAACGTATTAGAAATCTAAAGATCAATCCATCTATTCAATCGATTTTCATTTGGAAGCCATATACCTCATGATAGTATCAAAAACCGAATGACCTAAAGAGTGTATATTACCATAAAAGCCAAGAAGAGTCATCATCTCAAGGGGTTTATTAAGAACCCCACATTGAAACAAAGGAGATGATCTAACTTAATATATAAAGGGTATATAGACCAATTCCATCATTGTCAATTGATTTTGGATTGGAAGCTCAGGTGCCTCATCACCGAAGTGTTAGAGCTCTTGGTAACGGATATGTAGCTTTTGACATATATGGTGCTTACCGTTCTCTTCGAAGGTGTTTGAGCAAAGCTCGCTTTTAGGAGATTTCTCCATTTGTCCTACCCCAAAAAAAAAACGGAGTGACAGGTTGTAATAATAAACGAGGAAGATATATTTATGCAAAGGAAGTTACAATGGAGTACCTTGAGATCCACAGAGGTTCGATAGGAATGGGATGCAAAAGAAAGTCGTTTGATCTCTGACCACTTTCCAGCTCCGTACTTGGCAACACCCTCGACTAGTTTTATAACCTCGGACAAAGTCCAAGCTCGATGATGCTTCCGTCGCAACACATTCTTCAGAGTTGGTGTACCAGTATGATTCTCATCTGAGCTACTTCCAGAGGAGTCTACTTGTTCAGATTCCATGTCTTGCTGCAAGATAGAGGAAATACGTTTTGAGTTCTGCAGACCAGTAACAAACTGAGTTGCAAAAGAAAACGACTGTGAACTTGCATCATATCTTGAACCAATTCATCCTAAATATCAGATACACAACTGCATGTATCTTCTGTTTATTATAGAATCAAGTTGATTGAAAAATAAACTTGAAATGACAAATCTCGGTTTTACTTCTTTCTGAACTTGTTCAAAAGCAGACTTGATGATCAAACCTCCATTGACATTGCCACTATTCAACTGAGATGAGCTCAATCTCTGGCTATTCTCCGCAGGAATAGCTTTTGCCTCTAAGCAACTGGGATGAATATCCTACACAATGTTTATCTAAGTTGCATCAACCTCGCAAAACAAGAGTAATACAAGCTCAAATTCTATATAAAACAAAACAGAAAGTTTCTTTTCCTCTTTTTCCTATGCTTCATGAGATAATTTTCCATGTAACACAATACAAAGATATAACAGAAGCAAGAGCAGGTATACCAAAAGACAAGTAGAGAAAATTTCACAGCTAACAGAAAGGTACTGGAATTGATGAAGACGTGAAAGAGCAGGAGTAACTGAGAGAAATACCACAAGAGACATTAGGTTCTCTCTTGGACGGCTTCTCCTGACCTGAAAAACAAAAGGAACCTCCATTCTAGATCCAGCGAGAGAAACCATCCTGGTTACAACAAGACGTCCCCCTGAAGATGCTGCCCTAATAGATTTGAGCTGAGATTTGGGGGATAATCTCCGATCTTTTAAGGGTTTCATCAACTTGCCACTTTGTTGTCCACCATTGGTATCTGAAAGCTCTTCAATGTATCTCCGAGTAGGTTTCCGTAGTCTTTTTGTAGCTCGATGGTCACTGGCAAAATCTTCCCCTCCACATTCATGATCTCCAAAGTTGTCCCTGGAACTATCGCCTGAAGCACTTGTGTATCCTACTATTTGATCAGAAGGGCCAGCCATCACATCATTTTTAATATTAGCTCTTACTTCATGTGCCATGCCCTTGCTAAAATCGGCAGTCACACAGTCAACTTTCCCCCGTTGACCTCCAATCAGTTTCTTATCTTTGATTGTCAAGCATGTTGTTGATACAAAACAGGAATCAAGCAGCCCCATTGCTATCCTCCTTCTGAGCCACAGTTTATCCTTCACAGTAGTTTCACGTCCAAATGTAGCTCTGAATGTTTCTTGCAGTGCTTTGATAGATAAATTGTCCAAACATATCTCACCTTTCACTGTAGAAAAATCAGGTTTTTGGGCAGCAGTGGAACATGCTGCTTCTTGTGGACTACCCACGTTAATTGAACATGGTTCCTCCTTCATCTGTTGATACGTATTGCATCCATACCGAACAATTGTTGTATCCAGCAGCATAGCTTCAGATTGAACTTTATCCTCCTTAACAGAAAACTTGTTGTTTTCATTAGACTGCTTGATTCTGGCATCCGAACAAGCAGAAATCAGCTGTGATTCATGTGTCATGCAGAGCGTCTTGTCTTCTTCAACATTTTGCAGCGTCTCCACATTATACTGTAAAAGTTTTATATGTCTATTTAATGCCTGATTAAGCTCTTATGGAAATTTTAACATCTCAACATATGGAACCAGAAAGCAAGATATCGTAATTATATAGAAGTCCCTGTTTCAGAACGTAAAGAAGGTGAACAAACCTCAAGTTGAGAATCTAATTTTTCATGAGACACTTTGGTATCGTGAGACAGCGACAAACCTGGATTCATAGGTGAGACATGTGAAGAATTAGTTCACCAAATGTACGTTAAAATTACCCAGTACTTAAAAAATTAGACAATGCTAGACAAAACATCCACAGACAAACAATTTTTTCGTACATATCCTACATGTAGGTCATGCAACATGACATATCCATGTATGTAGAACCCAATGTGCACCTATTCAAATAGAACTAATGTTTAACATCAGATCTTTCTGGGAAGAGCTGAAGTACGAATCTAATTGTTAGGTGTACTGAACTCAATTGGTCTACAAATTATATTTGTTACATTACAAAAACCATAAACTTTTTTTGTTCTATCCCCATTTGCATATGATCATCTCTTGAAATGCAGTAAGGCATAATGCATCTCCAAGCATAGAAGCACAAGATTCTAGAACTCGAGGCCTACTAGAACAATTGAAACCACAAAAAGATTTTAAATAGGATGTTCAACATGAAATACATTATTATAATTATCAAAAGCAAACCTTTTGAATGTTCTAAATGGGGCAACCCAGAAGACGTCCCATCATCAGAGATGTGCCCTATAGTCTGACCAGTTTGAGTTACAATATGCATATCATTCACGTCGTTCTCAAGCAACTCTTCAACCTCCATGATTTCTTCATCGGTTGCAGGCACTAGTCTCCCGTCTCCTGCAACCTGAGCATTAACAGAACATGCTTGCAGAGATAAATCTAGTCTGCTTTGTTGAAACAATATAGGAAAGCAGGAAAAGGATAAATAAACATACCCGAACAAGCTTGTACATGACAGGATTCACAATATGCTTTGTTGAAGAAAATGCTGCAACAGCTGCCTGAGCAGTACTATCCCTTAACATCCCAACATTATCCACAGATCTAACCACTGTTTCCATGGAAAATCCACCACATGCAACGGAAACATACAAACTGAAAGCCGAAACAAGAATTGCCGGATAAACCAATAAGGTCAATATCACTTGATCTTCACTATCTTCCAAAAAAAAAGTTCTCATAGCTTACAATCTTTCCAAAACGAAATTATCTTAAAATTTTAGTACAGACAAAAATATAACCCGCCATGACACAATCCTTCCGCAATTTGCAGACTAAATTCGTCATTCAGTCGTCATCTACTTCAGTCCATAACTAAACTGCTACTCGAAACTGGAGCCTAAACTGGCGTAACACATACATCATCACAAGAAAATAGCTCCAATCTAATAACAACACTACATATTTGAATTCCCCACCTTGAAAATCGAAAGAAAAATGCATGTTGCACAATCCACAAAGCTAAAAACTTACAATTATCACACAAGCACATGTATTCTAGGCAAATTCAACTAAATTTCAAGTGCAACTCCGGAAATTAATCAATACTTCCATTTCAATAAACAAGAAGAAAAAAGAGCTCTCTGACTTACCACAGAAATTCTACGGACAATTGAGTAACCCTGTCGCCGGGGAATGAAAAGGATCAAAATTTCAAGAAAATCCGAAGCGATTCCTCAGAGAAGAATATCAGAAAAAGAAGAAGCTTACTGGATAAGCAGAAAAGTCTAAAAGCTTTCCCTCCGCTTTTTTATGGGCTTTCACAGTAGACCAATGCAAGTTCCGGATTCCGAAGCGTTTCATTAACTCGATTTCACTATTTGATTAAAATCCGCTTTCTGTGAAACTTTGGTATCGTATCGGCAAAAGACGCTGCCACGTCACTGAATAAATATCCGCGCGAAGTCTCCTGCACCAGAAAGACGTGTCGTCTGATACATCCAGAGATGAACTACGTGCCGTCTTATATTTTTCCAAATGATCACGCCCTATGGACCATCGCGAATTTAGGTGGATATAAATCCGTATTGAATATCTTTGTTATCACACTTAAAATATGCTTGTGTGCGATTTAAAGAGAATAGAGCTTAAAACTTTTGTTTTATTGATTTTTAGGTATTTTTTTCATATTGTTTTCTACAACGTTTGGAGTTAGTAATATATAGGTTCTATATGACTGATAAAAAGACGATTTTGATAGAGAATATTCTCTCTCATTCTATGTACAAAGCTGCAAATGAATTTTGCAGGTGTACAATTTAATTGTGGTTAAAAGTGTCTGTTATACTTGTCTTGTAGCTTGACTTGTCCTCTGTCTCAGGTGTTCTTGTGATTGCAGCAAGTTGGACGGTTGCAGTGGACTAAGCTACATCTGGAGTCTCAACAGTGAAGGCTGGTGTAGAGGTCTTTGTTGTATTGCAAATGCAGGATGTAGGGTTGCGTTTGTCATTCTTGCTAGGGTCTGAAGTAGAGAAGGCGTCTGGCATATTTGTTGAGGTCTTTAGCCTAGAGCAGAGTTTGAAGTCCTTGTAATAAGGGAGTCTGATGATCCTGAAACAGGGGAAACATAAGTCAGTTTGTTGTAGTATATGTGTTTATATCCCCTCAAATTGGTATTTGGTTGAAAACCAAGACTAAGTTTGGGGCGAAGATTGTAAAACTATTGTTTTGGTAATCCTTTGGTAAATATATTTGCAATTTGAAGTTTAGAAGCTATGTGGAGCGAAGCTGGCGCGCAGAGGCTAGCTACTACTACACGAGTCCCACACACCACCTCAAAGCTCTAGGTTTTGTGACAATAGATCCAAGAACTACTTTTTCTCTTATAAAGTGATAGTCTAACTCTATATGTTTGGACTTTCTATGAAAACCAGGATTGGTAAATAGATATACAGCGGAAAAGCTGTCACAATGTAGTATAGTTGGTTGTGGTTGAGGAATGCCAAGGTCTCAGAGAAGAAAAGAAAGCCATGTAATTTCAGCCGCTAGGGAAGCCATGGCTCTATATTCAGCTTCTGTGGAAGACCTAGATACTGTAGGCTGACATTTGGCTGACCAAGATACTAGATTACTACCAAGGAATACACAGAATCCGGTTGTGGATCTCCAAGTATATTGGCATCCGTTCCATCACTATCAGTGAAGGTGTTCATGTTTAATATGGTGTTTGAGTATAAGTGTAACCCTAATTGAAGTGTTCCTTTTAAATATCTTAGGACATGTTTTAGAAGTTTAAAATCTCCTAATGTTGGTTCATGCATTTTCTGACATAGGTGATTAATGACAAAGCTAAGGTCAGGTCTTGTTAAGGTGAGGTATTGAAGTGCACCTAAAGTGCTTCTAAAGGACGTTGGGTCATGATAAGGAGATCGATTTGCACTTTTAAGATTTGGTTTTAAAGGTAAGGGTGTGGGAAGAGGTTTGCAGTTTAACATGTTATTTTTATTGAGTAAATCTTGAGCATAGTGAGTTTGATGCAAAAACATGCCAGTAGCATGGAATTTGGTCTGAATGCCAAGAAAATAATGCAGTTTGCCCAAATATTTCATCAGGAAATAAGAGCGTAGTTGATGAACTAGGTTTGACTTAACAGAATTGGAATTACCAGTAAGTATTATATTTGTCTACATAGAGAAGAAGGATAAGTGTTACCTTGTTGGCCTTGTAAATGAAGAGTGATGGATCTGCTTGACTACATAAAAACCCAAACTCAAAGAGAAATGAACTGAACTTATTAAACCAGGCCCTAGGAGCTTGCTTAAGACCATATAGAGCCTTTATTAGTCTACAAACATGGTTTAGGTACTGTTTACTAATAAAACCAGGAGGTTGATGCATAAATACTTTTTCAGCAAGCTCACCATGTAAAAATACATTGCTAATATCTAATTGTTGAACGTTCCAATTTTGTGTAAGTGCAAGTGTTAATACTACACGAATGGTTGATGTTTTTACAACTGGACTGTAGGTATCAATAAAATCTACCCCTTCCTCTTGATGATAACCCTTAGCTACAAGTCTAGACTTAAGTTTTTCCTGACTTCCATCTGGTTTTAGTTTCACTTTGAAAATCCATTTGCACCCTAACACATTCATGTTCTCAAATTTAGGTACTAGTTCCCAAGTTTGATTCTTTTCAAGTGTTGTAATCTCATCTCCCTTTGATTGTGCCCATCCTGAATGTTTTAATGCAGATGTTATAGTTTTGGGAGTGAGAGGTACCTAACTTGTTACCAGTAATGCATATTGGGGGTTAGGATTTTCGATTCCTACTTGAGACCTTGTGATCATGGGGTGCAGGGGTGCTATAGGGACCGATCTGTCATCCGAAATTTCCTCTAAAATGGGTGAACTTGACCTTGTGCTGGTCACACAAGAGGTGTCGTGATAGATGGTAAAGGGTACTGGTGATGTTCTATAACATAGGCGTTTGAAATAAATTTGAATTACTGGTGTTATTCTGGGTTTTTGAGGTACTTACCTGGAATCCTTGTTGTCATGATCTCAACATAGGAGAATTATAGGAGGGTACTAGGTTTAGATAGACAGATGAAAAAAGGGAAAGATTGCTCATTAAAAACAACATGTCTAGATATATACATGCTACCTGTAAGTGGATATAGACATCTATATCCCTTGTAAATCTCACTGTAACCAACCAACACACAGTTTAGTGAACTTGGATCAAGTTTATTTTGTGCATAAGGCCGAAGAATGGTAACAAGAGCTACCAAAGACTCTTAAAGAAGTGTAGACAAGTTCTTTATTATATAGGATTGAGTAGGGAGTATTATTTTGTAGCACAGATGAGGGCAGTAGGTTAATAAGGAAATTAGCAGTGTGAAAGGCTTCCATCCAGTATAGTAAAGGTACCTTTGACTGGAGTAGCACGGAAAGGGCAAGTCCTACTAGATGTCTGTGATGTCTTTCTAATGCTCCATTTTGTTCTAGAGTGTGAGGACATGTCATCCGCAATTGTATACCACAGTTAGACAAATGATCCTTGAATAGTTTGTTATCAAACTCACCTCCTCCATCACACTGAAAATTCTTGATTTTCGTATCAAGATGCAACTCAATTTTCTTTGAAACTTAAGAAATACTGCATAAAACTCTCTTAGCCTTTACTGGATAAAACCAGCAGAAACAAGAAAAATGGTCTATAAAGATAACATAGTACTTAAAGCCTTGATTTGAAACAATTGGAGAAGGTCCCCATAAGTCACAATGTAAAAGTTCAAGTGGTTTGCATGCTATAAACAAAGATCTACTAAAAGGGAGTTTTACAGTTTCAGATAACTGACAAGGTTCACAAATTCCAGATGATAGTTTATTAATGTATATTTTGTCAGTGGCTCTTAGCTTGGCAAGAACTTCGTCATTTGGGTGTCCTAGTCGGTTGTGCCAGATATCATGGGAAGTGACTTGCTGCCTAACTGAGAAGAAAGCATATTGAGCAGTTGAGTCAAGAACATAGAGGCCCTTAGACTTGTGGCATGTTGCCAATACCCTTTGAGTTTGTTTGTCCTTAATAATCACATTGTTATAGTCAAATATAACATATCATGGAATATCATAAGTAAGATGAGAAATCGATAATAAAGACTTATTCAGTGATGGTACAACAAGAACATTCTACAACTGCAGCTTACCTGATGAAGTTTGAAGGTTCGCTGATCCTATGTGAGTAATGGGAAGAAGGGAGCCATCACCCACCATAACACTCTCTGAGCCTTTGTAATTTCGAGGCATATGTCGATGATCCTACGTGTTGGTCATGTGAGAACTTGCCCCTGAATTCGGATACAGTTCTGTTCCCATAGGGTCTGAAACTTGGACTGATGTTAAAGCATGCGGTATATCCTAAGCTTGAAATGAATTATTAAAGCGATACCAACATTTTAAGGCTATATAGCCTGTTTTTTCCATATATTTGGCACAAGGGGCATGAGTTTTCAATCATTTGTTTAGGTGGGTTCTGTATTTTATTATTGGTAATGCACTTGTTGTATAAAACCACGTCCTCTTGAGGTAAAGGACTGTCTCCCTCTATAGGAGTTGCTTCTACCATAGTTTCTAAATGGTGAAGGGTTACCTCGTCCATAGGAGTTGTTGTAGGGCAGAGGTGCATTAGGGTTACCAGTAAACTCACCTGTTTGTGTTGAAAATATTGTATGGTGGGATACCTCCGGGATTTTGTGGTTTTGGGTTGTAAAAGCCAGACTGGTAAGCTGACTGACAACATCTTCATAGGTTGGATGAGGAAGTTTGTGCATTGATGTATGTATTACCGTCGAGAAAGCTTCATACTCTTTGCCTAATCCTTGCAGCAGTCTGAATATCTCATAGACTCGGAGACTGGCTTTCCAATGGATGCAAGGTGATCATAAATTGACTTGAAGCTTTAGGTACTCAGTCATTTCCTTTCCTTCCAATTTCATGTTTTGCAAGGTTGCTAGGAGATCAAACTCCCTGGAAATGGAGATTTGGTTGAAGTTGTGTGCTAATGACTGCCATACTTCAGTAGAGGTTGTTATCCCTATGACTAACCCCAAATAGTTCCTCTGATAATGTCCCACAGATCCATGACTTTACTATCTGATCTGTTTTTTTTTTCAGGACTGATACTGAGGATTTATGGTGTGGGTTATAATGTTTCCGTTTATTGTTGTGAGGGTTTCTGGTGGCTTAGGAGTTTCTCCATTGACAAAGCCAATAAGATCTTGTGAGTCTAGCAAAGACTCAATCTGTGTTTTCCAGATTAGGTAGTTTGTGTTGGTGAGCTTTAATGTAACAAAGTTTAAGATGTTTACGTGTACTGGAAACGGGTATGCTGGATTTTCATCCAGGAATGAAACGAGAAGAGAGAGACCTCAGATGAGGCTCTGATACCATAAAGAGAATAGGAGGAAAGAGAACTTAAAACTTTTATTTCATTGATTTCCTTAGGTATTTTTCCAGATTGTTTTCTACAACATTTTGGGCTAGTAATATATAGCCTCTACATGACTGACAAAAGGACGATTTCGAGAATATTATCTCTCATTCTATGTACAAAACTGCAAATGAATTGTGTAGGTGTACGGTTTGATTATGGTCAAAAGTGTCTGTTATACTTGTCTTGTAGCTTGACATGTCCTCTGTCTTAGGTGTCCTTGTGATTGCAACAGGCTGGACGGTTGAAGTGGACTGAGCTACACCTGGAGACTCAACGGAAGGGCTGGGCACGGGTCGGGTACCCGGATTTTTGAGGGTACCCGAACCCGAACCCGGACGGGTAAACCCGAATCTTAAGGAGGAGGGAGACGAGCGAGCGAAGAGAGCACAGTGAGGAGGCGAGCGAAGAGAGCACAGTGAGGAGGGAGACCAGAGCACAACCGGCGGTGAGGAGTGAGGAGGGAGACGAGAGCACAGTGAGGAGGGAGAGGGAGATGAGAGCACAATGAGGAGGGAGAGGGAGACGAGAGCACGGTGAGGAGTGAGGAGTGAGGAGGGAGAGGGAGACGATGAGGAGTGAGGAATGAGGAGGGCGAAGGAGACAGTGAGGAGTGAGGAGGGAGAGGGAGACGGTGAGGAGTGAGGAATGAGGAGGGAGAGGGAGACGATTAGGAGTGAGAATGAGGAGGGAGACGGTGAGGAGTGAGGAGGGAGAGAGAGACGGTGAGGAGTGAGAGCACACTGAGAGCACAGGGAGACGAGAGCACAGTGAGAGCATAGGGAGACGAAAGGGAGGCGGAAAGGAAGAAAAAAAATTACATGAAAACTTTAGGTTAAATGGCATAAATGTAATTAATTTAATATATATGGCTAATTATATATATATCTATATATATATATATATTGGTACCCGCGGGTACCCGTTTCAGTGAATGAGATATCATTACTCGAACCCGAACCCGCGGGTTCGAGTAATTTTGCGCGGGTTCGGGACGGGTTTCGAATCGGGACGGGTTTTCCGGGTAATTTATCCAGCCTTACTCAACAGTGAAGGCTGGTGCAGAGATTTCTGATGTATTGCAATGCACGATGGAGGGTTACATTTGTTCACTCTTGTTAGGGTTTGAAATAGCGAAAACATCTGACATGTTTGTTGAGGCCTTGTAGCTCGGAGCAGAGTCTGAAGTCCTTGGAGCATGGGAGTCTAATGATCCTGAAACAGGGGAAATATAGGTCACTTTGTTAGTAATATATGTGTTTATAGGATTTATGTAAATCGATCTTTTTTTTGTATGATCGTTAGTGAGTAAACCTCAAAATTTATATTATCTCGTTTAAATATGTTAGTATACACTATATAAATCAATAATTTTTTTAAATGGTTATTGAATAACCCTCAAATGTATATAATATTGTAAGAATTAGATAAAATATTATTCTATATATATTTGGATTTATAGATCTTTTATCCCATATTTGGATGTCCTCTACAAGATGCATATAGACGAACAATTTATAGTCAATATTCATAAAATATTTGGATTTGCTTTAAAATGTCAGTATTATTAACAATTCAAATGTTTCATTTTTATAAATAAATTATTGTATTATTTTCAAAATAATAAATATTATTATACTCATGTGAGCATATACTTCAATTGAATATATACGTAAATTGTCATGTATTATTTGGATGATGGTCAAGATTGGAAAAAATTGCAGAAAAACATGTTTGAAGATAGGGTTTAGAACATGACCAAGACATAGAAAATTTGAAGAATAATAAAATTGGTAGAATATAAATGTCTAAATCGGTGACTAATCTAAATCATTTATTATTTTTAAAAATATGATATTTTTGTCTATAAAACGATAATTCGCCCTTTATTTTAATACACATTTGAAATTATAAAAAAAATCATTACAATAACTAAATTCTCTCTTCATTTTATCTTCAATTTATTTTGTTAATTTTTATTTTTATTTTATTATTTAATTTTATATAAATATATTATATATATTTATATAATATATATACAAGTATATATTATTTACTTCTTTTATATATAAAAAAACATATTTATATATTACATGTATATGTGTATATATGTATTATTCCTGTTATTAATAATATTATTATATACTAGATTAAGCACGAAATAATTTCATTAAACTAATAGAATAATAAAATTTGTAGGTTATATTCGCATTTTATATGATATAATTTACATCATAATTTTGAAATAAGAAATTGTTTGTGTTATTCACATGAAAAATTTCTTTAAATATAATATTTATTATTTTGATAATGTTTCTTTTAAAATGGAAGAAAAATAACATGTTTGATAATATTAATAAGATTTATGTATAAAAATGTATATATCATTGCAATTTTCGAACATTTAATTACGTTAAAAATTTATTATTAGATAATTCATTTTCTTTATAAATATTGAAAAAAATTGTATAGCGTTTTATTGATTTCTGTAAATAAAATATATTTTTAAAATTTAAATTGGTATTTTAGAAAATTATTAATGTTTTATTGATTTCCTTTGAAAATGTTTTAGATTTTTATTATATTTTTTAAAATTTTAATCAATTTCCTAATTAACGTATTTTCATTTTTAGCCATTTTTAAAAATTTTAACATTTTAATTTTAATAAAAGTTTTACGGAATTATGTGGAAGTTTAGTTATTTTTTAAAATTAAATGTTGTCTCGAAAGATAAATATTTTTTTTAAAATTATCAAATTTAATATAACCATAAATTTAAAATTACAATTATATCCTCCTAATTTAATCACTCTCATCTTTTTCCTTCTCTCTCCACCTCCATATTTCTCTTCTCTCTCTCTCCACCATCTCCCAGATCGTCTCCAACCCAACCTTCTCCATTCTTGTAACTCTCATTCCCATTTTTTTTCCAAATTTTATTCTAGTCCACGTCTCAACTTTTATTCCTATTCTTTGCCATGTTGTTTCGTCCATCCATTTGTCACCGAGAAATCTCTCCGCCACGTCCGTCACAATAAAATAAAGGCCAATAAAAGGGCTGAGAGGAGCGAGTGCTGGTGGAAGGCAGGGGTGAGAGGAACTGAGATGAGCATTGAGGTGGGGAGATCGCTAAAAAAAATCGATCATTGATTGATTGGTGAAAAAGAAATAGGTAAAAGAGTTGGAAAATCCAACGGCCAATAAAAATCCAAATAAAAACACAATACAATATTAGGATCAATTAATTGCTAAGTCATCAAAGCAACTATTTCTTTATATACAACATTTGTTGTTTTTATTTTGCATTTACAACTATTATCTAAAATAAGTAATTTCAATCTTTGTTTAGTTTTTACCGTTGAAACTGCGACATATAATTGTCTGTGACTGAAAACCGGTTTTGATAAGTATATACCTACTCGATTAATGCTCTGTCTTTGGTTTTTGTCAATTGTCATTGTAAAATATAATATAACAGGACATTGTTTTCGTTTGAAATGAAACGGTAAAGTTGTGTTAGTTGGGATTAATGGGAATCGAGGTATAAATACGGTATTATCATGTGAGTTCCTGTTATTATTTTACATTCTATCACATTGTTACCTAATTGCGTTATTTGGAGTCGCGTTCTATTACATAATCTTAGCATTTGATAATGAAACGGAAAGTTGTGTTAGTTGGGATTAATGGGAATCGAGGTATAAATACGGTATTATCATGTGAGTTCCTGTTATTATTTTACATTCTATCACATTGTTACCTAATTGCGTTATTTGGAGTCGCGTTCTATTACATAATCTTAGCATTTGATCGATGTTTCGCAAATATATTGGAGATGTTTCGCAAATTGTATTCGTAAATATATTGGAAATGTCCAATTGTTTGTTTCTTTTAATGTATTTAAATATTATTCATCGTCATTTTAATTCTTTATAAATAAATGAATTTTTTTTCCAAGAAATTGTAATTATTTTTAATCTATTTTTTAATATATATATATATATTAAAAGTAATTATTTTCAATTATTTCTAAAATTAATTTATTTAAAAAACAATTATTTATAAAATTTTAATTAAAATTAATTTAAACTAATTTTTATAATTAAATAGGTATAATACTAGTGTTTGACCCGCGCTTCGCGCGGGGACAATTCTACATGGTATATGTGTTTGTAAAATATTTATTATAAATAAAACGACAAAAAATAGACAAAAAAGTATTGTATTGCATGTAGCTGAGCATTTTTTTTTATATATATTAGAAAATAGTTCCTTATATACGACACTGGTTGTTTTCGTTGTGCATTTGCCAGTATCATCTAAAATAAGAAATTTTAATCCTTTTCTAGTTTTGGCTCTCGAAACTGCTACATATAATTGTCCATGGCTAAACACTGGTTTTGGTAAATATATGCCAACTGGACTGATACTTTGTCCTTGGCTTTTGTCAATCGTCATCGCAAAATACAACATAATAGGGAATTGTTTTCTTTTAAAGTTAAATGGAAAATTTATATTCGTCGGAATTAGAGGAAGTCGAGGTATAAATACTTTGTCACCTGCATGTGTTCCGGTTATTATTTTACCTTCGATAACATTTGTGCCGAGTTGAGTTATTTGAAGCCGCGTTCCATTACATAGCCCGAGTGTTTGATCAACGTTTCGTAGAAGCATAATTGGAGCTCCTTCTTTTGATGTGAAACAGTGGTTAGGAATCTCTGGATATATTAAACTATTCAGAGACTCTATATTATATAATTCGTATATATCATTATTATTGGAATCAACATTACACAATGTATTTGAGCTGAAATATTCTTTGGATTGGCTTAAAATTTTTCGTAGAAGCGTTTCATTGATCTCACCTACTATTTCATTTGTTGGACATAGTATTGCTCGTTCTTCGAAGAATGATGATTTTTTGTACTCAGTTTCAAGATTTGAATAAACATGACCTGGAATACTTTCGATTGGATCTGATGTTTCTTTAATCAATAGATCTTCAGGTGTATCTATCAAGCATTCACCATCGTTAGGCTCACACAACATTCCATCTCCTATCTGTAATATCCAAT
>CM071869.1:35058631-35084042 GCA_036759665.1 Gynandropsis gynandra
TATTATCATGTGTATCACATCAAATGATGTTTTATCATCGAACAACATCATATCTTATGCAGATCATGGTTTGGAGAAATTCTCATTCGCTTATTATCCAAAATGATTGGATATGGCATAAATCCGAACAAAAATGAGTATAAGGGTGTTTGTTTGGCTCTTTAAAGAAATAAAGACAAAAGTTCGATTGAACATAGAATCACCATGCGTGAAGTAGAATAATAAAGGTTACTCTGTATAAAATTATTCTTGATTCAAGCTTTTTGTATGTGATACTAAGAATTATGGTTTAATATGGTAAATAATTTGTTTTTCAAGTTGTTAAGAAGAGATTGGAGTGGTAATAAATAAACAACATCAAATCTATAACATCTCATAGGAGTTTAGAAGGTGTGAACATAAAGAATAATAGAAGACGAGTGAATTATAAATTTGAACTAATTAACTATGCTAATGAGGTATGGTTTCAGTGAAATGATAAGAGAGAATGGAAGAGGAAGAAGATAGAAGAGGAAATGATTCATTTATTCATGTTGATGATACGATAAATCCTTTGAAATTTCATTGTCATTACTCATACAAAAAAACATGATGGAGTTTTGATTTCATTTTTATTATACTTTATATTGTAAAATAAACATAAATAATAAAAGAAAATGTAGAGAAAATTTGTAACAAAAAATTGGAAGACAAAAATAAAGCTTTCAAAGTTAATTAAAATTCTATAATAAAAGAAAATGTAGATAAAATTTGTAACAAAAAATTGGAAGACAAAAATAAAGCTTTCAAAGTTAATTAAAATTCTAACCAATAAGCACCAAATACTATGTATCACCATATTATATATAATTTCTATTAGCTTCATATTTTTTAAACTATAAAAAATTTATTTTTCCACTTAATTTTATTATCAAACAAGATCAAATTTATGTTATAATATATTTTTTATTAGCATTTATTATCTATTATTCGATAAAATAATATATATGCAAACCATGAACCAAAATTTTTTATATTTCTAATATATCGATTTATTTTTCAAAGATTAATTTTTGTTATATATTTGCAAATTTTTAACATCCCGCGCATTGCGCGGGTTCTTTTTCTAGTTATATATATAAAAGTTGTTGCAAATGGTGGCTTTTGGTGAAGCCACTTCATCAACCAATTTTTTATTTTATTTTATTTTAGAATACAAAAAGTCATCTCATTCATCACCTTAAATCTCCATCCAAACATTCTTTACTAAATTTTTTATTATTTAAAATATCAATTTAAAATGTTTTTACGTATGAGAAGTCTTTACTAAATTTTTTATTATTTAAAATATCAATTTTAAATTTTTTTACTATGAAAAGTTCAACATTTAAAAAGTAAACAATTAAATGAGTAAAAATATAAATTTCAATTTAAACGTTTTTATCTCTAAAAAGTTCAACATGCAAAAAATTATATATATAAAAGTTGTTGCAAATGGTGGTTTTTGGTGAAGTCACCTCATCAACCAATTTTTTTTGTTTTATTTTATTTTGGAATACAAAAATTCATCTCATTCATCACTTTATATCTCCATCCAAACATTCTTTACTAAATTTTTTATTATTTAAAATATCAATTTTAAATTTTTTTACTATGAAAAGTTCAACAAGTAAAAAATTAAACAATTGAATGAGTAAAAATATAAATTTCAATTTAATTTTTTATCTCTAAAAAGTTCCACATGCAAAAAATTAAACAATTAGACGAGTAAAAATAAAACATGTTTTGTCCCTTCAAATTTCAACCGGCTTCTTCTCATGTTCTCTTCATCGCTACAAGATGGAACTCTTACCATCGTCGAATCGAACCTAATCCAAGATCAACCATAACCAATAAATTCCATTACTCTTTACATCGAAACCTCACACTCATGTTGATTTTCTCTTCGAATACCATCGAACGACCTCTGTATCTAAGCTCTGATAATCCAAAGGAGATGATGGATTGGTTTCTCTTTATTTCGGATCTTCAAATGAAATTCGGATTCCAACCGATCAAGTTGTCTCTTTTATATATGAGAATGTATAGATTTGTTTCTCCTCATGCCGCCTTCCTGAATGCTTACTCGAATGATACAATCGTGTTCTAGCTTATCGTTGGTAGATGAACTCTTGACGCTTGGCAGGCAAATCTGGAAGCTCCTCTTCCACCTTAACTTCTTTGTCTTGGTCCTTAAGGTAAGGAATTTGATATCTCGACGAAGACGAAAAGGACGACACGATTGATAACGTGGATGATCATCTCGACACCATCGTTATTGTAGATGTTGGATTTTATTTACTCTTCACTTTATCCTCTCACTTTATCTCTCCATCATTATTTTAGATGTTGGATTTTATTTGTAATGTTCTTAACTTTTCATCTAAATTATTTTTTATTTGTTCATAATTTATATGTTTATCTATATATATTTTATTCATTTATTTTATTTATAATTTATATATTTATCTATAAATATAACTATATATATTTATTCGTTTATTTTATTTTTAATTTATATATTTATCTATATATATAAAATTTAAACAATATAATTTTTGTTATCCTTTTTTGTTTCTAATTTTTTATTTATATGATTAATTTTTGGTGAACTTTTGGTGAAACCAATGGTGATTTTTGGTGAAGCCAACCTCATCAACCAATTTTTTTATTTTATTTTATTTTAGAATATAAAAAGTCATCTCATTCATCACTTTATATCTCCATCCAAACATTCTTTACTAAATTTTTTATTATTTAAAATATCAATTTTAAATTTTTTTACTATGAAAAGTTCAACATGTAAAAAATTAAACAATTAAATGAGTAAAAAATATAAATTTCAATTTAAACGTTTTTATCTCTAAAAAGTTCAACATGCAAAAAATTAAACAATAAGACGAGTAAAAATAAAACATGTTTCGTCCCTTCAAATTTCAACCGGCTTCTTCTCATGTTCTCTTAATCGCTACAAGATGGAGCTCTCACCGTCGTCGAATCGAACCTAATCCAAGATCAACCATAACCAATAAATTCCATTACTCTTCAAAACCTCTGTATCTAAGCTCTGATAATCCAAAGGAGACGATGGATTTATTTCTCTTTATTTTGGATCTTCAAATGAAAGTCGGATTCCAACCGATCAAGTTGTCTCTTTTATATATGAGAAGGTATAGATTTGTTTATCCTCATGCCGCCTTCCTGAATGCTTTGTATCACTACTCGAATGATACAATCGCGTTCTAGCTTATATCATTGGTAGACGAACTCTTGACGCTTGGCAGGCAAATCTGGAAGCTCCTCCTCCACCTCAACTTCTTTGTCTTTGTCCTTAAGGTAAGGAATTTGATATCTCGACGAAGACGAAGAGGGCAACACGGTTGATAACGTGGATGATCATCTCGACACCATCGTTATTGTAGATGTTGGATTTTATTTACCCTCTCACTTTATCCTCTCACTTTATCTCTCCATCATTATTTTAGATGTTGGATTTTATTTGTAATGTTCTTAACTTTTCATCTAAATTATTTTTTATTTGTTCGTAATTTATATGTTTATCTATATATATTTTATTCATTTATTTTATTTATAATTTATATATTTATCTATAAATATAACTATATATATTTATTCGTTTATTTTATTTTTAATTTATATATTTATCTCTATAATATATATATTTCGTTTATTTTATTTGTAATTAATATATTTATCTATATATAAAATTTAAACAATATAATTTTTGTTATCCTTTTTTGTTTCTAATTTTTTATTTGTATGATTAATTTATGTATTCTTCCATATAATATAACTATCCCAAACAAATTTTTTCCCTTAAAATAACTAAATTAAAAACTAAAATTTTACATAATGGAAATTTAATTTTTATATATATAGTATATAAAGAATACAAAAATTATTTGAATTTTAATGTAAAGCTCCGTAAAACTTTTCTTTTCTATTAGAGTTTAATCAACAAACATTGTTTGTTGAGAAATATTGAATGAATGATGAAATGTATCACGTTAATATACATATTAAAATATCTTATTCTAATATTAGTCAAACTCATGTCCAATATATGCATGAATAATAATTTATTATATAATAATTAATATTACTCTATGTCTCACTAAATCATCTCATTTGTCCAATGAGATTGAGCAAATATAATCGCTTAAACGGAAGCGACATACAATCTATAGTTGTCAATTTGAGAAAATTTATATGAACGAAGTACTCCAACATATCAATTCATACGCATTAATATAAATTATTTAAGAGTAATAATTGTATGTTACTACAAAGTGTTTCTTTGTTGGAGACAATTAAGTTCATGGAGAAGAAACAATTAAACATTGCAATGATACATGTCTTCATTTACTATTTCGATATAATTTTCTTAAACTCAGAATCCTAAACAATTTCAATAATATATTTTTTATTTCAATATAATTTCAAACACAATTATTTTACAAATGCAAATATAAATTAAACAATTGATCATGCAAAAATACGTTAACCAAGAATATTGACAAACAAACTTCGCTAATCACTTTTCTATCAAATTTATTAAGAGTGAGACCTATTGTTTTATCATTAGACCTTGTATCATCAAACTATTTCGATATTATCAACAACTAATTTATTATCTTTATTTTAGTAATTGCTTTAAGCTTTAATAATATTCTTTATTTTAACATATATTTTTCTTGTTTATTATACCTAATGTTTTAAATTAATTAAACAAAAACAAATCATCATCTCGCGTATCGCGCGGGGCTTTTTTTAGTACAAATAATAGGAATAAAAAGAACCTATTTGTATAAAAAAATACAAACTGCTCGTTTTATAAAAGTTTGAGGTATTTTACAAATATTTAAAAATAAAAAGACTAACAAAATCCTAATTCACACACACTCTCCTTCCCCCTCCCCGTTCTCCCTGCCTCTCTCCCCTCTGCCTCTTTCTCTTCTTCCTTTTCCTCTTTGCGCCATTCCTCTCTCTCTCTCTCTTTCCCCTCTCCCTAAAAGAAATCGGAACGGTTGAGAAAGAATGGAGGTGCTCGGCGACGGATTCGAACCGTCTACCGTAAATGAAGCAGCCTCTCGTCGCACCAGTGGAAACCTCGGAAACCCAAAAACCTCCGCCTAACACAGAGCAGGAGAAAAAGAGAAGGAGAAAAAGCACCGGGTGGAGAGGGTAGAAAGCTGAACATTGCAACAAACCCAAAACGAAAAGAAATCCTTCAAACCCTGAAACGAAAATCGAACGGCTGAAACGAAGAAAGAAATTTTGGTGGCGAAATCGAGCCGTCGAATACAAATGAACCCAAGCCCCATCGAACGGTTGTAAACGGCAGACGGAGCGGCGGAGCAGCACGCGCTGCATCGAATGGTGAAGCCATCTGGGCCAGATCCGAATACTCGGAAACAAAGCGAGCGATCATGGCCATACACGCGTTTTGAAGGAGGATCGAACGACAGAAGCGTTGCCATATCACACCATATGTATTGTTCACGCTTGCAAGCCTTTTATATATAGTATAGACTATACATATTATATTATATATGCATCGTCACTATTAATATTAATATAATAATAATTATATTATATTCAAAAATATATATGTTTTATACTTTGTAATATATATATACCATTAATTTTTTTAAACATGTTATGACCGTTTTAAATAAACCAAAAATAAAAAATATATATTTCATACTATTAAAAATTCTTCAAATTTAGTTATTTTATTTTCAATAAATTTAATTTTCAATTTGGATTCGGTTTAGAAATATATATATATAATATGGACAAAATACCAGATATAATAGACTGAATATCATGGACTGAATAACAGACACTATGGACTGAATATTAGATATTATGGATTAAATACATGTTTTATATTATATAATTTTATAGATTCAATCACTAATATCTTAATAACTTTGTATTCACCTTTTATTTATTTTTTATAAAGGATGTCATGTCACCTAATTATTTATTTTATGTCATTTAATTTTATCTATTAATTTAATTTTCAATATGTTTTTAATATATTTATTTTTATTTAATATCATATACCAAATATTATTATGATAATGAATAATTTGAATTATATTTTTTGAATATAGTAATCATGTCGAAAAATACATTATTATCATATCATATTCTAAATATTATTATGATAATAAATAATAAAAACTTGGTAGCAAAAATATAGGAGATTCCAAACTCCAAAAATTTGGAAATACAGTTCAGGGAGAACTAACAAACTCCATCGTGTAATGTAAGCATTGTCAAAATGATCCTTCTTGAACCATCAACTTGGAACAAGTGAGGAGTGAATCAATGCTAAGAACTTGGATGCAGAGTTTAACAGATCAATGATACAAACTTTTATTTACTCTTAAAATCCAACTCTATCGATTCAATCAAGCTGAAACATAAAAAATTCATATTACTTAACAAACACACACAGACAGGATCATAAGAAATGCTTTTTGAATTTTAATATACAAGATTAGAATATCAAAGGGAACCAATAACCGATGGATCACGCATGTGGAACAAGAACAAGGATAAGGCAAATAATGAAACGGATAAAGAAGCCCTTGAATAATAAGTATTGGGATGTGTATATATTGTGTATATTTTTGTTGCCTTATTTCCCCTTCGTTTGTTAAGATGTTTCCTATTCTTCTGCAAATTCTTTTTATGTATTACGATTGATTCAATGAAAATGCTAGGTGAGAATTGCATAAGTTTGGCTTGGTATCAGAGCCACCCGCTCTCGGCCGTTGCGTCTTCTGATTTTTCTTCGTTGATTCTTCCTTCGTTTATGTCTCCTGCTTGGCTTCTTGGTTTCTGTTCTTCCTCTATCTTTCGATTGCTTGATTCAAGATGGAGTCCGGAAGTGCTTCGGATATCAGAGGTCTTAATGCTGCTAGGGATACCAGATCGCAAATGACTCGCGATGTGCCACATCGTCGTGTTCGTGATATCCCAATGAATTATCCTTATTACTTGTATCCATTGGAGGGTCCCATTATGATATTTACCTTGGTTCAACTTTGTGGAGATGAAAACTATAAAGAATGGGCCAAGCATATTCTACACGCGTTTCGCACGAAACGTAAAATCGAGTTTCTAGATGGCTCGATAGCGAAGCCAAACATGGATGATGAAGAGTTTCATGAATGAGGACCCATCAATTCAATGATGGTTGTGTGAATTTTTAATATCATCGATCTGAAGCTCCGGAATACCGTGACAATTATCCAAGAATTCAAAGTCCTTTGGGATGATTTATAGAATCAATTTTCGGTGGGTAACTTGGCTCGAGTTTACCAGCTTCGCCGGAGCTTATGTGTTATATGCAACGTGGTGAAATAGTTTAGATGTACTTTGGCAAACTTAGGAAATTGTGGGATGAACTTGATATCTACAAGTCGGTTTGTCAATCTGAATGCAACAAGATCAATGTGTTACTTGTGCAAGATTGTTATGAGGAGCGGGTTCACTTGTTTCTCTTGGGTCTTGATGATGACTGCTTCGGGACCTTATGCATGCAGATTTTTAGTCTTGAGCCAATTTCGAACATTAACAAAGTCTTTTTAATGGTGATCCAAGAGGAACATCGTCACAAAATTTCCTGCAGGAAAGGAAGACAAGATTAGACTTGTTGGGTTCTCTGAAAAAGCCATCTATATATCTCCCCTGCTCCGGTATAAGGCGCAGTGGCTCCTACAGTTCAGGGCCACGATAAAGGTCTGGTGTGCTCACACTGTCATCGGTCGGGACACACTGTATCATCTTGTTTTCAGCTTTACGGCTACCAAAAGTGGTGGAATGAGAGGCCTCGCCGAGGAAGGATCAGCTCTCGCGGTAGAGGACGTGGAAACTCTACCGGCCGTGGTGGATCAGTTGTAGGACGCGCCAATGCAGTTCAGGCTTCGCAACGACCTCCTGTCTCCTTTGTGTTACCTGATCGAAGCTCAATGCCTGGCTTCATAGATGAGCAGTGGGCAACCCTCGTGAATCTCTTCAAGCTCAAGTAGATTTCTAGTGATGACCGTTTCGCCGGTAACACTATTTTTTCTGAAATTATTATTGATTCTGGAACCTCTCATCACATGACCGGTGATTTAACCTTGCTCGAAATTGGTAATGACATATGTCCGATTCCGATAGGACTCCCTAATGGACAACATACTACGGCTACATGCTAAGGAAACATACATTTGGGAAAACATCTTCTCTTGCCAGAAGTTCTTTATGTTCCTTCTCTTATAGTTACTTGGTCTCTGATACCAAGTTACTTTGTCACAATGACTGTGTTGTTACTTTTACTGATCATCTTTATGAAATTCGGGACCATACAAGGAGATCCTGAATGGAGCGGGTGGGAAATGCAATGGATTGTACCGGTTCAAGGTTCAGTTGGTGCACACATCTATCAAGCAAATCGGCTAGACTCTCGGATCGTCATTTTGGTCATCCATTCGATCGAGTTTTATCTTTTCTACTAGATTTGATTTATTGTTATAAGAGTCGTGACAATAAAGGTTCTTGTGACATTTGCCTATGTGCGAAACGAACACGATCCATTTTTTCGGAAAGTGATAATAAAACAATTGCTTATTTTGATTTACTACATTGCGATGTTTGGGATCCATATCAAACTCCTTCTATTTGTATCGCTATATATTTTCCGACCATTGTTTATGAATATTCTAGAGCTATGTGGATTTATTTGATGAAACACAAAAATGAGGTTAAGGAACTACTACTCGTGTTTTGTACTATGGTGGAGTTGTACGGATAATGGTACAAAATTCCTTGCCTTGCGGTCACATTTTCATCATCACAGGTTTATACATCAGAATTCTTGTGTTTACATGCTACAATAAAACGGTCGGATTGAACGTAAACACAAGCACATTTGAAACGTTGCGCAGGCTTTGATGTTTCAAGCATATCTTTCGACCAGGTTTTGCGGCGATGTGTATTTGTTGCTTTTTATTTGATCAACAGTACTCCCTCTATTCTTCTTCATGGATATACGCCATTTGAATTTCTCTATTGCACCAAGCTACGTATGATCGCTTGCGCTCGTCTAAATGTTTATGTTATGCCCATCGAGGTCGAAAACCTAGTGATAAGTTTTCTCCGCGCAACAATAAGTGTGTTTTCGACGGGTTATCCGAGTACGACGAAGGGGTGGAAATTTTTTGATCAAGAGACTCCTGAATTCTATATTTCCTGTGACGTAGTTTTTGTTGAGGAGGAATTTCTGTTTGCCTCCTCTTCTATGTCGTCTTCATCCTCTGTTCGGACTGTTTTCCAGCCTGTCTCAGCTTCTCATTTTGCTATTTTTGATGACACGCCTTCAGCTTCCTCGCCTTCGAAGGACTTTGTTTCGTCCGTGCAGTTTGATTCTATAGTTGCATGCCTGGAACAAGATTCGAAGGCTTCTGCTGAGGCTGTTAGCTCTCCTTTACCTGTTAGTCTACCGGTGACATCTGTCGAATTCATCAAAGACGATGTTATGGTTCCCATTTCTCTACACTCGGATGTCTCTATTTCTTGGGTATGTCTTTGTTACATACTTGGCTCGCTGTTTAGAAGAACCCACTTGTATTCTCCGGCTTTCGATGAGCCATCTTCATATACGTGTGTTACCGGAACCTCACTCTTGCGCAGAAGCTGCTCTTTTCTCCAGCATGGGTACGCGCCATAAGCGATGAGCTTTAGGCCTTGGAGAAAAATGACAGTTGGAGATTAACAATGTTACCGTCGAGCAAGAAAGCCATCCGGTGCCACTGGGTTTATAAAATTAAATACAATTCAGATGGCTCTATTGAACAATACAAAGCTCGTCTCGTGGTACTTGGTAACAAACAACAAGAGGGGATTGATTTCGAGGAGACGTTCACACCAGTGGCGAAAATACCTATGGTTCGTTTGTTCTTAGCAGTGGCTGCGGTGAAAAAATAGTCCATTCATCGAATGGACTTCCACAACACTTTTCTTCATGGGGACTTGAATGAGAAGGTGTGCATGAAGCTCCCACCTGGTTTGTAAGGATCGAATATTTCTCGGGTGTGTCGGTTGAATAAATCATTATATAGTCTACGATAAGCTCCGAGATGTTGGTTTGCTAAGTTGATAAGAATGCCTCTACGGTATGGATTCAAGCAGTCTTGGGCTGATTATTCGCTGTTTTCTCTCCTAGTTGGTTTGTCCAAGCTGTACGTTCTTGTGTATGTCGACGATTTACTTATCGGTGGCAATGATGTGGCCGCCATTGATGTCGTCAAAAAAGATCTTCGTAGTTGTTTCTATATGAAAGATTTGGGCAAACTCAAATATTTTCTTGGACTTGAAGTTGCACGAACCACAGATGGGATCTACTTATCTCAACGCAAATATTCTATTGACATCATTGAAGAATGTGGTCTCCTTGGGTCCAAACCAGCCACTTTTCCGCTTAAGCAAAATAATAAGCTCTTTGTCTCCACAACGACCGCTTATGAGAACTCGTCCCAATATCGACGTCTTCCAACAAGGGTGATCTATCTCACTATCACTCGTCCTGAATTATCTTATGCCATTCATGTTTTGTCCCAGTTTATGCATGCCCTGACTACAAATCATTGGTCAGCAATACTTCGGGTTGTTCAGTATCTCAAAGGTTCTCCCGGACAAGGTATTATGTTACGCTCCAATTGTAATCTACGACTGTATGAGTATTGTGATTTTGATTGGGCCACTTGCTCTATTACGCGACGCTCGGTCAGCAGTTATGTTGTTCATCTTGGATCCTCACCGGTCACTTGGAAAATGAAGAAGCAGAACATCGTCTAAACTCAAGATCTCTGGTCGAAATGGAATATCGTGCGATGGCGATTCTCACCAGCGAACTAAAATTGTTGAAGGCTCTGCCTTGATGCTTCAGGGTTTCTCATCCGTCTCCCATGCGTATGTATTGCGACAATCAAGCGGCACTTCACATAGTGGCAAATCCGGTGTTTCATAAACGCATGAAGTATATCGAGATCGATTGTCATTTCTTCCGTGACGACCTTCTATGTGGAGAAATAATCACTTCCTACGTTCAATCCTCGGACCAATTGGCGGATATTTTCACCAAAACTCTCGGGATGCTACCATTTCTATGTTTACGTTCCAAGTTAGGCGTTCACGATCTTCACGGTCCAACTTAAAGGGGTGTATTGGAATATGTATATATTATATATATTCTTGTTGCCTTATTTCCCGTTCATTTATTAGGATGTTTCCTATTCTCCAGCAGACTCTTTGTATATGTATTACGATTGATTTAATGAAAACGCTAGGTGAGAATTGCAGAAGTTTGGCTATAAGAATCCCGATTCAGGAAGTGGAACATCATGATCTCATTTGTCGGTTTTCAAACGGGAAAAAACAGATTCCAACAAGACATCAAACAAACAAGCTCATCGGATAACGCAATCGACAAATAACAAGAACAACACCGAAGATATTGATTCATGTCGATGAGATGAAAATTCTATCCGAAAATATCAAACAACGAAGATCACCATAAACTAATCATGTTATGAAAGCACAAATGGATCTTGCTTGGTTACTGAGAAAAAAACCAGAAAAATTTTATGTAGTGGCGGATAGAGCACTCGATAAAAAAGTTTATCAACAACGATTACGATCCGACAGTTGATATTCGTCAGTTTTTTAACGGTCCAGATGTAATTCCAGTTTAACCGGTTTTAACCATTACTGTTAAGGGTGGTCAATCCGGGTTTCGATCTGGGTTTCTCGGGTTTCGATTCGGGTTCGGGTTCCTCGGGTTTACGAAAATTGAACCCGAATTGAACCCAAATGTTTTTCGGTCTAGGTTCTTCGGGTTTCGATTCGGGTTCAAGTTATTCGGGTTCTGAAGCAGTGAACCCGAAATAACCCAATTAAATTCGGGTATCCATGGGTTATTCGGATTATTTGGGTTTGGGTTATTCGGGTTATTTGGGTTCGGATTATTCGGGTTATTTGGGTTATTTGGGTTCGGGTTATTCGGATTTTTGGGTTTTGTAAGGGTTTTTCGGATTCTCTAAAACAACAAGTTAACATACAATTTTTTTTAAAAAAAAATACATATCTAAGTTAGATAATATAACTCATAAAATTTAACTTCGCAAATACCAAAATAAAATGAATTCTAACAACCTAAACTATTAACCGTGTGGTTCTTAGAAAATAATCTAAAATATTTGCCTTAAAATTTAATTGGGGTTCCTCGGGTTACTCGGATCGAACCAACCCGAACCCAAACGGGTTCTAAAATCTGAACTCATACGGATTTTTAGGGTAACCCGTTTTGTAAACGATCTAGGTTTTTTGGGTCGATTCGGGTCGATCCGATCCGGGTAACCCGGATTGGTCACCTAATTACTGTTATTTGATATAATTCTCTTAACTATATTAAAAATTGATAATTCAAAAAACCCATAAATAAGGTTTATGTGAGTCTTTTGAATGAAAAAAAACGAAATTATGGTTTGAATATGTGAAACAAAATTCACCGGACCAAAACGGTAATATCCGATACGAGATTTCGTTGCGGTTAAACCGGAATCCGAAGCAGACCGGGATTTCGCGCTAAAAGGATAAACCAGGCGATGGGGTTTGGATGAAAGTAGCAGAAGAAGAAACCTTATCTGCATTTCAATGGCGGGTTCTTCTCTGCCTTCGTGTCTACTCGGCCAGGGCTCTTCATTATTATTCCCTTCTCTGAATCATCATTCACGACCAAACTCCAATCTCCTGTTCGCACCTGGCAAACGATGTCTTGTTCGTTGTTTAGCTAAGAAGAAAATCAGTTTTGTGGATCAGATCCTCGATTATATTGAAGGTATTATCTTTTTCTTTTATCTGGGATCTTCGGTTATGATATAACATATATGGGTCCTTCTCGTTCTTACGAATTTTCAAGAAAAAGTTAATGCTTTAGTCGAAATTTTTTTGACTCATTTCACTCCCCATATAACAAGTTAATGTTTGTACTGTGGTACATATGATTTCGGAGAAACCTCGGTTGAATGTTAGTTCTTCAAGATGCTTTGATAACCTTCAAATTGAGTTTTCTTCAACTGAATTTCCATTCTTAGGGGGTCCGAAGTTGAGGAAATGGTATGGAGCGCCTGATCTTTTGCCAAAGGATGGATCTTCAAGGGAAGACAGAGAAGAATATGAAGGTGTTCAACGTTATTATTTTCAAATCTTTGTATTGTTTTCATCTCGTGGGCACATTGATTAGGGTTAAAGTGATTGTGTGATTGATGAACAAGGCTGATGGATGGTGCAAGCTAAATGTGTAGAACCTCCTTAATTGAGCAAAATACAAGACACTATAGAAGAGTTGGATTGTTTCCCTTACATTACATCTGGAACCTTGCAGAAGAAGAAGAAGATGATGATGACAATGGGGAGAGAGATGCGGTGTTTGTGACGGATGGGGACAGTGAATTGGGTCAGGTGTGTTTCCAGCACCATGAAAGTTCTGAGAACAACTTGTTCGCTATGAAGATGAATGAACTGAAAAGTGTTATCTTTTAGCTGATGTAGATGATCATACTGCAACTAATTGTCAAAAGGGCTCGGGTTAAAGCACTTGTAAAGGACAAAAGAAAAGCCGTGGAGTCATTTGGAACATATGTCGAGGTAGGTCACTATTGAACTCTCACCTATATGCTTCTCTTCCATTTTGAGTAAATGCTTGATGAGATGTAATTTGAAATGTGCAGTCGATGAGCGGGGATGCAAATGATAAAAGTTTCTTAAGGAAAGCTCTTAAAGATGTTCGTGCAATCATATCGCCAAACGTAAGATTTCTGAAACCTTTTCTCTGTTGTCACACTATGCACTGATCCAAGACATTGAAATGTTCTTCTTGACAGGAAGGTTTCATATCAAATATCAGGAGCTTGAGAGGTGTTAAGCATGTAGTTCTCTTGTCTCAGGTAAGGATACATATTCATGAATTCTTGTTCATTTCTACATCACGATTAGTGTACATGTAACTTTCATACCCCTCCTCGGTAAGACATCCTTTACGATTAAATCCAAGTGACAAAAAATATATATGAAGTGGAACTCGTGTGGATCATAATCGATTGGCATAATTTTAAGTACATAATTTTTATCTAAATTTCATCGAGGATTATTTCAAATTGACCAAATTATGTTTATGGGGTTATAAATCATTATTTTTGAGTGTTTAAGTGTTAATAGGATATAACAATTAGTTAACAAATGGTGTTTTGGCGGAAATTGAATAGTTTTGGGGAATCGGATGAGTGATAAATTTCGAGATATTAATCGGATGAGGCCCAAAGTCGAGGGGAGAATCAGGATTAAAGCAATATTCTCGAGAGGGTAAATGGTGTTTAACCTTTTATTAACAACATATAAGCAATTGGGATGGTTTTCTTACTAGTAGAAAAGGGGCCTGAAACAGGAATTGTTCCTGTATTGTTCCTGCAAGATTATGGTTTAATAAGGCTGCAGTTGTCTGCTTATGGGAACAGCGGCGGAATTCAAGCTTTGATGAAAACCAATGCGAAAAAAGTGGCTGAGCAAGATGAAACCGCCGTTATATCTTCAGCTGTTCCTTATACGATCATTAGAACGGGAAAGCTGGAGAACATTCCGGGAGGAAAGAAAGGCTTCAACTTTAAAGCGGTTAATTCTTGACTTCCCCCTTGGTTGAGGAATCAAAACATCTGTTAATATTACTGATAATGGTCTGAAGAACAATTTTTGATGAACAGGGAGCAGCGGCGAGTGGAAGTTTAAGCAAGGAAGATGCTGCTTGTATATGCGTTGAAGCACTAAGTGTGATTCCACCAACGGGCTTAATATTCGAGGTACGTTATATCATCCTCAAATGGTTTATGTTTCTGGGGAAGGAAATAGTCATAACAATCGCGGAATTTGAGTTCGAACTTCCTCCTTTGAACCAACTTTTGTTTGGAAATGCCATTGGTTCCTGTAATAATAACATGAACATGTTAAATAGACTTATCTCTCTCATCTCAAAATTTAGTTTAGAATTGTCTAAAACCATAATACATATCTTAATTGATATTGGACGATACAATTCGAATTCAAGTTTTATTTTGGAGCGTGCCCATCACAATCTAGACTATAACATCGGAATATTCAAAGCAAGATAATCAGACTTAGATACTAACAGATACCAAGTCAAATGGATTTGGGTCTATCTCAATATATTAGCGTTGTCCAAATCAAGTATATGAATTCATATCTTAAATGAGGTCGAACAACACAATTTAACATAATGCGTGCTTCTTTTGAAAAATATTTAAGGAATACATGTTCAATTAAGATTACGAGATTCGTGAAACAATTTAGACAATGCTAAGCATGTGGTACTGACAATGCTGGTCAGGTTACAAATGGAGACGAGGTTGTCTCGGACTGGGAAGGACGTCTCTTAAAACTGATGGAGAATCAAAGTGCAGAGAAGTAGCTGCAAGTTTGAACACAAACGAGAAGAACGAGACACAAAAACGTATTCATCTCCTGTAAAACCAAATATCATTTTTAATTAAAATGATAAAAATAGTATACCTACTACATTACTAGATCGTATTTGCTTATATTACAACTATACAATTACTACGTTACCATTATACTGCTTACAATGAATATTTTTTACATTAAGATTATCCTAATATTGTGATAACTTTACATGTATTACTTAATTTTGGGTTTTAGTTTGAAAATATTAAGACAAGACATATAGCAGATAAAAATAAAAAATTGTGTTTCACCGAATTATTATTTTTTATCCATGCATCAATGTCCAAGTACACTTGTTTTATCATTACAATGTACTCAAAATTTCCACGGATAACTCCCCTGAGTTAGACCATGAATACAAAAACCTAAGTTCAAAAACACACACTCTACCATTGCTAACAATCCCCGCCACATACTCAAGCAACCTCCAAGATCTTTTTTTTTTGTCTCTAAGAGTATATTTCACAATTTACTCAATGTTTGGTTGCCCTTGCCCTTCCCCACCATCCTCCGTTTTTAACTGCACTAACCGAAATTCCAGATACATCTTGTCCGAAATGTTCAACTCACCAAGTTGTTTCATGCCAAGTCAAATCTGTTAAACGCTCAACAACATTTTCATTAAACTCTCAGCAACATTTGATCCCCAAGACTCTCAACAACCTTTGATTAAGTTAATTCCTCAAATCTCTCAACAACCTAAAACAAACACACAACAACCTTCCTAATTAAGTAATATTTCAAACATTAACAATCCCCTTTTGAATTTCTGATCACTCAAACTCAAACATTCGTCAAACATAATCATAGTTAAGCACAATCATCACAGGTTGTTGATTCATTCATTTCGTCATGCTTTGATCACCATATATCTAAAAGCTAGAACCTCCATTTTCTCCCCCTGTTTGTGTGATCAAATATTCAAAATAAAAAAAGATTAGTCACACATATAAAATGAACCAATTTAAATATTGATCAATTATTTTTCTTACATAAGGTTCTACAACTTCATGTTCTTCCATATCTTTGTATCCCTATGTTCAGCAATCTGTTCTCTTTAAACCACATTTAATAAAATTAAGGGCGAATACATAAGAGAAACAAGAATAAGTTTTAGTTTTACCTTTTTCCGTTTAATGTACTTAACCTATCACGAGATACACTGAGCAATCTTTAGTACACTTATGAGCTAATTTTTCATCATTGTTTTTCTCTTCTTTTATATTCCTTTTCTTTTCTTTATGTTTTCCTTTTGTTTTCTCTATTCTCTGCTTCTAGGACGTTGTTTAGATATCCTTTTATTCATATAACAAGCTCCTTGATTACTTTTTTAGGTATACTCTTATGTAAACATAGAGGAGTATTTAAGCTCAACTTAGCTTTGTATCATAGGACGTTATAACTGAAATCGAATATCTCCCAACTTAGACCCGAGCAAAATACTCATAACAAAATCTTTTTAGAATTATAATCCTTTTATGAACCATTGAGTCATTAGAGGAGTAAGAGAACCAAACCCTTTTTTTTTACGTCAAACATTGAATCTCAAAGAAAGGATAAGTTTGCTAGCATATGTGTACTTCAGTAAAGCTTAAGTGACCTTGATAAATCAAGTACAAATAAACAGATCATTAGCTCCAAAAATCATTCTCACTTTCTTACATACATAGTCCTAATTTTATCTCAAGTCAGTTTAAAGAGTCAGGACTAATAAACATGATTATCCAGGGTTCTTGTGAAGGTTTCATTTAGTTGACGATTGATTGACACATATCAAAATTATCAAGACTTATTTTAGGAATACCTCAAACGAAATTTAAATGTGCAAATTTTACCAACATTCGATAATCTTTCGCCACCTTCAAACTTCTTTGTTTAGCTCTCCATACATAGCAATTATTTGATGATCATCATCAAATGTAACACTTCCAGCATTCACTCTTTCATTAAAATTTGATAGAAACTCTTTATTCCCTGTCATATGTCTAGAACATCCACTATCAACGCACCGAGTATGAGATTTATCATTTTGAGTAGAAATGTATGCAAATTTGTATTGAAGATCACTTTTTCTTATCCAAAGCTTTTTCAATTTCAGTGTAGAATACTTACTTGGACCATCTCTCAATTTTTGAAAATATTTGTATTGCTTATATCCCCAAATTCCGCAGTACTAACATTTGACATTGTTATTTTTTCGAAGATCAACTTTAATTCGAGGCGTTCTTTTAACTAAACCATGAAGGCTTGAAGACGAGTAAATTTTATTTCCATTTGATGTAAACTTCATTTGTGACTTCTCCTTGCTTCAACCTATCCAATTTCATGATGATTTGAATCTTTCTTTTCCACGGCTAACAAATGATCAAGATTTTCTGTTCCATTCGTGAGCATCTTCAATTGCTTGTCTCTTTTCTCAAGTTATTTCTTAATCATTACAACTTCTTTTTCTTTCGGAATTAAGGTCTTCTGGGTTTCTCGAAGTTGTTTTTCTAACTTCTCATTGGATTTGACTAACTCTATGCTAAGTTTGCTCATGTTTAGCCATTCGTTGTAAATGGTTTCCACATTTACATCCTCATCATCGCTATCATCTTCTTCTTTGATCTTGTTTTTGTCTTCATCAATTATTCCACTGAATGCCACAAAATTTTCATTTTCCTCTTCACTGCTTTCTTCAGATTCTGAACTTGAATCTTCACATTCATTTCTAGTGTACCCAAATCCTTTACAATTGTAATACATTGGATTTCATATAAATTCTACAACACACTTTCTCTTTTTAGAACACTTGGACACTCAGATTTGATATGTCCAAATCCCTTGCATTCATGACATTGTACCTTGATTTTCCTTCTTTTCTCGACACTTTCTCTTCAATATTTGAATGTTTCATTCCAGTTCGCTTCTTCATGAATTTTTCAAATTTCTTGGCTAACAATATCATATTTTCTTCCAATTTATTCATCCTCGAACTTTCTTCTGTTGCTTGGAGAATAATTCCTTTGTCCATATCCTTGTTGGTAGAATCTTGTTCAAGTTCAAGTTCCAATTCATATGCAGCAAGAATTCCAACAATTTTCTTGAAACTTATTATATCAGTATTTAGAGACATATTCATTGCGACCTTCTGAGCATGAAACTTTTTCGGTAAACACCTCAAAAGCTTTTTTACCAGCTTTTTATCTTGTATGTTTGACCAAGTACACTTGCCTCATTTGCAAGTGCATTCATCTTCCTACTGAATTCTTTTACACTTTCGTATTCATTTATCTCTAATTTTTCAAACTTATATGTTCTAAGATATCAAGACGAGTTCTTTTTACATTTGAGGTACCTTCATGAATGGTCTCCAGTGTGTCACATGCTTCTTTTGCAGATTCACATTCTTGAATTTATTTGAACTCGTTGATATCAACGGATGCAAAAATTGCTCCAAGTGCTTTAGCGTTGTAAGTTGAGTTTCTTTTATCGTTGGGCGTCCATTGATATGATGGTTTCTCCTTCGAATTTCCATGTTCATCGATAACCATGAGTGGACTCCCCATTCTTCACAGCACTCCACGCACGCATTTTTATTTTCCAGTATCCATAATTGGATTCAATGAGCATAATCGACCTTCTATAAAAATACATATCTCTTGGAATTTCCATGTTGTCTTTTAGGATCTCACAACAAACAATAGATATAATATCTAGCTTCGGTGACCAGCTCTGATACCAATTGAAAATGTTAAAGACAATACATATAGCGGATAAAAATAAGAAATTGTGTTTCATCGAGCTATTACTTTTTATTCATGCATCAATCTCCAAGTACACTTGTTTTCTCATTACAATGTATTCAAGACTTACACGATAACTCTCCCTGAGTTAGACCATGAATACAAAAACCTAAGTTCAAAAACACACGCTCTACCAGTGCTAGCAATCCCCGCCACACACTCAAGCAACTCTTCAAGGATCTTTTTCTATCCCTAAGAGTATATCTCACAATTTACTCAATGCTTGGTTGGCCTTCCAAGCTTCCACCATCCTCTTTTTATAAATGTCATTTTTAACTACGCTTGCCAAAATTCCAGATACATCTTGTCCGAAATGTTCAACTCACCAAGTTGTTTCATGCCAAGTCAAATCCATTAAATGCTCAACAACATTTCCATTAAACTCTTAGCAACATTTGATCCCCAAGACTCTCAACAACCTTTGATTAAGTCCATTTCTCAAATCTCTCAACAACCTGACACAAACACATAACAACATTCTTAATTAAGTGATATTTCAAACATTAAAATAGTTAATTTTGGATTGAGTTAATATTTGATTATTGATCATTTCAATTTTAATATTTCGATATTATGTTCCATTTGTGACTGTGATGTTTACATTCAAAATCAAATAATCGTGAGAACAAAAAATGTTATAGTACCTCTAATATGTGAAAAAATATTATATTAATCTAATGAACTCGAATATAAATCATCCAGTATTTATTTAACACATATAGATTTCCATATATTGTCTTTTAAAAAAGAAAAAAGAAATAAAACCAATGAAAGAAAACAAAACAGTTGATGACGTGGTACAAAGAGAATGTATCCTTTTCAAAATAATAACTGAAACATTAATTAAATTCTTATATATATATATATATCACTTACATGTGTACATATGAAATATTATTTTAAATCGTACAAAAAAACTTTTACAATGATCTGTTTTCATATATAACTTATAGAAGTCTTATTTTTGTTTCATTGACATTTACACATGTTGGAAAAAAGAAAACAAAAAAGTTGATGACATTATGCAAAGAGAATGCATAATTTTTCAAAATTATAACTTAAACATTAATTAAATTTAATAAAAAAATATCATTATTTTTTTTGGTGAAAGAGAAAAATAATAGGATAGTGGAAGACATAAATAATTAGTATTATTAAATAATTAGATAAATTTTATATTAATTATAAAAAATTTGAAAAAATGTAATATAAATGTAAAATTCATGTAAACAATTAATATTTGTTCTTTATATTAAAACCCAACTTGATGATGTGGATGCTTAGGTGGCTGACAGACAAGAGAGGAAAATATCCTTCTTATATATATATATATATATTACTTACATATGTACATATGAAATATTATTTTAAATCGTACAAAAAACTTTTACAATGATCCGTTTTCATATATAACTTATATAAGTCTTATTTTTATTTCATCGACATTTACACATGTTGGAAAAAAGAAAACAAAAAAGTTGATGATATTATGTAAAGAGAATGCATCAATTTTCAAAATTATAACTTAAACATTAATGAAATTTAATAAAAAATATCATTATTTTTTTGTGAAAGATAAAAGTAATGGAATAGTGGACTATATAAATAATTAATATAATTAAATAATTAGATAAATTTTATATTAATTATAAAAGATTTGAAAAATGTAACATAAATGTAAAATTAATGCAAACAATTAATATTTGTTCTTTATATTAAAAACCAACTTGATAATGTGGATGTTTAGGTGGTTTAAAGAGAAGAGAGAAAAACATCATTCTTTTATATATAACTAAGATAGTACCCGTGCATTGTGCGAGGTATTTTTTTTGTTTTTTTTATTGAAGAAAAATAAAAAAGTCTATAATATATAAATTTAGGACAACAAAATAAAATTATATCGTAAATAAATGACATTTGAATGATTAAGTAAAATAAATTGAAGTCAATCGACATTAGTTCCCCATTATTTTTCACGTTACGGGCTTACCAACGCGGAAAATCCTGGCGATAATGGGTTTGAATATATTTGTTTAGGGTAATATATCTTTTTGGGGTATTTTCAATGAATCCATTAATAGAGAATATGGTGTGCTGCTTAGACATTAGTTAGGATATGATATATTGTACGTTGTGAATATTTGGCTAACTATGTTGCTATATATTTATAGAAGATAATGGATTATATTGATTAAATTGTTAATATGGAATTAATAAAATTAAATAAAAATTAATAACAATGTAACGTAAATTAGCCGTCAGAAGTAGTGGGTAGGAGTAATGATAAGATTATTAAGGTTATATATATACACATATATATTAAAGTGATTATTGTATTTAATGAAAATTAAATTAAAATTAATCGTTTATAAATGTAAATGTGCGAATGGTATATATAATTCATTAAGCTTTATAATTAATTTGTTATATATATATATATTAAAGTCATGATTGTATTTAATGAAAATTAAATAAAAATTAGTTGTTTATAAATGTAAATTATATCTATGCATATATAAATAAATATATAATGCGTAGTGATTAAAACATAAATTGTTAATGTATATATATAATGCATAGTGATTAAAACATAAGTTATTAATGCATGAGATAAAACCAAATTAATGCAAATTAATTATACATTAGTGATAATATTAAATTGATGTAATTAAATCATAAAATGTATGGTATGTATATTGTTATTGTTATATATGTATATATATAATACATTAAACACTTTATAATTTATTTGTATTACTTGTTTATTTATTTGTATATATATATGTATTTATACATACCGTATAAATTAATTTGCATACAATCTTAAATACAATTAATGGCATTAATTATTTTGTATTAATAATTAATTTATTTGTATATATATATATTAAAGTGATTATTATATTTTTAATATATTGGTAATATTATTTTATGATGGTAATATTATTTATTTTAGTTTATATAAGTATGTAGTATATTTTATATAAGTATGTATGTATATACATATATATATTAAAGTGATTATTATATTTTAAATATATTGGTAATATTATTTTATGATGGTAATATTATTTATTTTAGTTTATATAAGTATGTAGTATATTTTATATAAGTATGTATGTATATATATTATTGATATATATATACCGTATGAATTAATTTGATATGAATTAATTTGTATTTAATATATATATATATAATTCATTACACTTTATTATTTTTATATAAGTATGTATTATTATTTATTTATATATATATTATATACACACAATCAAATTAAATTACATACAATATTAAATACAATTAATTGCATTAAATACAAATAAAATGTATGGTATATATACATGTATACAAATTAAATTACATACAATATTAAATACAATTAACTGCATTAAATACAAATAAAATGTGTGGTATATATATACATGTATACAGTGTTGTTATCATTATATATATATATATTATACACACACTCAAATTAAATTGAATACAATATTAAATACAATTAATTGTATTAATTAATTTTTATTAATTAATTATTTATTTGTATGTATATATTATATATAATTATGAGATAAGACCAAACAAATAAATTAATGATACATTAGTGATATTAATAAATTTATGTAATTAATTTGTATTGATTATTAATTTATTTGTTTATATATATATATATATATTAAAGTAATTATTGCATTTAATAAAAATTCAATTAAAATGTGCGTATGATATATAAATATATATATATATATATATCTGTGATTAAATTGCTAATATTTATATATTATATATAATTAAGAGTAAAGGTAAGATAATATACGTTATATATATATAAACAATTTGATATACAACGAATAATGTCATTATATATTTTAATATAATGATAATATTATTTTATTTTAGTTTATATAAAAATGTAGTATATTTATATATGTATGTCGTATCAAAAGATTGATGTTTGCCAAGACAACTGTATGATTTTTTGGAAAGAAACTTCGGACTTGATCAATTGTCGATTTTGTGGAAAATATCGATTTTATTTGACAAGAAATGGAAAATCGGTTCCATTTCGTCGTATGTGGTATTTACCAATTACAGACAGGATAAAAAGATTGTATCAATCGGAGAAGACTGCAAGCGACATGAGATGGCATGCCGAGCATTCAAGTTCTGACGGAGAAATGTGTCATCCCTCAGATGGTGAGGCGTGGAAACATTTTAACAAGGTATATCCTGATTTTGCAGCTGAGAGTCGAAATGTTTATTTAGGCCTTTGCACTGATGGTTTTAATCCATTCGGGATGTCTGGAGAAATTATTCGTTGTGGCCAATTATTATGACACCGTATAATTTACCACCAGATATGTGCATGAAGCGTGAGTTTTTGTTCTTAACAATATTAATTCCCGGGCCTAATCATCCGAGAAGAAGTTTGGATATATTTCTTCAACCATTAATTGAAGAATTGAATGAATTATGGAAAGGAGTTCCAGCGTATGATGTTTCGAGACGGCAAAATTTTATATTACGAGGTGCTCTAATGTGGACAATAAGTGATTTTCCAGCTTATGGTATGCTATCTGGGTGGACAACGCATGGTCGATTGGCTTGTCCATAGTGCATGGAGAAAACAAATGCTTTTCAATTGAAGTATGGACGAAAGACGAGTTGGTTTGATTGTCATCGCCGGTTTCTTCCTCCTGATGATACATTACGAGGTTTCTTCCTTCTGATGATACATTACGACGCAACAAGAGGAATTTCAGAAGGAATATTGTTGTGCGGAAATCTCCTCCTTCAATTTTGACCGGCGAAGAGATATTGTATGAACGACTTCTCGCTTTGGGTATTCCTAGGAGTATAGATTGCGGAGGAAACAATCATCCGAGAATTGATGGCTACGGAAATATCCATAATTGGTACAAGAAGAGCATATTTTGGGATCTTCCGTATTGGAAAAATCTGAAGCTTCGTCACAATCTTGATGTCATGCACATAGAGAAAATTTTTTCGATACTATCATCAATACAGTAATGAATGTCACAGGAAAAACGAAGGATAACATTAAATCATGGAAGGATCTCGCAGAGTATTGCTCACGGAAGGAGTTACATATAAGTGGAGATGGTAAAGCTCCAGTTCCGATATTCAGATTGTCTAATGAGGAAAAATATAAATTGTTGATTTGGTTGAAGGAAGACGTGAAATTTCCTGATGGTTATGCATCTAACATTGGAAGGTGCATCGATATTCATAGAGGGAAGTTATCAGGGATGAAAAGTCACGATTGTCATGTATTCATGCAACGACTTCCCATATGTTTTTCTGAATTGATGGACAAACATGCACACGAAGCAATTGGAGGTAACATGATTATTTTATAAATTATACAAATATTAATTGTAAAATAAACTAATTAATATACTTGAATTTTCAGGTATTGGCATATTTTTCCGAGATTTATGTGCGAGAAACTTAGTGTAGATGTGGTTCGTAGACTTAAAAGTAACATTGTAACAGTACTATGCAATTTGGAGAAGATTTTCCCACCATCAATGTTTGATGTTATGGAGCATCTGACAGTTCATCTACCACACGAAGCTGCATTAGGAGGTCCAGTTCAATTTCGTTGGATGTATCCATTCGAGCGATTTATGTTCCATTTGAAGAAAAAAGCCAAACAAAAAGCTCGTCCAGAGGGTTCAATTGTTGAACAATACGTGAGTGAGGATATATCGTTCTTTACTTCTTACTACTTCGAACCACATGTTCAAACGCGAAGTAGAGATCCAGACAGATGTTTTGATGGTGGTGTGACATTTTCATATCCAGTACCAGATGTTCCAGATATTTTTTGCGGGGTTGGTCGAACATCTGGTAAGGCGAAAGAGATATGGTTATCACAACGAGATCTACACATCGCACATACATATGTTTTACTCAATTGTGAATATCTACGTCCTTTTGAAAGGTAATATCCTATAAATATATAGATT
>CM071869.1:35086491-35114800 GCA_036759665.1 Gynandropsis gynandra
TTTTTCAGCAAAAATTTTATTGGAATCCCGCAATAACCGGACTAGTAAAGTCCAAATTCCAAAAGCATGCGGCAAAGCGACTCAAAAATCTTGTGTATGACACGAAAAAGGACTATGATCTAAAACATTGCAAACCCGTTTGGATCCCTGATAATGTCTGGGAAAAGCTGCTCGCCTACTGATAGACTCCTGAATTTAAGGCGAGAAGTGAGCGCGCTAGTCGATCCCGTCGTTCTGATAGAGCGGGATATGGGTTAAGTGCGCATACTACTGGTTCCCGCTCTTTCGCGGAGGTTTACGAAGATATGGTAAGGTTTAAAATTTTCTAAAGTTTTATTACGAGTCCCATTTGTTTAATAGCTAAAACATCAAATTTGCTTTAGACGCAAGAGAAAGGATGTGAACCATCGTACGTGGAATTGTTAGAACGTACACACAAGAAAAAATCTGACGGTTCGTGGGTAGATGCCAGGGCGAAAAAAATTCACGAGGATTTTTTGAACATGGCATCGCAACGAGTGTTCCAAATCCCGCCACGAGAAGATGGGACGTAACCGACTCTTTCTCAAGAAGAATATAACGAGATGTATTTCGAGGTAATTTAGAATATTTTTACAATAATTTTTTTATAAATAATTTAAATTTAAATTAAATGTCAATATTTTTTGTAGCATGTAACACCGTACAAAGGTCGTCTTTTTGGTCTTGGAGGGATGTCATCAAAACATGCGAGTTCCTCCAAAGGCAAGGAAAAGGTCGCGAACGAGGAATTACAAAATACAATCTCAGAGATAAAAACACAATTAGAACAACAAAACTCACAGGTCAACGCTCTGCAAAGAGAAATTCAACGATCAAGAAGGGAACGTGAGCAGTGGCTGAGAATGATGAAGGCACACATGCCCACAATCAATTGGGACACGACCGAAAACAATGATAACGACGACGATGATAATTCGCAAATGCCACCTACTAGTTTGTAAATCCGTAATTGTAATATTTTATGAACTATTTTAGTATTGTATGAATATTATTTATTTAATTTCGATTCCAGTTTTTAAAATTTTTGTTTTTATTTTTTTTTAAAAAATTTCCGGACCGCGATTCGGTCGTCCGGAAATGCTTATTTCCGGACCGGCTGCGGCCCGTCGGTAAACTTTCCGGACGACCACGCGGCCCGTCGGGCAGCGTGGTCGTCTGGAAAGTTTCTCGACGAGTCTCTGTCGGTCCGAAAATTTTCCGACGATTTCCGACTAACTTTATCGTCCGAAATTACGGACGGTTTACGGACTCTCGTTAGCGTTTGAATTTGCGGACGGATTGCGGACGAAAATTGGTTTACGACGTTCATTTGCGGACGGGGAGCTGCGGTCCCTAATCGGTCTCGAATCCCATTTCCGGACGGATTAAGGACCGTTCTGGTAGTCCCTAATCTGTACATTTCTTGTAGTGTTTGCATACAATCTTAAATGCAATTAATGGCATTAATTATTAATTTATTTGTTTATATATGTATAAGTGATTATTATATTTAATTAAAATTAATTGTTTATAAATGTAAATGTGTGTATGGTATATGTATATATATGTAATTGTAATGTTATTATATATTTGTAATATATTGGTAATATTATTTTATGATGGTAATATTATTTTATTTTAGTTTATATAAGTATGTAGTATATTTTATATAAGTATGTACATATATATATACTGTATATATATATCATATAAATTAATTTGCATATTAATAATTTTATGATGGCAATATTAGTTTATTATTCTATCATATTAAATTGATAAAATGTATGATATATATATACATGTATACAATATTGTCATCATTATATATATATATACTATACACACACTCAAATTTAGTTACATACAATATTAAATACAATTAATTTCATTAATTAATTTTTATTAATTAATTATTTATATATATTTATGGGATAATACCAAATAAATGTAGATTAATGATACATTAGTGATAATATTAAATTTATGTAATTAATTTGTATTAATTATTAATTTATTTGTTTATATATATATAAATTAAAGTGATTATTGTATTTAATAAAAATTAAATTAAAATGTGCGTATGATATATATATATATAATCGTGATTAAATTGGTGATATTTATATATTATATATAATTAAGAGTAAAGGTAAGATAATATATGTTTTGTATATATATAAATAAAAAATTTGATATACAACGAATAATCTTAATATATATTTTGATATATTGGTAATATTATTTTATGATGTTAATATTATTTTATTTTAGTTTGGTTTATATAAATATATAGTATATTTATATACATATTTATAATTTGCATAAAATCTTAAATACAATTAATGGCATTAATTAATTTGTATTAATTATTAATTTATTTGTTTATATATATATATATAACAATTTGATATACAACGAATAATGTTATTATATATTTTAATATAATGGTAATATTATTTTATGATGGTAATATTATTTTATTTTAGTTTATATAAGTATGTAGTATATTTTATATAAGTATGTATATATATATACTGTATATATATCATATAAATTAATGTGCATGATGGTAATATTATTTTATGATGATAATATTAGTTTATTATGATGTATATATATAGATTAGTTGATTATGGTTTATATATATATATAATTATTATGGGTATTATTATTGTAAACAATTGTAAATATCAAAATATAGAGTAAACAACACATGTTATACAAATTGTAAGTTATGTTAAAACAGTTTATCAATAATTAAAACAACAATTAGGCTCATAAAATTATATTAAATATCTTGTTAAATAAATAAAAATAAAATAGTAGATTGTCAATAAGAAGCATGTAATGTGATTATATTAAGTATGTTTTTATACTTATTGTTATCATGGAATGCATAAAATTAGTAATAATTTCATAAATTTTAATAACCAAATTTGATTATACAATTCAAATATTATAATAATAGGGTTGCACATTACAATATGTATTAACATATATATATATATATGACCACATGTTTAAAGTATAAGAAGATAATGAAAATCAGTTTGAAAATAATATTTGAGAAACAAATGTTAACACACGTTGTACACAACAAAGTATGACGGATAATATATAAAATGAACAATCAAAACAATAAAGATATGAATATAAACTCAAATAAAACAGTAGTTTATCAGTAGAAAATATATAAATAAAAAATAGCAAATTAAAACAAGACAAATATATTAATATGATCTAAAAATGAACTACAAGACCAATAACACATGTAAATTACACACATTTTCATCGATAAAAAGCATATCTAAACCAATAAGTTGACCACTTTTCTAAAATTTCGAGCCTCCCAAAAGCGGAATAATCTTGCTACAATTATCCGTTTACTACGACCAATCAATAGGTCATTGAAACCAATATTAGTGGCCGTAGAACGGTTAATTTGTAGTTTTAGATGTATCCATTGCAAAGCTAAAATGGAACTTTTTTTAGTTTTTTTGTTGTTTAATATATTGAGAAGGAAAAATGTAAGATGTAAGATTGAGAATATAAACCCAATGATCTCATCATCTTCTTTGTTTCATAATATGACTCGACTGCATTATTATCTTCGGGCAAATAATCTCTTACTAATTGCGATATGAAATCCATGCAATTCTGAGAAAGATTATTTTCTGTCTTCAAATTCATTAACCGTGCAGATAAAGACAACCGTGATAAACCACTTCTATAACCATCGTAGAATGGATGTCTAGCACTTTCTAACATTTCAAAAAAGGTTTTTGCTTCTTCATTCAGATCTTCTTCAATATTTTCATATTCGTTTCTTTCAACGAACGCATTTTGCACCATTTTTACATAAGGATTTTCTACATCTTGAAAAGTCTGAGACACTTCATGATTTACGATACCCCTACTAAAATTTTCCACAACATTACTAGGTCGTGGTGCAAATAATTTGGAGACCCTCTTAAATAGAGATGATTCCAAACGGTTTTATCATTAACGAATTTTTCATTTTTGCATTTCACGCGTGGACAAACCAACTTACCGTTTTCTATATAAACTTGTTGATTTGTCGCCACCGTCATAAATTGTGTAAGGCCTTCTACAAACTCCTTCGATACATTTTGAATTCCCGGATCAATTTTTCTATACATCCACTGTCTCGAAACAAACATATTCGATCTCGACGACGATGCCATTATAATCACAAACAATGACAAGATTTAAAGAGAAATATATGAGTTTTGTGTGTGAGAAACGGGTAGATGATGAGTGATTAAATAGAAAATGTTAAGACCGATTCTGGACGGATTGCGGACTGAGATTAATATTTCCCGACGAACCGTCCCGAATACGTCTGCAATTGGCGGACTAGCATTGAATCGGTCTGCAAATTGCGGACTGGCATTGAATCGGTCCGCAATTTGCGGACCACCACAGAATTAGTCCCAAACCCGTCCCCAATTACGGACGACTTAGGGACTACTGTGCAGTCTGCAAATTTGCGGACCGATTAGGGACGGATTTATTTTTCCGTCCTTAAGTAGTCCCTAATCCGTCCCTAAATTTAGGGACGGATTACTCAGTCCGCAAATTCAGTCTCGAAATCCGAATTTTCTTGTAGTGGTAAGATGTAGTATTTATACTAAAGGTTAGAATATTATGGGGTGAGTGAGTTATTAGTGTAGTAATGGTGTAGTAATAAGCAAATAAAGTGATATAATTATTATCATAAATACAATAAAATTTAATTAATTTTATAAATATGATCTAATATTATTATATATTTGTAAAGTGCATATTTATTATATTATTATGTATAATTTATAATTAATATAGTTATTTATACAAAAACGAATGAGTTGGAACAATTCCAACATATTTATAAAAGTATATGACAATTAAATTAAATATTTGTGAATATATGTAAAAAAATAGTTATTGGTAAATAAAAAATATAATATACATATAATTTATAAGGAATGTAAAGGGTTTTTTTACCTATTAATTTGGTCAATAGGTACTTTAAGTGGTCAATAAGATTGATATTGATATTAAATACATGATATAAATATACATTTAATATACATTAGACAAACATTTTACAAAATATTAATTACAAAATATTTTATTTCAATTAAAAATACTTTAATATTAATTAAAAAATATTTTATAAAATTATATCGCAATTAAATTAAATATTTGTGAATATATNTATTAATTAAAAAATATTTTATAAAATTATATCGCAATTAAATTAAATATTTGTGAATATATAGAAAATAATTATTGGTAAATAAAAAATATAATATACACATAAGGTATAAGGAATGTAAAGAGTTTTTTAACCTATTAATTTGGTCAATAGGGACTTTAATTGGTCAATAAGAATATTGATATTAAATATATGACATAAATATAATTTTAATTTATATTAGACAAATATTTTAGTGGAAAATGATATTATAACACAATTTGATGCATAAATTTAAAAATTTGGGTAACCATAATGTTTTATATTTTCAAATACAAATCTGACATCTATTATTACTTATAATTTTTTAATACCTTATTTATATATAGATTATAATTTATGAAAATATTTGTTGACTCTCAATATTAGTTATAAATCTCATGAAAATTTTTAGTTAAATAATGAGATAATGGAAGACATAAATAATTAATATTATTAAATAAATATTCTATATTAATTATAAAAAACTAAAAAATGTAACATAAATATAAAATAAATATAAACAATAAACAAATTTGATGATGTGGATGTTTTGGTGGTTTAAGGAGAAGCTACCTGCTTTTGTATATATATTTTAATTTAATTAATTGTAAATGTTATACAATTTATACAATTTATGAATTAATATTTGTATTTATTTTAATTTATAAAAATTGTTTAGTATAATTATTTTATTTGGGTAGTTGTTATTCGTATTCTAATATCCACATTTTTATTATATTATTTGAAATAATAAAAAACATATATAAAAAATTCTTTGTTAAGAGAGGAAAAACCTCTCTTTTTATATATAGATTTATAGTTAATTAATTTATATTATGAAAAAATGAATTGATACAATGGATATTAAATTTAGGAAAAATTACAATGGATATTAAATTTAGGTTAGTGGGTATAAAGAATTTGCAAAGGAGAATAAAATTAAATTATAAATTAAAATAAATATAAAAAAATAATTTAATGTGAATGAGGTAAATATAAACAATAAACAAATTTGATGATGTGGATGTTTTGGTGGCTTAAAGAGAAGCCACCTGCTTTTGTATATATACTTTAAATTTAATTAATTGTAATTGTTATACAATTTATACAATTTATGAATTAATATTTGTATTTATTTTAATTTATACAAATTGTTTAGTATAATTATTTTATTGGGTAGTTGTTATTCGTATTCTAATATCCACATTTTTATTATATTATTTGAAATAATCAAAGACATATATAAAAAATTCTTTGTTAAGAGAGGGAAAACCTCTTTTAATATATAGATTTACAGTTAATTAATTTACATTAAATTGAATTGTTACAATGGATATTAAATTTAGGAATAATTATAATGTATATTAAATTTAGGTTAGTGGTTATAAAGAATTTGTAAAAGACAATAAAATTAAATTAAAAATTAAAATAAAATATAAAAAATAATTTAATGTGAATGAGGTAAATATAAAGAATAAACAAATTTGATGATGTGGATGTTTTGGTGGTTTAAAGAGAAGCGACCTGCTTATATATATATAATTTATATTTAATTAATTGTAAATGTTATACAATTTATACAATTTATGAATTAATATTTGTATTTATTTTAATTTATATAAATTATTTAGTATAATTATTTGGTAAGTTGTTATTCGTATTCTAATATCCACATTTTTATTATATTATTTGAAATAATAAAAAACATATATAAAAAATTCTTTGTTAAGAGAGGAAAAACTTCTTTTTTAACTAAATATTCATCGATATCTCAATATCTATATAAAGAATCTTGTTAATTTAACTAAATATAAAGATTTTTAAAAAATAGTCTGAAATATATCTTCATTATTATGTTGAGCTTAATGTCTTAATAAATTAAAATATATATACTATTATTATTGAGATGGATAATGTTTATCATAATTTCATATTAGTATCTTTTAAATACATTGAATGGTTAATCTTGCAAATCGTATACATTAACATCAAATATTTATTGATATAATAATAATATATTTGCTTAGATCAAAATATTTATTCGTAATGAATCTCTTATATTATTTATATAACAGAATTTATTAATAAAACAAATAATTTTTAATTAAATTATTTTTTATAATATATATATATAAATGGGAATATAACATAAAAAATATCAAACTATTTTATTTTTTAGCTTATAAAACATGAATTATTATCTTCAACCTAAAAAAACTCAAACTAATTTTTTTGTCTTAAAACACTAACTTTAGGAATATAATGTAGAAAATACCAAACTTTTTACCAAGAGTTAGTGTTTGTTTTAGAATATGATTCATTTGATAAGTTTATGTTTTTTTAGACAAAACTTAAAAATTCAAAATTTTAGATTAAAAGTAATAATTTGTGTTTTATAGGCAAAAATGAAAAAGTTTGGTATTTTTTACATTATATTTCTGAAGTTAGTGTTTTTAAGGCAAAAAATAATAAATTTAGGGTTTTTAGATTGAAAATAATAATTCATATTTTATAAGCTAAAATAAAATAATTGGATAATTTTTATACTATATTCCCTATATAAATATATATCTTAACCCACGTCACGCGAGTCCGATACTAAATGATTAGAATAATAATTTCTATATTAGGACTATATCTCCATTATAATATGTTTATAAGTTACAATTGAGGTACCCTTAATTTTAACAAATATAGAAAATCAATAAACTAATTCTTAAAATTATATTATATAACATTTCGTATTATAAATTAATTATTTTAAATTTAGTTGGTCTCGTGACCCAAATATATATATATATGCATCTGTCCGTGTATAAAATTATAATGCGCCTATGCATTACTATATAATAAATTTTAATTTTCCTTATCTATAAAAAAGTTCAAACTTTGAAAATTTTATCTTTAAATTTCCCTAAAACGCCTAACTAAAAAGGTGATCATGTATTTTTTACGGTATTTTTTTCATATAAAAAATCATGTTCTTAAAAAGAAAAAACAAATTTAGGTTGGTTCTTCCTATTTTTTAATAATCAAAGCACATTTCTCACCTTTTTCACTTGCTCTCCGCTCGCGTCTCGCGCCACACTCCTTCACTCTCAGCCTCACTCTCTTCCCATCGCCGCCGTCGAACAGCCATCGATTTCTTGTTAGTTCCCGTTCTTTCTCCTCTACCGTTGGCTTTTCACTTCATCGTCTCTAGGTGGTAAAACCCTTTTTCCATTTTCGAAATTAGGTTCGATTCTGTGTTTGTGTTGAAATTTCGGACGAAACGAAGTATATTTCCTTATATCGCCTAAGACTTATGTATCGATTCTTCTTGGTCTAGTAGAGAATTCTCCGTGTCGAAAAAGTTATAGGGTTTGACATGCATTTTGAATTTCTGGGATTTTCAGAGATCAAATTTAGGTTTACATGCATTTCTCGTGATTTTACAACTCCATAACCCTTTTTTGTTTAATCTCTGATTCTGGGTGGTTCATGTTTTGCAGTGTCATGGGTTCAGATATGGATGTGGATGACATTATGGACGATTGTGAGCCGATCAGCGTGTCTGAGCTTGGGGACAGTTTTCTCCAAGACTTTTGCAGAAAAGCTGCGACGTCTTTCTTCAATGAGTACGGGCTTATTAGCCACCAGATCAATTCTTACAACTATTTCATACACCATGGGCTCCAGAAGGTGTTTGATTCCCTGGGTGAAATAATCGTGGAGCCTTCATTTGATCCCACAAAGAATAAAGACCATGATTGGAGGTATGCCTCCGTGAAGTTTGGAGAAGTCAGTGTCGAAAAGCCTACATTCTTCGCAAACGATAAGGAGCTTAAGTTTCTTCCAAGACATGCTAGGCTTCAGAACATGACATACTCTTCAAGGATGAAAGTAAACGTCCAAGTTGAGGTAACCGACCATACATGTCTTGTTGTTTTTTATAGCCTCTAATTGTGCTTAAATTTGGCATGTGACTGTAGGGGAAATCTGATTTATCTCTTTAGATCTCTTAAGTTCTGAGCTTGTGATAAAGGTGGCTGTGCTTCCTTGTATTTTCTTCACTTCATGGACTTATTCAAATTGTCTCTGCATTTTCTAATTGAACAGGTATTTACCCGAAAAGTTGTCAAAAGTGACAAATTTAAGGCAGGAATCGAGGAATCTGTTGAGAAGAAGGTTTTAGATGTTAAAAAGCAGGACATTCCGATTGGTCGGATACCAGTGATGGTGAAGTCGGATCTTTGCCACATGAAGGATGACAAGAAGGGTGACTGTGCTTTTGATCATGGGGGTTATTTTGTGATAAAGGGTGCTGAAAAGGTGAGACTTATGAGTGAAACTTTTGTTACAAGCTCCTTCTGGGTATGGCTCAAATGTCGGTTTATGTATTCCTCTAAATTTTCGTGCAGTTTTCCACAATACTCTCTCTGTGAGTATCAATCCTCAGTATCCTAAATGTTACAGTCAGCAATCAGTATTATTTACTTGATCTGAAATTATGTATTACTAAACTACTCTGTCAGGTTCCTAAGATTAGCATGTTCTGTTGTTGCAGGTGTTTATTGCTCAAGAGCAGATATGTACAAAGAGGCTTTGGGTTTCCAGTACTCCAGTTTGGACAGTTGCTTACCGTTCAGAAATGAAAAGAAATAGACTCATTGTGCGTCTGGGGGAACATCGGAAATCAGAAGATTCTCACAGAACAGAGAAAGTTCTTACGGTTTATTTCTTGTCGACGGAAATCCCTGTCTGGATCTTGTTCTTTGCCCTGGGTGTCTCATCTGACAAAGAAGTCATTGATCTCATTGATTGTGGCTGTGAGGATGCCAACTTAGTCAACATTTTCTTGGCCTCTATTCGTGATGCCGATGCAGTCTGTGAAGGATTCAGGCATGACAAAAATGCTCAAACATATTTAGGCAATCAATTAAAAAGCACAAAATTTCCACCCGCAGAAAGTCTGGATCAATGCATAAGCCTCTTTATGTTTCAGGGTCTCCAAGGTGTGAAGCAAAAAGCACGATTCCTAGGTTACATGGTGAAATGCCTTCTACTCGCCTACTGTGGGAAACGAAAATGTGAAAATAGAGACAGTTTTAGGAACAAAAGGGTTGAGATGGCAGGAGAACTGTTAGAGAGGGAGCTACGGGTGCATTTGGTGCATGCAAGAAAGACAATGGCCAAGGCTATGCAGAGACACCTTACTGGGGATGGTGATCTAAAGCACATTGAGCATTATTTGGATGCTTCCATTATCACTAATGGTCTAACTCGAGCATTCTCAACTGGAGCTTGGTGTCATCCTTTCAAGAAGATGGAAAGAATTTCAGGTGTTGTGGCAACTCTAGGTCGGGCAAATCCATTGCAGTCACTGATTGATCTTAGGAGAACACGGCAACAGGTCCAATATACTGGAAAGGTCGGAGACTCAAGATATCCGTAAGTGAACTTTGTATATACACGCCTCCTATTGTTGCTTTAAAATTTTGTGCTATCTGGGCTTCATTTGCTACATACCGTTGTTTTCAATTAGCTATACTAGATACTTGTTCTAATTATACTGCTTGTGTTCCTACGCAGTCCCAGGTATTGCTATGGTTATTCGTCTCAAAACCAGGGAGATGATATCGTTATTAAGAAGTCTGGATCTTGATATATATATATATATATATATATATATATATTTAAATTTTCTTTGTCTGGTGAATATCTTTTGGATTACAATGATAACACGATTCATTTTAGTTTACTTTGAGTTTCAGTGCTTTTTCTTTGCAGTTAACTGTCTGGTGAATATCTTTTGGATTACAATGATAACACGATTCATTTTAGTTTACTTTGAGTTTCAGTGCTTATACAATTTATGTGTTGAAAGTTACCTTCTTAGTGTGCTGAGTGATCTTTTATGTGTATCATAGGCACCCTTCTCACTGGGGCAGAGTTTGCTTTCTGTCAACTCCTGATGGAGAAAACTGTGGTCTGGTGAAGAACATGTCCCTCCTGGGTCTTGTTACAACTGAAATCTTAGAGCCTGTGCTTAAGAAGCTCTTTGACAGTGGAATGGAGGAGCTGGTGGATGACACCAGCACTTCGCTGCATGGCAAACATAAAGTGTTTCTCAACGGAGACTGGGTTGGAATCTGTGCTAATTCTCAATCTTTTGTTGATGAATTGAGAAGTATGCGGCGCCAGAAGGAATTGCCTCATCAGGTATAATTTATGTTTCTTTGTATATTCTTTCTAATTACAATTTGCTTGTGCTATTTGTATTCAGAATGGCTTTCTTCTGATTCACACATGAGGCGTTGTTCTGGCTATCATTATGATATTTAATTTGCTTTAATGGAAATGACATTTGTTGCAGATTGAAATCAAGAGAGCTGCAAATGAGGAAGAAGTAAGAATTTTCACTGATGCTGGGAGAATTCTTCGGCCTCTTCTTGTTGTAGAGAACCTTCACAAGTTGAAGCAGGACAAACCATCACAGTACTCCTTTCAGCGTCTTTTGGACCAAGGGATTCTCGAGCTGATTGGAATTGAAGAGGAAGAAGACTGCCTCACAGCATGGGGGGTGAAGCACCTTCTGAAGGAAGATAAAGTTGGAAAGTCCAAAGGTTATACACACTGTGAATTGGATATGTCTTTTTTGCTTGGTATTAGCTGCGGAATTGTTCCATTTGCCAATCATGATCACGCAAGGAGAGTCCTGTACCAGTCTCAGAAACACTGTCAACAGGCCATTGGTTTCTCCACAACAAACCCTGGTATCAGATGTGATACTCTGTCCAGTCAGCTCTTCTATCCTCAGAAGCCCCTTTTCAGGACACTGGCTTCAGATTGCCTTGGAAAAGAAGTCTTATACAATGGTCAGAATGCCATAGTTGCAGTGAATGTGCATCTTGGGTATAATCAAGAGGACTCCATTGTAATGAACAAGGCTTCATTAGAACGTGGGATGTTTCGATCTGAGCACATTAGGAGCTACAAAGCCGAGGTTGATACCAAGGACAATGAGAAAAGGAAGAAGCTGGATGACCATGTATACTTTGGGAAGACTCCCAGCAAGATTGGTCGCGTTGACAGCCTTGATGACGATGGATTCCCCTTCATTGGGGCAAATATGCAGAGTGGCGACATTGTCATTGGTAAATGTGCCGAGTCTGGTGCTGATCACAGTGTAAAACTCAAGCATTCTGAGAGAGGGATGGTTCAAAAAGTAATCTTATCGTCCAACGATGACGGGAAGAACTTTGCTTCGGTTTCTCTGAGGCAGGTAAGTTTGATATGACAGTTAATTTAAGTGTGTTTCGAGCTGTCTACTTATGCACATGGTTTGGCACCCTCCATGTAAAAACTAAAAAGATCACTTTGAACTATTTGTGTCTCTCTTTGAGCTATCTCTGGCATTATGTAGGTTCGCACCCCATGTCTTGGAGACAAATTCTCGAGTATGCACGGTCAAAAAGGTGTTTTAGGGTATTTGGAGTCACAAGAGAACTTTCCTTTCACGATGCAAGGAATAGTTCCAGATATCGTGATAAACCCACATGCGTTCCCTTCAAGGCAAACCCCGGGTCAACTATTAGAGGCTGCTTTGTCCAAAGGAATCGCATGTGGTATCAAAACCAAGGGCAAGACTAGTGGGAGTACGAGATTAACGAGGCACGCTACTCCTTTCTCCACTCCCACTGTTGACGAAATCACTGATCAGCTTCACAGGTACATTCTTCACATGTTGTTTCGAGTCTTCGGAAGTTGTTGATATGATTATCATAGTCCTGCTTCTTAGTGGAGCTAAAAGCAATAATGCGATTGCTGTGGATTTAAATTCCCAACTGTGTAACTGCAGAAACTTGTGATTGATTCTTTATCCTCCATCTGTTCCTTGGTTCTTGAATGTATGTTCTTGTCATGGTAGGGCGGGGTTTTCAAGATGGGGAAACGAAAGGGTCTACAGCGGTAGAACGGGTGAGATGGTACGCTCTCTTATATTCATCGGCCCCACATTCTACCAGCGTCTGGTTCACATGGCAGAGGACAAGGTCAAGTTCAGGAACACGGGTCCAGTCCATCCGCTTACCCGCCAACCAGTTGCAGACAGGAAGCGGTTTGGAGGCATCAAGTTTGGGGAAATGGAACGTGACTGCCTCATAGCCCACGGCGCTTCAGCTAACTTGCACGAACGACTCTTTACACTAAGTGATTCATCGCAAATGCACATCTGTAGGAAATGTGAAAGCGTGGCCAACGTGATCCAGAGAGCGGTAGGTACCCACAAGATCCGAGGGCCTTACTGTGGCCTCTGCAGTTCATCGGATGACATTGTTCGTGTCAATGTGCCATACGGAGCCAAACTACTTTGTCAGGAGCTGTTCAGTATGGGAATAACACTCAAGTTTGAGACGAGACTCTGCTAGTTTTAGTGTATATCATTATTGGTATTGCGGCTAATTCACGGGCTCTTGTGTAGTTTAACTTAACCTTTACCCGGTTGTTCTAGGATCGGACTATGCTATACCGAATTTGATAACCGGGTTTCTATTTCGGTTTAGTTGGTTTGTAGATATGCTTGACGAAATTGTATTTTGGTTAGTCATTCGGATCTAATTTGGTTTGGCTTTCGGTATCCCACTGCAATTTGATTCTCTAAACTATTTTTTTATTAGGGTGTGCATTAACATTTTATAATCTAAAGAATTAGACGCCTTCTAAGCTTATCTCGAATAAAGCAAGTGGCAATTGATAATATCATAATATATATATATATATATGATTTTTATTTACGCAGATAAATCAAATATACAAACTTATAATATAGTGTATAACTTTGTGATATATTATTACATTAAAAAATGTCAAAACTTTATCAATATAATTTTGAATTTTTATAAGATGTGATATGTATTAAATCGAACTTTAGAAAAGATGATATGATATAGATATATTAATACGAAATTTTATTCATTTGGAATTTAAAATAATTTAATATTATTTGTGTATTTATTGATAAACATGTTTATAACTAAAGTATAATGTAAATTCTTCCAATTAGCCACTTTATAGATAACATAATTAAATTGAATTGATAGTTACGTATTTGGTACATCTATCTCTCTGTTCGTTCTATATCGGATAAGAATTTAGTGCACCTACTAGAACCCTACAAAGTACAGTTACGATACATCACATCCATAATTCTTATAAAAATTCCTTTCATTATTATATTGTAATATTAAGGACTAACGAGTCTTTATTGTTTGGATAGATTCTTTTTCATTTTATTTATAGTAATTATATTACTTCGTATCATTACAATTGTTATCATTAAAACACTCCAATGCTTTTACTATAATTTAGAAAATATATATGTATATATAGTCATCAAGTATTCTTATTATAACAGCTAACAAACAAACTTTAACAAGATTAATTGTTTCCATTAATTTCAGACATGCAATCCATAAAAACCAAAATCCCATCCATTTTTTTTTTCGGGAAATTCATAATTTGGCTTATTATTGTTGGCATGATTGAGAGACATCATAATTGTTTAAAAAATTATATGATATAAAAAAGAAGTTAAAATAGAGTAAGACCAATTAATGAACTCAACTACATAAGTCTATATTAATAAGAGTTGGAAGTACTAAAGCTGTTGACAGCAACAGTTGGAAACTTGTGTATATGGACAAAGAGAAGATAAAACCTAACTAAAGTTAACCTACACAGGGCAAAAGGGCCTTCATTTTTTATGCCTCTTTTGCCATTTCTTTTGATTTTATTTATACGTGAAGAGTTACAAAGTTACTATCATACCATTTATAAAAAGGAAAAAAAAAATCCTAACAATTTTCGAATTTCATATAAAGAGATGTTTCAATTTTCTAAATTAGATTTCTAGAATCAAAGAATTTTGGTTCCATAGTTGCTTCCACTAATTACGAAATTATCTTTCATGAATGAGATTTGTTGGCATTTACATATACAAGCAAATGTATGAAATGAACAATTCCGAGAAACAATTTGCACAAGAATGATAACAATGTCAAAGTGGAATCAAGAAGGCTGATGAAATCACAGAAGAAAGAGCTATAATTTCAACAGAGATTACATGAGTAAAGTTCTTGAGAAATATCCTGTCTTTCTATTCAATACCAACATGGAACTCTTACTCCGCAATCAATTAGCTTTGAATCTACAAAAAAACAAAGTATGGTTCCGTATATTACCCGGATCTAAATCTCTTCTGGTTCACCTTTCCATCAGATTTGAAGGTCCCCGTAGATTCCCCTTCCGACGAAGCATCCATAGATCTGGCAAAAGAATTAGAAAGATCGGCATAGAGATTGGCCACTCGTCTGATATTGTTATTCAGCTCTCTAATCAAACCCACGTTTCGACTCAAGTTATCAGGTTGCTTCGACTCGTGGTTTTGGTTGATCTCATTGATCAGCAGCCGGTTTTGATCAAGAATGTCCTGAACTTGTACAAAGCTCTTCTGGAAGCTTTGCAATAGCTTCCCATCAATATGATATCTCTCTCCAAATCCAGAAAACACGTCTCCCTCCATACTGATTAAGCCAAATCCAAATCCTGACTGATCTTACTCTTGAATCACAATCAGTGCAATCACTTCAAAACACAAGACAAAGGAAGAAAAACAGGTTGTCTCAGCAAACAGAAACCAGACAGCGGAAAGGCAAATCTTTTGTCCTTCAAAAGAAGTTAAGAACAGACAACTCACAATATACTGTTCATACTGACTTTCACTTGGCATCAGAATTCTAAGATCTTACATAAGACGCAGAGCACATATCAGACAAAATTCCTTTGCTCAGATGCATTTTCAACCTCAAAACCCTCAATTTGGGACTAAAAAGCCATAACAGAATCCAGTAAAAGGAAGGAAATTGTATTTCAGCAAAGCTCAAAAGAGATCCACATAGAACAAAGCAAAGCAAAGGAAAAGCTGTTCCTATGAGATTCAGAAAAGATTTACGACACAACAAACGAACGCCAAAAATCATGCTTGAACCACACACTTAATCAGGAATATGCATCAAGTCCATATTGATTAACCCTAAACAAAGGAAAACAATTCAACAGATGGAAAAGCCATAAGCAGATACAAGACAAGGGTTTTGCCCCACATAACTCAGTTTCCTTACCTTTGATGCAGAAACCATCGACAGGATAAATAACAAGCGAAATCGAAATGATTTTCTCGGGAAACAAACAAGATTCTTTTTTCCCCTAGAATTTATACGACAAAAAATGGGTGCCGGAGGAGAAAAGAATCTTCCTGTCCTCTGCAGACAAACAGTTTTAAGACAGAGATTTAAGGGAATATATATATAACGTTCTGTTCCCTTTTTTCTTTTGTTCTATGATTTTTTTTTCTCTCGCTCTGTATCTCAATGTCTAGAGACAGAGATAGGTAAGAGAAGCAGACATCCGGAGAAAATCATTTTGATCCGATTCATAAACCCGACTCGTAATCATTCCACCGTTTGCCTCTGTTTAGGTAGAACAGTGTGTTGTCTTATAACACGCAAACGGCATGTTGTTTGAGTTGAACTACTTCTCTTCTGACTTTCGTGTCGTTTCCTTTTTTTTTGTTTTTTTATTCCCTTGCTTTGTTTTTTTATTATTCCCTTTTTATCCTGATCGATCCTTCACCAAAACCCCTAAATTTTCTCTCACAATTTTCATGTAACTAACAAATATATAAAAATTCGAATCCAAAAATTTGTGTGTTGCTCAAAATTTCTTGACACGATTTTCCGGTGAATCAAACTGAAATTTTGGATTTTATCTCCGGCATTGGAAGAAATATCTTGTGTGGGATACAAAGGGATCTCACTCATGGAAACGATTCTCCTCGGACACAGATAACGGATAATAGATGAGACACGTATCGCTGATTTGGGGTTAGGGTTCGAGAAAGATAGGGTTGGAAAATTCGGGTTTCGATCCGGGTTTTTCACATGTTTCAGGTTATGAAAAATGAAACCGAATTAGAATCGTATGTTTTTCGGTCCAAATTTCTCGGATTTCGATTCGGTTTTAGATTATTAGAGTTTTGGAATTATATTTGCGTATTTGGATATTCCGGATAATATGGATTTTTTGGATAATTTGAATTGTTTAATTAGAGATAATTCGGATTCGATCTGGATTCCACAGATTTTTTGGCATTTTTTTGGTATTCAAATGATAGAAATACAAAAATTTAGATTGTTTTTATTTTTTTTTTAAGTTTTGGGTTGTTTAGATTATATCGATCCGAACCTAAACGGATTCTAAATTTTAAATCTATCTAAATTTTGTGGATAATCCAAATAATTTATGGATTTGATTTTTCGAATCGATCCGGGGTGTCCAAAGAGAAATGGAAATTAAAAACAAAGCCCAATACTCTAACAAAAAGGAGCTGAGGCCATGTCGATCCAGCCTAGCAGTCAGATTAAGCCCACACCAAATTGAAGCTCATTCGCTAAAGGAAGAAGTCAAGAAAATCTGCAAATATGAAGAACGATCACAAGAAATATTTGGAGAAACAATTAACAAATTTTGAAGGTCAAACAATGAGATTTAAGGCCTAAATTTAGTATCCTATTGTATTTTGTCTAAAATATGATTTGGACATACAAGGAACATGTTTTGTAATCTTTTGAATATATATATATATATATATATATATATAAGGAGAAGGTGAGGGGTATCACCTTCAGCAAACTAAACTTCAACTCTCTTTCTAAACCTAAACACTCTCTCTTTCTAGTCCTAAACACTTAAACACTCACAAACATAAATCACACGAGAACACAACACTTTTATTTTATTATTTCACAAGTAAGGATACTAGGAGAAGTTGATTATGAGCATATGAAAATATTAAAGTTTGTGAACCGACGATGCTAACAAATGGTATCAGAGCTTCGATAGTTCAAGGGAGCTGAAAGTATTACCAGAAACTAAGCACAAAAGCACCAACAAGCACGAGGAGCACCATACAACACAAAGAAACACTAGACATCCCTAAACTTAGTAAAGGTAAACCCATAAAACCCTAAAATATTTCTGCTAAGTAAAATACAGGAGAATACAAACTGCATCATCCATCCCAGTGTTTGACGGGAAATGGTACAACTTGTAGGTGATAAAGATGAAGGTCATGATAAGATCTAAACAACTTTGGAAGTTTGTTAAAAAAGGACTTCCCGAAATGCTTATTACGGGGGTTACCACTACTCAAGAAGAACAACATAAAGTTATAGCCTTATGAAAAGAAATGGAGGCTAAAAACCAGACTACTTTACAACTATTTTACAGTGTTATAATAAAAAAATTTTTAGGACTCATTTGTCTACCTACGAAAACTCTAAGGATGCTTGGAATATGTTGAAAGAGAGATTTTAAGACATTAAGAACTTTGCTAACAAAGTCCCTAAACTAGGGAATGAGATGAAGACATACAAGGATGACATCAGAGAAGATATATTAGTATCTAAAATCTTTTGTTCACTTCAGGAAAAGTTTGATCTTTATGTTGGGAATATAGAGCATACTAAGGATCTCACAACTTTAACAGTGGGAGAATTAGTTATTTTCCTATAGTATCAAAAATCAAGACTAGATGATAGACATGGATGCAGTGTAGATGGAGCATTCAATGCTAAATTCAAAGGTTTAAAATTGAATTACAAGGCAAAATCCAACAGAAAAACCTATCCTAAGGGTGACTAATAGCATAAAGGCAAGAACTTGTATGGAATATGCAAGAAAGATAATCACCTTGAGGCACAAATTTTTAAAAACAAGCAGGACAAAGCTGAGTCTCCTAAGCAACCTAAGACCAGAAAGAAGTGCTATACATGTGGTAAACCTAGTCATTTTACCAAGGATTGCAAAGTTAAGAGATTGAACTCAAACCAAGCTCATTTCGACAGGGAAAAGAAGGAAGATAATTCATTGTTTACTACTACATATTTGGTCATAGAAGGGTCTGATGAGAAAGTTTGGCTAGTTGACAATGGGGCTACAAACAACATGACAAGAGTGGAAGAGTTCTTCACCACATTGGATATGAACTTTAAAGTTCCTATTAATATTAGAAATGGTGAAATTCTCACAACCACAGAGAAAAAAATATGTTTATGTACATACCAATAGGGGAAGGAAACTGATTAGGATGTGTTTTTGGTCCCTATATTGGAAAAAAAATATACTAAATGTACCTTAGATGGTTAGAAATGGATACCAAGTTATCTTCACGGAAAACAATTACAAAATTAAGGACAAGAAGGATGTTCTAGTGGTGGAGGATCCTATGGTGAAGAAGATATATCCCCTAAGATGGAAACTCATCACTAGCTATACAAAATCAATGGGAGACAAGAATTTATATGTTCTTTGGCATAAGAGGCTCGGGTATTCTGGACTGCACAAACTGAAAGAAATGCAAAGCAAAGAGATGGTTAGAGGACTACCTAATTTTAAAGTTGAACAAAAGGTTTGTGAAGCCTGTGTTAAAATGGAAACAATCAAGGGAGAAATTACCTAAGGCTTTAGACTACAAGGTGAAAGAAATATAGGACCTAATACATACATATTTATATGATCTTATGCAAACCCCATCACTGGATGAGAGTGTTTACCTAATGACTCTCACAAAAAATTTCTTACACATGTTGTGGGTATACTTTATAAGGTTGAAATCAGGTTGCGTAAGTGTTGTTAAGTAGTTTGTGGCATTGTTTGAGACATTAACAAGCAAAAAAGTGAAGAAAATAAGTTTTGACAGGGGATGGGAGTTTAACTATAAGGATTTTAATGAATTCCTAGAATCTAAAGGGATTCAAAGAGAGCTAACCATAGCCTATTCTCCTTTGCAAAATGGTATTTTTGAGAGGAGAAACACATCACTACCGAACATGGAAAGAAACATGCTACATGAGACAAACTTTCCAAATCAATTATGGGCTGAAGGAGTCTTCACTACTGCATACCTGCAAAACAAACTCCCCACTAAGACCTTTGATAATCTCACTCCATTTGAAGTGTGAAGTTAACACAAACCCCAATGAGTCATCTAAGAGTTTTTGGGTGTTTCTGCCATGTCATGTACCTATACAGAAAAGAAGAAATATGGATGAGAGATGAGAAACAAGAATTTTTGTGGGGTATAATAGTATGAACAAGGTTTACAAGATTTAGGGAAAAAATGTTGAGGTTGCACGAGATGTAATTTTTGAAGAGGATAAATGTAGGGAGTGGTCTACACAATCAAGTTCCAAGGAGACATTGACAATTGTTACTTCAGTTAGAGTTTCTAGACCTATTCAATTTACTCAACCAACAACTAAACAAACCAGAGATATAAGCACAAGAGGAAGTGAGAGGAATTTAACTCAATTCTCTCATGTTCCTTTCCACTTGAGCAGTGTACAATCTGATGGCAGCTCATCCTTTATACTCATGCATAGAACAAGAAGTATAAGTCAGATATATGAAGATGCAAAACTAAGAGAAATAGAAAATGACAGAATTATGAAGCATGTTATCTGGTTGTGGAAGAACTAGCCTGAGATGGAGATGATCCACAAAAATAAGACCTGAGAGCTAGTGGGTAGACCTGCAAATTTCAGAAATAAGACCACAGAAATTAGTGGCAAGTGGTTGTACAAGATCAAGATTGATGAACTAGGAAAAATTTAGAAACTGAAAGCAAGATTGATTGTCAAAGAGTTTACATAAACACATGACTTGGATTATGGAGAGAAATTTGCACTAGTCTCCAGACATGACATTGTTCGAGCCTCATAGCCATTGTTGTACAAATAAGATGGAATTTACATAAAATGGATGTAAAATTTGCTATCATAAACGGAAAAACTATTGAAAAGGTGTTTGTTGAACTTAAAGATTATGAGATAGAGGGAGTTGAGGAGAAAGTTTACAGATTGAGAAAGGCTCTTTATGGTTTAAATCAAGCTCTAGAGCTTGGTACCACAAGATAAACTCATTTTTCTTGGTTGAGGGATGCATTAGAAGGTACTGTAATGCAACTATGTATACACAAAGGTTGAAGGCTGATGTTTTAATTGTGGATATTTATGTTGATGACATTATCATCACTGGAAGTGGTGAAGAGCAAACTAAAGGTTTTAAGGATAAACTTAGTGAAGCTTTTGAGATGAATAATTTGGGAAAGTTGAAATACTTTCTATGAGATCAAATATACTCATGAGAAAATTTACCTACACAAACTAAGTATGCTTCCCAAATTACTCCTAGAATTTGGAATGGAACACTCTAAAAGTTTTAGCACCCCTCTGACTCCAACAAGATAGAATGTTGATAAAGGAAAGGAACTTACAAATTTACTACAATATAAGAGCATGGTTGGAGGGATCCTGTACTTTGCTGCAATATAGCCAGAACTCATGTTTCTTGTACCTCTCAAGATACATGTCCAAACCCACATAAGTAAGTTTGTTAGAAGCTACATAAGTTCTGAGGTATATCCGAGGAACTATAGATTATGGACTATGGTTTAAACATTCAGAAGATGCCAAGTTGGCGGGTTTATGCAGACTCAGATCGTGGAGGGATCAACAAAGATATGCAAAGTAATATATGCTATTGTTTTACAGTTTTGAGTATAATTTTCACATGAAAACGCAAAAGCAATCTATGATAGTACAATCCACTGCAAAAACAGAATACACTACCTTATGTGCTACCACGATCCACTTAGTATGGCTATAAAGGTTATTTGAGGAGTCGGGGTTGATTATGGGATCCCGATCTACTACAATAACACATTGGTCAGCACAATATGTCAGAATAACAAAATTCATAGATATTAAGATGCATGTGGTAAGGGAAGACGAGATATAATGACCGATTACCTTGTAATATTGCTGATCATCTCATTTTTGTACACGTTTCTTACATGATTTTAGAGATGGTCGTGATGATAATTATGATGTTTACGTGTGATTTTGTATCCATTTTACTTGTTTTTGTGTTTACATGTCCCTTCAGGTTTTGAGACGTATTTGGTTAGTTTTGGAGTTAAAAACATACACGGGAGGAAGTATGTCGAGGATCACAAGTAGTAAACAGTATGAGAAACATACAAAAAATAAACAAGATATGGTGTTAACTTGCTGGCCAAGAAACTGCCGAGACGGAGAACAATACACGGTTGAGCTCCTTCCTCTTTGCACGACTAAACATGATGAAGCCATGGAGCACAATCGAGCAGAGGGGCAGCATGACTGGGCGCTTAAATGAGACGATTCTCCCCGAAGAATAAGCCCGGCTCGGGCGCATGTATTAATGCACGACCGATCACCTCTCATCACAGACATGCACGGTCGAGTATGTCAATACGCATGAACGGACATAAACTTGGTATATTTTTACCGAGATCGAAGCATATCCTGGGCTTACAAGTTTATGTTTCTTTATGTTGTGCATGGTCGGGCATATAAGCCAAAACGCGTGGAAGGAAAGGAAGCCTGGTCGATCGCCCTTTGGAAGAAATATCATCGTACAAGATTATCGTTTTCTTGTTGGGACACTCGTTATCACAATGCCCCAATCCCTGACATTTGATGCATGTAATATCATAATAAACACGCGTATTAGAGTTTGTGATTCTAAGTATGCGATGTGTCAAGCTTTCATTTGGACTTTAATGGAGGGTTTGGTCCGAAAACCCATCGATCATCCTTGTTGAAAGGAGATAGAGCACTAGAGGATTTGTGAGCGTTTTTCCCTTCCTCTTAAGTTGTTTCTAAAAGTTTAAAATGAGATGAAACAACCCTTCAATGACCTCATAGCGTCGGGTTTCCACCTCATCTTGGATATCTTGGTTTAGGATACAAAAAATCGATCCATCGTTGATTCAACAACCTCATCAAAGTTGGATCATAGCAAAAGAATATCCATCTCCTTGTAATATTCTTTTAAGCTTTGGTTGCCTTGCTCCAATTTACCAATGCTACGTAGAGTACCTCAGTGATAGTGTTGTGGCAAAACTCGCTTCTTCATGGTTGTCTTCATCTCACGTCATGTAGATATACACATGTCTCCATTTCCTTTTTTTTTGTGTTGTCAAGGTTTTTTCCCACCATGCTAAAGAATAATTGGTGAAATCGGCAGTGTGGCAAACATGCACATTGTAAAATCAAGAAATATCATACCAAAGTGAAACAAAGAGAGAAGCTCTTACTGGTGATGATGAATGGGCTACGATAAGCTGGCGAAAAACCGCCACCAATGATGGCTGTCACGCGGCTCCAACAAAACTTAGGGATTCTCTTGGAACCATCTAATAATTTAGAGGCATCATAATGTGAGAGGCACATAATAAATTATTCACTTAAGTGGTCATGTGCTACTCACATGACTTCTTCTCCATGCAGGAAACACACAAAACCAACAAAAACAACAATTGTGGATGTCTCTCACCGTTAAGCAATAGGTCGAAGGTGCTTTAACCAGCAGTTATGGATGTCCCAATCTGTCGGGGATGATTGGGTGATGGAAATTGAGCTCGCATATGACACGAGAGTGACGCGACCGGGGACCAGTGAAGCTCCATCACGTGGTGTCCCAAATCCCCTTCCCTTTCGCATTTTTTGTTATCTCTAAATGAGGGAAGATGGACTTCACGATGGCTTGACTTAATGGGATGATTCTTCTTCTAAGTGGAAGGTAACGTTATGGCAAGCATGTTACATATCATATCGTAAATTCTGATACAAATGTTTATTTGTGTCTCTCTAATGTCACTACAAGAAAATCACAAATTAGGGACTGAAAAATCCATCCCTAAACAGGTTTAGGGACGGATTAAGGACGACCAGTGGTAGTGCGCAATCGCGCGTCTCCAAATGTTATCCGTCCCCAATTAGGGACGGAAAATTCAGTCCCCAATTCGTCCCCAATTAGGGACGGAAAATTTAGTCCGCAAAAAGTCCCAGGATTGGGGATGAACCATTTTCTGTCCCTAAAAATTGGGGACAGACCGTTGTGGCCGTCCCTAAATTTAGGGACGGACCAATTGGCCGTCTCTAATTAAAACAAATAAAAAAAATTAAAATAAAGTTCGATTAGATTAAAAGATAAAAATTAGTACATAACAATAATTACAAAGCATACATATAACCAACATTTTTAATCCTAAGCCGTTGGAAGTATTTCCGATTAGTCGTGATCGGAATCAGTGTTCTGAACTGCATCCCAATCGATGTTAGGCATTTGCGATTTCATCATGCGCATAAGCTTTTCCATTCGCCTATCTGATCGTTCAGCTTGCTTTCTTGATAGTTCAGCCTCCTTTAATGCTTGTTCAACGCGCCTGTCGGATTCTTGGAACCTTTCGGATAACTGATGCCGGAACTCGTACTCCGATACTTTTTCTTTATCCTTTGAGGAAGTTGAATGTTTTGAAGCCATTCCTTCAAGTCCGAAAATACGACCTTTGTATGGCGTAACTTGCTGTAAAACAAATATCAAGAATTAATGACAGTTATAAATAGTAAAATTATATCATATTGAAATGTCATTATTACCTCGAGATACAACTCGTTGTACTCTTCCTGACTAAGAGTAGTTTGTGTTCCGTCTTCTCTCGGGGGAATTTGCGATACTCGTTCTGCTGGCATGTTTTCAATTTCATCGTGAAGGCTTTTCGCCTTGGGATCCACCCACGAACCATCTGACTTCTTAACGTGCGTACGTTCCAACAATTCTAGATACGATGGTTCGGATCCCTTCTCTTTCGCCTGAAACAAATAAAAAAGACATAGTTTAATGAAATGTTAATTTTATATAAATGCATAAAAAATAGATAAAGCTTACCAGATCTTCGTATACTTCCGCAAAAAAAAGAGATCCTGCAGTGTGTACGCTTATCCCGTATCCTTCTCTATCAGAACGTCGGGATTTACTTGCTCGCTCGCTCTTTGCCTTGAATTCTGGGGAATCCCAATATGCACACATCTAATCCCAAAGATCTTACGCCATCCAAACGGGTTTTCCTTTCGTCTCTCGTCTTTCCCGACATTTACCTACGATAGACTTGAGACGCTTCGCCACATTTTTTTCAAATTCGAACTTTACTAGTCCGGTAAGGGCGAGATTCCAATAAAATTTTTGCTGAAATAATAATAAGCTTATTATATTTAAATTGTAATTTAAATTACTTGATAAAATTAATTTTTTTTAAAAAAATATCACAAATGATTTCCACCATCGTTGCTTAATATCTGGATTGGTATGTGTCCAATTGTAACACGGCCGATCATAATCAGCTTTTATCGTCATTGATATGTGACGATTAAGTTGATTATATCCAAACCTACAAATCAAAATGAAAGATAAATTAACATTTAGTTAACTATTTATAATTGAGATTTGAATTTGAGTATACGTACCATAGTCCGCCGCTTCCTTGAACAGGGTCTATAAGAGGAAGCTTGCGTCGTTCTTCATCCATTGCTAAAATTTCTTCCACTGTTGGTTCATCGTACATATCAGGGTCATGATGCATTACTGGATCGGGTGGTGGTTGTATTTGCGGATACTATGGCATATATTGCCCCGATTGTGTCGATCCAGTGTTTCGCAAAAAAAAAAATGGATATAATCTTCAAACCCTGAATTGGAATGTCGAGAATGAGATGAAATGTTACCACTTTCCTCGGACTGAGGGCGGTTTCTCGTTTTACCGCCTCTTCCAACGCGGCGCGACATACTGAAATGTGAAATTAAAATATTACGACACCACCCCCAAACCAATCTTATCAATTTCTCAATTTCAACATAAATTTCTCAATTTCAACACATACTAGCACGACCAAAGGTATCAACAACATAAGAGCAAATATACATTCAATTTCCTCTTCCATTAGAACTTCAATCACTTTATAAATTTATTCAAAGATTATAAAAATATATCAGGAACATGACATCCAGAAACAACAAAATCGGATTATAATTAACTTTGCATGACAAGAAAGGTCCATTGATATAAAGTTTCTCAAGCAAATCAAGCTAAAACATACGAAATTGGAATCAAGCAAATGGCAGTGAAATTGGAATCTCCATAACACATGAATCCATCTAAACATACGAAATTACACTGAATCAAAGATTCATCCAAGTATGTGGATGTAATTTGAGGAGTTGAGAGTAAAAAGAGAGCGATAGAGAGGAAACTACCTATCGACGGAGAGAAAGCGTGTGGAGCTGAAGCACGGGGTGGCGACGGGGCGAGCGGTGGGGAGATGCGAACGGGGCGAGCGATGGGGAGACGGTGGTGGGGAGACACGAGCTGAGATACAAACGACGACGGGATTCGAAAATTTATATAAAATTGGGGACGGATACATAAAGTCCGTCCCCAATTGGGGACGGACGTGATACAACCGTCCCCAATTGGGGACGGGCTTTATGTGTCCGTCCCCAATTGGGGACGGCTGAGACTCATTCGTCCCCAATTCATGCGTCCCCAATTTCGAGATCAGGACGATTGACCGGGGCCTAGACGATAGATCAAGATCGGGACGATTGACTGGGGCCGGGGCCGAGACGATTGACCGGGGCTTGGACGATAGATCGGGATAGGGACGATTGACCGGGGTCGGGACGATAGATCGGGATCGGGACGATAGATCGGGATCGAGACGATAGATCGGGATCCATAAACGTCTACTCATTAAGAAATAGAAACAATCCGTAAACGTATAATCATAAAAAAACGTATAATCATTAAGAAACAATTCGTAAATGTATAATCATTAAGAAACAATTCGTAAATGTATAATCATTAAGAAATAGAATCAATCATTAAAAAAATATATAAAAAAACAATCCGTAAACGTTTTAACATGATTCATCATTAGAGTCACACAATTGTTCCGTCGAATCTTGTGTTTCTGTATCTGATTCAAATTCGTCATCTTCTTTTTCTTCTATATCTTCATAAAGATCATCTTCATTTCTTTCGATTTCTTCCCTTTCATCGTGCGTAAGTTCTTCAACACGTAGCTCGTCAATAGCAATAATCTCAGTCATTTGTTGTTGCATTGGCAATTGTTGTTGTTCTGTGTTGTCGATAAATTTGCCCCTCGAAAGTATCTTCATTGCAACACGCCAACCTGAATATCTTCTAATATGCGGATAGGAAACGTAACAAACTTGATCGGCTTGTGACGCAAGAATAAAAGGCTCGTATTTTGCATATCTTTGTGTGGAGTTAACTTCTACAACGCCTAGTTTGTTTACTCTTGTTCCGCGACCGATTATTGGATCGAACCAATCACATCGAAATAACATCACTTTTAAACCGACATAACCTACAAAAAATATCAAAATATGAGTCAATATCCAAAATGACATACGTGGTAAGGATAACATTGTTTTAAACTTGACATACGTGGAAGGATAACATTGTTTTAAACTTGTTTTCCATACCTGGATATTCCAATTGCAAAATTTCCTTTAAAATCCCATAAAAATCTGGTTCATCGACCGATGCACAATAACATTCACCTTTCACACATACACCATAATTCGTCGTCGACTTCAATATCCCATGTTCGTAAGTCTGAAAATTATAACCACGTGTAAAATACATAGGCCAAATCATAACTTTCACAGCCGGTCCTTTGACAAGATCTCGTAGCCATAACGGGTGATTGCCCATCTCAACCTGCAGTACATGTACAAACTTAGACTATCGTCAGAATATTATAAAAGTTATTTATGTAAAATTTCATTACTTACATATTGTCTGATCCATGTGGAAAAATATTTTTCTTTAAGTTCTTGGAGTTGAGAATCATCAATATTCGTATATGTATTCTTCAATATATCATCAAATGTTCTATATAAAAAGAAACAAATTCTATAAATATTACAAAAATAAACAAAATTGCCATTGTGATAACCATAGTTAATTATGAGATTTTACCTTTCAAAAGGCTGTAGACATTCGCAGTTCAATAAAACATATGTATGTGCGATATG
>CM071869.1:35114980-35133200 GCA_036759665.1 Gynandropsis gynandra
AATCCGTAAACGTATAATCATCAAAAAACGTATAATCATTGAGAAACAATTCGTAAACGTATAATCATTAAGAAATAGAAACAATCATTAAAAACTATATAAAAAACAATCCGTAAGCGTTTTAACATGATTCATCATCAGATTCACATAATTGTTCCGTCGACTCTTCTGTATCTGATTCAATTCAGAAAAACATATCGGAAGTAGTCTTTGCATGAATACATGACAATCGTGACTTATCATCCCTAATAACTTTCCTCCTTGAATGTCAACGCACCTTCCAATGTTAGATGCATAGCCATCGGGAAATTTCACATCTTCTTTCAACCATTTCAACAATTTATATTTCTTATCATTTGACAATCTGAATATCGGGACTGGCGCTTTACCGTCATCACTTATATGTAACTCTCCCTTCGTGAGCAATACTCTTCTAGATCCTTGCGTGATTTAATATTAATATTGTCTTTGGTCTTCCCTGTGACATTCAATATTGTATTGATGATGTTATCGAAAATTCTTCTCTATGTGCATCACATCAAGATTATGTCGAAGTTTCAGATTTTTCCAATACGACAAATCCCAAAATATGCTATTCTTGTACCAGTTATGAGTAATTCCATAACCACCAATTCTCGGATGATTGTTCCCTCCGCAATTTATACTCCTCGGAATACCCAAAGAAAGAAGTTGTTCCTACAAAATCTCTTTGCCGGTCAAAATTGGAGGAGGAGATTTCCGCACAACTACATTCCTTTTGAAATTTCTCTTGTTGCGCCGTAATGCATCATCAACAGGAAGAAAACGACGATGACAATCAAACCAACTCGTCTTTCTTCCATGTTTCAACTGAAAAGCTTATGTTTCCTCCATGCAATATGGACAAGCAAATCGACCATGCGTTGTCTATCCAGATAACATACTATAAGCTGGAAAATCATTTATTGTCCACATGAGAGCACCTCGTAACATAAAATTTTGTCGCCTCGAGACATCGTACGCTTGAACTCCATTCCATAATTCTTTTAATTCTTCAATAAGTGGTTGAAGAAATATATCCAAACTTCTTTTCGGATGATTAGGCCCGGGAATCATTATTGTTAAGAACAAAAATTCCCGTTTCATGCACATATCCGGTGGTAAGTTGTAAGGTGTCACTATAAGTGGCCACAATGAATAATTCTTCCCAGACATCGCAAATGGATTAAAACCATCGGTACAAAGGCCTGAATAGACATTTCGACTCTCAGCCACAAAATCAGGATATACGTTGTTAAAGTGTTTCCACGCCTCACCATCTGAGGGATGACACATCTCTCCTTCACGACTTGAATGCTCAGCATCGGTCTCCACAGATTGATACAATATTTTTAATCTGCATGTAATTGGTAAATACCACATACGACGATATGGAACCGATTTTCCATTCTTTGTTAAATAAAACCGATCTTTTCCACAAAATAGAAAATTACTTAAAATAGACGATTACTCATCTCCGATGTCTCTCTCCAAAAAATCATGCAATTGTCTTGACAAACATCAATATTTTGATATGGCAATAAACCCAAAGATCGCATCATCTTCTTTGTCTCATAATAGGAGTCTACTGCATTATTATCTTCTGGCAAATAATCTCTTACTAATTGCAATATCGAATCCATGCATTTCTCAGACAAATTATTTTCAGTCTTCGAATTCATTAAACGTGCAGACAGAGATAACTGTGATAAACCACTCCTACAACCATCATAAAGTGGATTCCTAACACTTTCTAGCATTTCAAAAAAACTTTTTTATTCTTCATTCGGATCTTCTTCAATATTTTCGTTTCTTTCACGGAATACATTTTGCACCATTTCCACATAAGGGTTCATTTCTACATCTTGATAAGACTCAAATTCATCATGATGTATAGTGCCCTTACTAAAGTTTTCCACAACTTTACTAGGTCGTGGTGCAAAATTTTCTCCATGACATAACCACATGAAATAATTCGGAGTAAATCCTCTTAAATAAAGATGCTTCCAAACAGTTCTCTCATTAACAAATTTTTCATTCTTGCATTTGACGCATGGACAAACCAACGTACCCGTTTCTTTGTAAACTTGTTGATTCGTCGCCATTGTCATCAACTGTGTGACGCCTTCTATAAACTCTTTTGATACGCTTTGAGATTCTGGATAAATTTTTGGGTAAAACTCCTATTTCCACCCAAACTTTGCGTACTTTGCTTATTCCCCCCTCATGTATGACACTCATCCTATTTCCCCCTCATCTATCACCCCTAATCTTATTCCCCCCTCAAGTTTTTTAATTAAGCCTATTCCCCCACGCTGTTTAAAATTCTGTTAAATATCCAGAATTTTGACCCAAACCCTAAAAACCCATCAATTTTGACCCGATTTCATACCCAATTTTGACCCGACCCGACCCGACCAAAATTAAAATTAAATTAAATCCGGTTTACCCAATTATTTACCCAGTCCGGTTTAATATAATTTTGACCGGTTTACTGAATTTTGACCCAACCCAATTTATTATAATTTTGACCCGGTTTACTGAATTTTGACCCGGTTTTGTTGAAATTGTCCGGTTTTGATGAAATTGACCCGGTTTCTCCCGGTTTTGCTGGAATTTTTATCCGGTTTGCTGAAATTAATCCGGTTTTGACCCGGTTTTGTTGAAATTGACCCGGTTTTTTCCCGATTTTGATGGAATTTTTATCCGGTTTGCTGAAATTGATCCGGTTTTGACCCGATTTTGTTGAAATCGACTCGGTTTTGTTGAAATTGACCCGATTTTTTCCCGATTTTGATGGAATTTTCATCCGGTTTGTTGAAATTGATCCGGTTTTGACCCAATTTTGTTGAAATCGACTCGCTTTTGTTGAAATTGACCCGATTTTTTCCCGATTTTGATGGAATTTTCATCCGGTTTGTTGAAATTGATCCGGTTTTGACCCAATTTTGTTGAAATCGACTCGGTTTTGTTGAAATTGACCCGATTTTTCCCGATTTTGATGGAATTTTTATCCGGTTTGTTAAAATTGATCCGGTTTTGACCCGATTTTGCTGAAACTTTTTAAATGATCCGATTTTAATGTAAATTTCACCAAAATTTATCCATTTAAAAAAAACGGGTCAATTTCATCAAAACCGGACAATTTCAACAAAACCGGGTCAAAATTCAGTAAACCGGGTCAAAATTATAATAAATTGGGTTGGGTCAAAATTCAGTAAACCGGTCAAAATTATATTAAACCGGACTGGGTAAATAATTGGGTAAACCGGATTTAATTTAATTTTAATTTTGGTCGGGTCGGGTCAAAATTGGGTATGAAATCGGGTCAAAATTGATGGGTTTTTAGGGTTTGGGTCAAAATTCTGGATATTTAATAGAATTTTAAACAGCGTGGGGGAATAGGCTTAATTAAAAAACTTGAGGGGGGAATAAGATTAGGGATGATAGATGAGGGGGAAATAGGATGAGTGTCATTCATGAGGGGGGAATAAGCAAAGTACGCAAAGTTTGGGTGGAAATAGGAGTTTTACCCTAAATTTTTCTGTACATCCATTGTCTAGAAACGAAAATGTTCGATCTTGATAAAGATACCATTATAATCGCAAACACTATAGAAGATATGCGGTGAAAAATGTGAGAGTTGCTTATGAAAAACGGATCAATGGTTGAGGGGTTAAACAGATTATTTATAGACGAATTAGGGACGGATTATAGACTAAGAAATTAATTTTCCGAAAAATCGTCCCGAATCCGTCCCTAAAATGGTTTTTAAAGTCCTAAATTTAGGGACGGTCCCAAATCCGTCCCCAAATTTAGGGACGGAAAGAGGTGCCGTCCCTAAATTAGGGACGAATGATCTGCCCGTCCCTAAATTTAGGGACGACAGCAATTTCCGTCCCCAGTTTAGGGACGGCAATAATTTCCATCCCCAATTTAGGGATGGCAGCAATTTCCGTCCCCAATTTAGGGACGCCTTACTCATCCATCCCTAATTGGTCAGCAAATAGTGACGGATTAGAGACGGCTCTTCGGTACCCAAAATGGGGGACGAATTCGGGACGGATTTCATTTTCCGTCCCTAATCCGTGTATAATCCGTCCCTAAATTTAGGGACGGTAACGGGGAATTCATGCTCGTAAATAAGGAATGTTTCTTCCGAATCCTAAACCTCCTAACCACAACAACGTGCAATCCTACCTTCACACTAGGGGTGGCCAATCCGGGTTACCTGGATCGACCCGAACCAATCCAAACAACCCGAATCGTTTGGAATATGGGTTATCATGTCTCTAGAATTTGGAAAACAAAGATGAATCAGCGGAAGCAAGATAGAAAGATTAAGAGCGAGCGAAAGATCGATAGAATTAGAGAGAATAAGAATAACTATTCTCTTATATATTTCTTTAGAACTAAAGGTACATATTTATACCAGTAGAAATGGTGAAAAACAAGAAAAATACAAGTACAAATGCAAGGCACAAGTTTAGATGTAACATGCATAACCAAGAGCGGTCAACAAGGCATAAGAGACCACAAAGGTCATAAATTGGCTTGACTAGGTCGCAGGACGCGGGTCGTAGGTCGCAGGATGCGACCTGAGCGCAGAGAGCGGGATGTGACCCAGGACATGGAGAAGAGAGCAGGACACGTGATGCAGTGAGACGTGACCTGAGCGTAAAGAGCGGGACACGACCCAAGACGCAGAGAAGAGAGCGGGGCACGGGCCATGAAGAGCGGGACACACCTTTCTTCTTAACATTTCCCCTCTAGTTTAGGCGTTCAAAAGCAACATAAGTGAAGCCTCATTAAAACCTTTTCGGGTAAAACCCAATTGCGATAAAAAAATCCGACAAAGGAAAGAGAGTACAAAAACTTATGAGCTCGATGGACGATTGACTAAGCTTTAATGCGATGCCTTGAGACTGAAGATATCAAAAAGGTATATCCAATAATGGATATCTTTGCAAATTTTTTCACTTGTGGCTTTGGTGAAGACATCGGCCAGCTGATCTGCTTCTCTCAAACAAAATGACAGTCAATTTCAATTTGTTTTATTCGTTCGTGGAACACTGAGTTGGAAGCAATGTGAATTGCCGCCTAATTTTTGCAATGAAGTAGCGTGGCCTTTGAAGGTTTGAGGCCAAGTTCTTTGAGAAGAGCCCAGATCCATGTGAGCTCAAATGTTGCATTTTCCATAGCCTGGTACTCGGCCTCAGCGCTCGAACGAGAGACCACCGATTGATTTTTGCTTCTCCAAGCGACAAGGTTCCCCCCGACAAAGGTACAAAACCCTGTAGTTGATTTCCGGTCTTTGTAGTCACCGTCCGAATATGCATCACATTACCCAATTAGACTAGTGTCGTTGTTTTTACTCATTAGGATACCTTTTCATGGAGCGTTCTTGATGTATCGGAGGATTCTGTCCACTATTTTCCAATGTTGTTCTTTTGGAGCATGTATATGCTCACTGATCTGATTCACAACATAACACAAGTCAAGTCTTGTTATCATGAGGTATGTTAGCTTACCGACAAGGCGTCTGTGTTGTTCTATATCATGAAATTGTTCTCCCTCACGTAAGTCTTGGTATTTTTCTTCGATGGGGGTCTTGGTTGACTTGGATCCGAGTTTACATGTTTCATTCAAAAGGTCTAAAGCATATTTTCGTTGAGAAAGAAATAAATTACCATTAGATCTAGTTACTTCAATTCCAAGAAAGTACTTAAGTTCACCTAGATCCTTTATATCAAATGTGTCTTTTAGAAAACGTTTAACACTTTCTATTCCTTTATTATCATCACCTGTTATGATGATATCATCAATATAAACTAAGAGAATGATGATACCGGAATTTTTCGAATGATGAACATGGAGTGATCAGCCGCACTCCTGTCAATTTTACCAAGAAAAGCTTTATGATCAGTAAAGATAAATTTGAAAGAGACAAAATTTTGAATAGGATGTTTGGTTGCCACACCATTCCAATAGGGTGTTTGGTTGACATACCATTGAATAGGATTGTGAATCCATTCCGAGATTGGTCGCCTTATTCTAGTGTTTCTCCGAGACACTATCTCATTTAGAATCCTTCCTTCAATTTCATCGATGTTATGATCCTCATTTTGGTTATGATCATGGCTTTGATCTTCATTCTCATGATTTGAGGCCCTAGTTTCCTCCTCATGATCATAGCTTTCTTGTTCTTCATTTTCTGATATTTCTTGATCATTTTGGTGTTCATGACGTTTAGGTACACTTGGCAGAGGACCTGTTTCATTGTTAGTTTTTTAAATTAATTTTACTAAGTTTCTAAGAGACAAACCTATATCATTTGATTTCGAGATTCCTTTAATGACTTCCCAGCTGATTTTATCATAAAAGCTCTTGTCTTCGAGAAACATAACATCTCGAGACACTATTACATGTTGAGATTTTGGATCGAAACACTTGTAGCCCTTTTCTATTTACTGAGTATCCGATGAACATGGCTTTAGTGCTCCTTGGTTCCAACTTGTTTCGTTGTGAGTCAGGAACAAGAACGAAACGCACACAACCGAAAGTTCTAAAATACTCAAGATCAGGTTTTGTAGAGTTTAATACCTCTTAAGATGATTTGTCCTTTAAAATCTTTGTTGGAATTCTATTAACCCGCTGGCTGGCCTAAATCGAAGTCGTTTCCTAGCCTGATGTGACATACGGTCATGACCGTATCGGACCAAAACTTTTTAGGAACATCTCGATCGAACATGATAGTTATCGAGACCTCCATTAGGTGCTTGTTCTTCCTCTCGGTCACTCCATTTTGTTGCGGAGTATAGGGACACTAGGTTTGGTGTGAAATGCCTTGTTTTTCAAGGTACTTGCGAAACTGAAGACTAGTATACTCTCCACCATTGTCACTCCTTAGGAACTTTATTTTAGCATCATATTGAGTTAAAACATGCTTATGAAACTTTACAAACACACAATAAACACAACGCTTAGACGAGAGAGCATAAAGCCATGTAAACTTTGATGTTTCATTGATAAAGGTTACAAAATATTTCTTTTGATCACGAGAAACACATGGAGCTGTCCAAACATCGGAATGGATTAGTCCAAAACAATTTTTATAAACCGAAACAGAGTTTGAAAAAACTTGTTTTACGTGGTTTCCTAAGATCCAAGCTTGGTATCAAAGCTCTTCGATCTATGGGTGAAAAAGTTATTTTTTTTCCTATATTCTTTGGGGATGAAACAAAGAGAGAAGCTCTTAATAGTGATTATGAGTGGGCGACGGCCGGCCGACGAAAAACCACTGTCGATGGTGGTTGGTAGGCGGCTGCCACAAAACTTAGGGATTCAACCATCAAATTGCATTTTAGAGTTTCTCTTGAAACCATCTAATTTAGAGACATCATCACATGAGAGGCACTCGAGACATTATTCACCTAAGTGGTCATGTGATAGTCACATGACTTCTCATTCTCCACGTAGGAAACACACAAAAACATGCAACCCCAACAATTGTAGACGTCTATCATCGTCAGGAAATGGGTCGAATGTGCTTCAATCATCAATTTTGAATATCCCTCTCTGTCGGACGATTGAATGATGGAAATTGAGCCTGCACATGACACGAGAGCATCACAATTGGGGATCGATGAAGCTCCATCACATGGTATTCCAAATCGCCATTCCTTCACACTTTTTGTTGTCTCCAAATCAAGGAAGAGGATCTTCGCGGTGGCTCGATTCAATGGGATGATTCTTCTTTTGAGTGGAAGGTAACGCTTTGGAAAGGATGTTACTTCTCAAATTGTAATTCTGATACAAAGGTTTATTTGTATCTCCTTGGTTACAAGGAGTTGTGTTTGTCATATGTGTGAAGATCGGGAGAGGATAAAACCATGTTTTTCTAAGTTGGGTGAGATGAGCAAAACCATCAAGATATTGTTACTAAACTCAAAGATAGAAGAACTAGTGGCAACGGTAACACATATAGTCTGTCCATTTATAACTAAAATAGCTATCCAAAGCTATAGAATTCACGGAGAATGAGGTGAACAACCCACGGGTCCAACGACTGCTGAAGTCGATGGAAAACGACCCAACATGGTGGTAGCTGGAAAGCAACACAGACGCAATGGTGAGCCATTTATTGGGGATGACACATAGGAAACCGTCGGATAAGTTTGCGAGGCTGAAACGTATGGCGGCCAAAAGCCATTTCTCGGGGATGACACGAAGTCAATACTTTCTTGATAAAAAAAACTAATATTTCTTGGTCGCAAGGATTTGTGTTTCTCAAAGGCTAACCAAGTTGTTCTACATAAAATTATCAACACATCTAATGTTTTATTGGATTTGGAATTCAACGATGTTTTTGCTCCTATGATTGCTGATCTTATTCTGGGAACCTTAACTACATTTTATGTGTTCATGGCATCATATAATCATGTTGAATAGAGTTTGAAGGGTGTTATATGCAATACATACTCTATAGCAAAATGTTTCTCACTTCAACCATTAAAACAAGGTTGATTTTTATCGATGGGGTAATGATAGATGCATTGAAGAATCAATATCTGTGATGTAAATTGTGGTAGGGTTATTTTGAAAATATTTTATTAGGTGTTGTTTGACCTTATTCTCCATTATATAAGAAGAGCGTTAGAAGGAGAATATAGGATGATATTTGGTGGATTTTAGATTTGGGGAGAAAGAATGATTCTCCAGAAATTTTCCTTTCATTTGTGTTATGCTTTTTCGATAAATACAATATCGACTTTTATCAGATAATTTCTTGACTTGTTGTGCTTTGTTAAAAAAAATTGTATAAAAGCTCTTTGATCTATGTGTGAAAAGTTTAATTTTTTTCGGTATTAGTTGGGGATAAAAATCCACGATCATGGCTGGATTGGGTTGAGAAGTATTTTACTGAAAACAAATATACTACCGCTCTAGAAAAATGTAATTCACATACGGATTCATCGACGAAGAAGCCTAATCTTGGGTTCATGAAAAACAAATGCACTCTCCATTCTATATTTGGCAGGGATTCAAGATGGCTCTCATGGTTAGATTTCGAAGAAGCTTCTACAAAAAAAGGATGGAGAGATATGGCCGAATAATGGTTGAAGAATCAAGAGTTTCTGTTTCAGATTGATATTACAATACCAAGGGAAGATCACAGTATAATTAAAAGTGAGCTGGGGTTATGGGTTCGGCGATGAAACAATTAGGGGTATGCCTAGACAAGTCTCCGAACTTCAAGGTAGGTTCGTTTTTTATAGATTTTTTGGTAGAGGAACATATGGGTCCACCATCGCAGCATATGCAGGTGGTGATAGAGGAACATCCATGATGGAGTCTCCAAAAAAAGGGCGACGCCGGAGACCAAGAGGTCAAGCAAGAAGGAGGGTGACAGTAGATCGAGTTTGAGAGAACACCAAAAGTTTCAACAAAAAAAAATGCACATTGTAAAATGAAGAAATATCATACCAGAGTGGAACAAAGAAAGAAGCTCTTACTAGTGATGATGAGTGGGCGACAACCGACCGACGAAAAACCACTGTCGATGGTGGTTGAATGTGATTCAACCAACAGTTATGGATGCCCCTCTATGTCCCGGACGACTGACTGATGGAAATTGAGCCTGCAAATGGCAGGAAAGCGCCGTGATTGGAGATCGATGAAGCTCCATCACGTGGTGTCCCAAATCGCCATTCCTTTCACACTCTTTTTTGTTTCCAAATGAGGGAAGAGGGTCTCCACGATGACTCGATTCGATGGTATGATTCTTCTTTTGAGTGGAAGGTAATGTTATGGCAAAAATGTTACTTCTCATATCATAATTTTGATACAAAAATTTATTTGTGTCTCTTTGATATACCCTTTGTGTTCCCTATAAAATCATGTTTGTCTAAGTTGGGTGAGTTGAGCAACACCATCAAACAATTGTTACTAAACTCAAGGGTAACCGTAACACCTATAGTCTATCCAGTTATAGTTACAATAGCTGTCCAATGCAATGAGCTATCAGAAGTAGAATTCACAGAGAATGAGGTAAACAACCCACAAGTCCAGCGGCGACTGCTAAACAAGGTGGACAGTGACACAGCATGGCTGCAGCTGGACAGCAACACAGGGTCAATGGTGAACCATTTCTCAGGGATGACACAGAGGACACTGTCAAATAACACATATGACAACCGAAAGCCATTTTTCGGGGATGACACGAAGCTAATACTTGCTCGATGACCAAAAACCTTTATTTCTTGGTTACAAGGAGTTGTGTTTGTCATATGTGTAGCCAAAGCTCTCATTTGTCGTACTAGAGAAGCTAACCAAGTTGTTCTAAACAAATTTATCAATACATCTAATGTTTTATTGGATATGGAATTCAACGGTGTTCTTGCTCCAATGATCTTATTCTGGTAACCTTAACTACATTTTATATATTCTTGGCATCATATACTCAAGTTGAATGGAGCTTTGAAGGGCGCTATATGTACTACATCCTCTATTCAAAATTTTCTTCACCGGACAAGGTTGATTTTCATCGGCGGATGATGATAGATGCATAGAAGAACCAATATGTGTGATGTAAGTTGTGGTAGGGTTGTTTTGGTAATCATTTATTAGGTGTTGTATAATCTTATTCTCCATTATATAAAGAAAGGGTTGGAAGAGAAGATAGGAAGATAATATATAGGGTGGAATTTTTTAGGTTTGGGAAGAAAGAAGAATTCTCGATAAATATTCCTTCATTTGTCTTAAGATTTACCGCTATATACAATATCGATTTTTATCGGGTATTTTCTTGACATGTTGTGCTTTGTTCATAAAAAAAAAGTGACCATGTTTCTTCTTGGTTTCAAGAGCTTGAAGGGAATGGAAAGACACAAATAACCAAATTGTATCATAAATTTATTATTCTTGAAGTAAAGAAAAAAAGGGTATTTAGCAACTTCATAGTTACAGTTATAGTCAATGCATCAAAAGTATCTACATCAATGGCTAACTCGAAACATTAGGGATCTCTCATTTACAGATGCGTTTGATATCAGATAGATTTAGACAGTTCGTGAAAAGGGAATGAATCAAAACAAGAAAAGAAACCTTAGTTTCCGACCCAAAAACAATGTCAAAGCAGAAACCAAAAGCAAAAGTCTGCAAAACTTACTTAGGAGCATGTTATTGACATTCAAAGCTTGAAGAAGAATCATAAAGAACACAACGACACAACGGGCAAGTGTTTCGTGTCTTTAGCCATTCTAAGATGCATCTTTGGTGAAAGACATGTGAGCATGGCATGCTGATGATCATGTCTGAACCCAAGAAATGCTCCATACAAACCACACAATCCTCAGATTTGAGATCCATCTTCATGTTTTGTGCTTGTGTCCCTTTTTCCTTCTTCAGCTTAGAGACCATATCTTCTGGTGCTCCCATTTCTCTGTCAATATTGTACTCTTCATTGTGACCCATTTCTATATCCGACAGTCCCATTCCCTCTTCTTCCTCCACATCTTCCATATATAAATCATCCATCCTCCTTCCCTCTTCTTCCTCCATTTCATCAAGATCAATGTTACAGATTTCAGGTAATTCCAAATCATTGTGATCTCCGCAACGCCCCGATCGAGTTGAATTGTGACAATCATCGTTATCTTCCTCTATTTCAAGAAGATCAAAGCCTGAGATTTCAGGTAATTCCCAGTCAGCGTGATCTTCACACAAGTCCGATGGAGCTGAGAAGTCACAAACATCGTGATCTTCCTTCTCTGCTACTTCGATTTCCATGTCATTGTACTCTTCATCACCCTTCTCATACTCCATAACAATGTCAGAGTGATAGAGTAGTTCAGGTAAATCCGAATCATCACGTTCATCACCCACATCAACATTAGGGTTATCAACTTCAGTGTCCCGAATAACTTTCACGGTGAGACAAAACACGAAACCGCCGTAACCATAATCGGCGAGAAACGAGGAGAGACAAGGCTCCACAGCCTTTGAAACATCGACATCAATCTCACATTTGTCCCGAAGAACACTTAGGACATTATCGTAGGGCTCAACCCTAATCATATGATGCTTGGTCCAATTGGATATGCAGACGGTCCGAATATCTCCCCCTGAAATCTTGTAATGCTCCTGAATCGTGAAGTTGAAGGAGATGTCGAAGCGGATCACGGAACCCAAATCCGGTTGATGCTCGGTCTTAACACAATCTATATCGACCTTCATCCCGGAATCCATGGCGATTCGACGGAAGAGAGACCTTTTTTCTTCTGGGTTTCTGCGATTTCTCGGGAGAGTAAAATCACAGAGGTAATGGTAGTTGCGGACTGTATGCTTATATATGGTTTTTTCTCTAAAATCCTAATAGTATTAAAAGATAAACCATGCTCTTTTTAATTATATTTAAAAAATTATATTAATATTAGTTATTTGATTTCATATTAGATTAAGAAAAATTAATAGAAATATGAAAATAAATAATTAATTAAATAAGAAAAAGATAAAAGATGTAAAACGGTATTTAGGTAACGTGTTCATGATACATTTATGATTTCCATTTTTTTATTTTTCTTTTTTAATTTATTTTATATTAACAAAAATAACGATTGAATTATTTTGGTATTTGAAGTAATTTTTTTCATGATTTTTTTAATTATACCTGAAATGTTTTTTAATGTTTATTGTTCAATTTATTTTAATATTAATTTTTAAACGAATTGATTTATAATTCACTTTTTATCTTTAAAATAATTTTATTAAATTATATTTACTATTTTTAAAAATATGTATTTAGTTACATGATTATGAATCTTACGGATAGTAACTAATGATTAAACTGTGATTTATTGAAAACGATATTATTAAATATTTGAGAAGAAAGGAAAATTGTTTTTTTCAGATTATAAACTTTAAGAAAAAATAAATTTGACAGTTGAAGTTGCGTGAGGTTCAAGTTTTATGTTGTATTGTCTATACAGGTGGATGTGTCGATATAATTTGATATTTTTTTGCGAGTGTCAATTTTCATTTTTTTTATAAACCATATATCAATATTGAGACCTGTTTAGGCAAAAAATTTGGAGTTAAAATTTTTAGGAAAAAAGGGAAAAAGTACAAAAAATAATATATATTTTAATAAATATTGTTATTTTTAAGTTTTAGGCTTTTTAAGTTTTAAACATTTAGTATTATTTTGGAGAAATTATATTGATTTATAATTTTAATAAATAATTTTATTAAATTATATTTACTATTTTTAAAAATATGTATTTAGTTACATGATTATGAATCTTACGGATAGTAATTAATGATTAAACTGTGATTAATTGAAAACGATATTATTAAATATTTTAATAAATATCGTTATTTTTTAAGTTTTAGACTTTTTAAATTTTAAACATTTAGTATTATTTTGGAGAAATTAAATTGGGTTTTCATTCATATAAATTTACATATATTGCATTAACAAAATATCCGATACATTTTTTCAAGATATTCTAACCAATTTTCAATATATTATAACTAATATCTAAATTTAATTATATCAATTTATAAAATAATTTTATTCTTCTATAAAATTTTCATTTTTTAAAATAAAGTTAAGGTATAAAAATCAAATTTGTGTTTAGAATAAAACCAGAAAAGAGGAGTATAAAAATCAAATTTTCAAAAGTGAAAACCTTACGTTGAGAAAACGTTACATGAATGGTTTGGACAGACATCCAAGTATAATGTTATTGAATTGAACAGTTTGAATGATGAGTATGAAGTGAGAAATGAGATGGGTAGTAGATTTGTAATGAGTCCTAAAAAAAAGAACGTGTGACTGCAAAATGTTTGATGTGGATAAGTATCCATGCAGTCACGCAATTGAGGCATCACATAAGGTCGGTAAAGGTCACAAGATACTAGAACTATGTTCAACAAACTACTTTTGGGAGACATGGCGTTTGGCTTACCGAGAAACCGTGTATCCGGTTCGTGATTACATTGATTGGGACATTCCTCCTTAATATATACTGAAATTACGGTTCTGCCTCCTATGCTGGCTAAGAAAAGGCAAAGCGGGAGGCCTAAAGAGAATCGTGATTGCAGTGATTTATTTTTTTGACTATGGAAGATGTAATTTAGTACATTGTTATTTTTTTAAAAGTTATTCATATTATTTGTAAATATTTTTTTTATTTTTGGGAATGGAAAATATAACTTGGTACATTGTTATTTTTTTAAATTTATTCATATTATTTGTAAATAATTTTTATTTTTAAATAATAAAGCGTAAAGGGTCGTATAGATCCAAGGGTCGCCAAGGGACAAGGGTCGCCAAGGGACAAGGATCGCAGATGTACAACGATCGTAGAGAGACAAGGGTTGCAGCGGACAAAGGGTCACAGAGGTACAACGGTCGTAGAGAGACAAGGGTCGCAGGGGACAAAGGGTCGCAAAGGTATAAGGGTCGCGACCCTTTTACCCCCTGCGACCCTTTTACTCCTATGACCCTTTTACCACTGCGATCCTTTAACCCCTGCGACCCTTGGATCCTCTCTGACCCTTGTACCCTCTGCGATCCTCGGACCCTAGTGACTCTTTTATTATTATGAAGAAATTTTAAAAACATAACAATGCACCAAATATTTAAAAAATAACAATGTACCAAATATTTACATCTTCCATTAAAAAACAATGTACCAAATATCAAGTTAGTCTCGGATGGAGGGATATATTTTCCATTATATCAGCCGCCATCTTCTCACGCATGGAAGGAACATTTTCGTCGCAAATGTGGTGAACAGTCTGACGTACTTTCATTACCGAGGCTTCTAAGAATTTATAGGCGTAAACACCACAGTCATTCGAGCTTTTGTTCGGTGGCAGACCTTCACCAAAGAATCGAACGCTCCGAGAAAGAGCATCTTGAGGACAACCTTGCTTAACTTCTCAATCAACGGATCGATATGGGTTTCCTTCATTCTACTCTGGCAGTCGAATACCGTGATGCATCGGGTCGCAAAATCCGCTTTAATGGCTATCCAATGACATCTTATAAATCGAATTTGGAGCGATGGAATGTTTAGAACCAAGACAAAACCTTCGAAATAACTCATTGGCGTCTCCGTACTTCTGAATGGATACTTGTCATTAAAAAAATTACTAAGATTTTTGGCAAAGTGTCGATATGCTCGTACATCCATAGCGTGAGCGTCTGCATGAAAACAATAGGACAAATGTAAAGTTTCTTAAATATCATCAGAAATATCTTCATGCGATAATAGAGCACTAACAACGCCTCATCCAATTGCTACAAAAAATTAACACACATGAATACATATGACACAAAATGACCTCTGCGACTTTGGGTTTAAAAAAACTTACATCATCTTCAAGCCATACGTTGGGCTTTAATATGGTCTTCTAAAACTCTAGCCCCCGGAGAATATTTAGATCAGATTTCCACCAACTCTCATGTCCAGGTGTTGTCAGGAACATATATAGAGCAGTTAAATTTTCACCATTAGCGTCAATGAGCGAAGGTTCTCAGGTTATCCCCTCTTTCCTAATCCCTTGGGCTTCCACACAAAATGTCGTTTCCCTGTAGGTTCTTGAACCACCTTTTTTCATGTTCTTGAACCACCTTCTTTACGGGTTCTTGAACTACATTTTCTGTGGGTTCTCCATCAACATCTTTCCCTCACCCTCTCCCTCGCCCTGTTCTTACTCTTTTCGCCGATGGAGGTTCAACATATGCCTTATGTGGTCTTAAAACTCGTTTAGTTACTGGTGGAGATTCAACATATGGCTCAGACTCCTTCGATAAAGGTTCAACACCTTCATAAAATTTACTTCATTAAACATATGGTGACTAATGTGACCAATGCGACCCTGTGACCCATGCAGACATGCAACCTTTTGTGACCCATGAGACCAATACGACCTATGCAACCTTATCGATGCGACCTATACGACCTATACGACCTTTTGTGACCCATTCGATCCATACGAACAATGCGACCTTTGTGACTCAAAAGACCGTACTTACTTGGTGATACTTCGGCATCAATAACAATAAGTTTTGGAGTTCCCCATTCTTCGATAGGATGCATTGGAGTATCCTCGGAAGGGGGACGTCTTTCACAGGATCCACTGGAGTATACTCTACAGGAACGTCCTTAGCAGCGATCTCTTCGACAGGACCCACTGGAAAATCCTCGTCAGGAACCTTTTCATCGGGGATGTATTGGACAAGATCCACTGGAGTATCCTCAGCACCTCAGCGGGGACATCTTCCACAGGACCCACTGGAGTATACTCCGTAGGAACGTCCTTAGCGGTGACCTCTTTGACAGGACACTGGAATATCCTCATTAGGAACCTCCTCATCGGCGACTTCATCGACAATACCCACTAGAGCATCTGCATACAATTACTTCATTCATTAGACTCATCGTTTGTTACTTGATGCGACCCCTGCGACCCATGGGACATATGCAACCCATGCGACCCATGTGACTCTAGCGACCCATCGACTTATGCGATCCTGCGACTTATACGACCGTATGACTTATGCGTCTCTTGCGACCCATGCGAATCTTGAACCATGCCGACTCTCGATGGAAATTGACTTAAATGAACTTTTTCACTAAATATTACTTACTTGGTGGAGCTTCATCAGAAGCAACGACTGCAGTAACCTCTCTGGAAATGTATTCAATTAGAGGAATGGTGGCGACAAATGTGAGATTTTCAACTAATCTTGAAATGTTTGCCAAATCCTCTTCTGAGCCATCTCCAGAGTCATTTTCATCCTCTAACTCAACCGGTTCTTCGCTTGGCTCTTTTATTGACACTAGATATGGACGTCGAAGGAATTCAAAACAATCATCTCTAACAGTGCCTAAAGATTGGTTTGCGGTGCTCGCATCTTTCTCGACAGATTTTTATTTTTCCATTTCAACATTTGGGATTTGTCGCCTTTGATTTTGGATTAGGCAAATGAAACTCGTCATCCCGTAGAAAATATCTGACGGCGTTGATGATTCTTTTCTCTGACTTCTTTATTTTCTCTATTAATTTCTGCTCCAGTGTCAGAGGGTTTGCATCTTCTTCTCCTTCAGCTGCAGCTTCATCATTACCTTTTCCTTCAGCTTCATCCTCACCTTCTCTTTCTTCATCAGCTTTAGTAACACCTATACCCTTCCTTCGTCTTTGTCATCTTCAACCTCTATTATTTTTTCACTCACGCTCTTCTTCCTCTTAGTCCCCTTTTCTTTCCCCTTCTTTTGATCACAAGGAGCTGCTTTTCACGTCAGCAGTTCTTGCTTACGGATGTCCTCCCAACAAATGCCCTTCGGATTTCTACGAAGATGTTCCATCGATATCTGAACATCGGGATCGTGTCATCCCTCGTAATCCTCCAGATCAAAAAGTAAAGCTTCCTCTTCGTGTTCATCACGAAGAATACTTCGAATATTTTGAAAAACAAAAAATAACTATTATTACCCTATGTGACCCTTGTTTCCCTTATGACCCTTATGTAATTGTTACCTTATAATCTCCAATTTGCCTTATCACATCTACATACTTCGGGTTAAAACTGGATTTAACCATCTTCTTGCACATTCTTGGGCATGATGGATCCGTATCCATAACATGAACATTCCATCCCTTTCCGCCCAAACTAAAGATGGTTTCGAATGGAAGTAATTGAAACATTAAAACAAAATGATAAGAATGCAAAAAGTAGGAAAACATTAAAGTTATCCGAATAATATATACAACTTACCATTAGTGGGATCATAAAACCACCATAATACCATTTTGGTTTCGGTGGTTCCCCGCTAACGTGCTTGCGGCAAGTATCCACAATTTTCTCGAATGTGTAACGCCCCCATGGAAATCCTTCACAAAATTCCAAGTCATCAACCATGTCAATGAGATCATGGCTGATAGAGTTGTCTGATGAAGGCTTGTGAGCCATAACTTGCGCCAAAATTATCAAAGTTGCCAACCTCATCCGGTCATCGGAATTCTTCGCCTTCACAAGCTTTCCAATGATTTGTATGGGGGTCACCTTTCCACGGCCGAAATTCTTCATTTGGCAGGGATCACCCCTTTTGGACTCCCATCCTTTGGGATATGGTCCGCAGTTCAATCCGGAAATTAGTTCGTGCTCCACTATAGAGTACCGGATGGG
>CM071869.1:35133817-35164238 GCA_036759665.1 Gynandropsis gynandra
TCCCTACACCAAAATATCGGGAGAGGATAAAATCATGTTTGTCTAAGTTGGGTGAGTTGAGCAACACCATCAAACAATTGTTACTAAACTCAAGGGTAACCGTAACACCTATAGTCTATCCAGTTATAGTTACAATAGCTGTCCAATGCAATGAGCTATCAGAAGTAGAATTCACAGAGAATGAGGTAAACAACCCACAAGTCCAGCGGCGACTGCTAAACAAGGTGGACAGTGACACAGCATGGCTGCAGCTGGACAGCAACACAGGGTCAATGGTGAACCATTTCTCAGGGATGACACAGAGGACACTGTCAAATAACACATATGACAACCGAAAGCCATTTTTCGGGGATGACACGAAGCTAATACTTGCTCGATGACCAAAAACCTTTATTTCTTGGTTACAAGGAGTTGTGTTTGTCATATGTGTAGCCAAAGCTCTCATTTGTCGTACTAGAGAAGCTAACCAAGTTGTTCTAAACAAATTTATCAATACATCTAATGTTTTATTGGATATGGAATTCAACGGTGTTCTTGCTCCAATGATCTTATTCTGGTAACCTTAACTACATTTTATATATTCTTGGCATCATATACTCAAGTTGAATGGAGCTTTGAAGGGCGCTATATGTACTACATCCTCTATTCAAAATTTTCTTCACCGGACAAGGTTGATTTTCATCGGCGGATGATGATAGATGCATAGAAGAACCAATATGTGTGATGTAAGTTGTGGTAGGGTTGTTTTGGTAATCATTTATTAGGTGTTGTATAATCTTATTCTCCATTATATAAAGAAAGGGTTGGAAGAGAAGATAGGAAGATAATATATAGGGTGGAATTTTTTAGGTTTGGGAAGAAAGAAGAATTCTCGATAAATATTCCTTCATTTGTCTTAAGATTTACCGCTATATACAATATCGATTTTTATCGGGTATTTTCTTGACATGTTGTGCTTTGTTCATAAAAAAAAAGTGACCATGTTTCTTCTTGGTTTCAAGAGCTTGAAGGGAATGGAAAGACACAAATAACCAAATTGTATCATAAATTTATTATTCTTGAAGTAAAGAAAAAAAGGGTATTTAGCAACTTCATAGTTACAGTTATAGTCAATGCATCAAAAGTATCTACATCAATGGCTAACTCGAAACATTAGGGATCTCTCATTTACAGATGCGTTTGATATCAGATAGATTTAGACAGTTCGTGAAAAGGGAATGAATCAAAACAAGAAAAGAAACCTTAGTTTCCGACCCAAAAACAATGTCAAAGCAGAAACCAAAAGCAAAAGTCTGCAAAACTTACTTAGGAGCATGTTATTGACATTCAAAGCTTGAAGAAGAATCATAAAGAACACAACGACACAACGGGCAAGTGTTTCGTGTCTTTAGCCATTCTAAGATGCATCTTTGGTGAAAGACATGTGAGCATGGCATGCTGATGATCATGTCTGAACCCAAGAAATGCTCCATACAAACCACACAATCCTCAGATTTGAGATCCATCTTCATGTTTTGTGCTTGTGTCCCTTTTTCCTTCTTCAGCTTAGAGACCATATCTTCTGGTGCTCCCATTTCTCTGTCAATATTGTACTCTTCATTGTGACCCATTTCTATATCCGACAGTCCCATTCCCTCTTCTTCCTCCACATCTTCCATATATAAATCATCCATCCTCCTTCCCTCTTCTTCCTCCATTTCATCAAGATCAATGTTACAGATTTCAGGTAATTCCAAATCATTGTGATCTCCGCAACGCCCCGATCGAGTTGAATTGTGACAATCATCGTTATCTTCCTCTATTTCAAGAAGATCAAAGCCTGAGATTTCAGGTAATTCCCAGTCAGCGTGATCTTCACACAAGTCCGATGGAGCTGAGAAGTCACAAACATCGTGATCTTCCTTCTCTGCTACTTCGATTTCCATGTCATTGTACTCTTCATCACCCTTCTCATACTCCATAACAATGTCAGAGTGATAGAGTAGTTCAGGTAAATCCGAATCATCACGTTCATCACCCACATCAACATTAGGGTTATCAACTTCAGTGTCCCGAATAACTTTCACGGTGAGACAAAACACGAAACCGCCGTAACCATAATCGGCGAGAAACGAGGAGAGACAAGGCTCCACAGCCTTTGAAACATCGACATCAATCTCACATTTGTCCCGAAGAACACTTAGGACATTATCGTAGGGCTCAACCCTAATCATATGATGCTTGGTCCAATTGGATATGCAGACGGTCCGAATATCTCCCCCTGAAATCTTGTAATGCTCCTGAATCGTGAAGTTGAAGGAGATGTCGAAGCGGATCACGGAACCCAAATCCGGTTGATGCTCGGTCTTAACACAATCTATATCGACCTTCATCCCGGAATCCATGGCGATTCGACGGAAGAGAGACCTTTTTTCTTCTGGGTTTCTGCGATTTCTCGGGAGAGTAAAATCACAGAGGTAATGGTAGTTGCGGACTGTATGCTTATATATGGTTTTTTCTCTAAAATCCTAATAGTATTAAAAGATAAACCATGCTCTTTTTAATTATATTTAAAAATATTAGTTATTTGATTTCATATTAGATTAAGAAAAATTCATAGAAATATGAAAATAATAATTAATTAAATAAGAAAAAGGTAAAGATGTAAAACAGTATTTAGGTAATGTGTTCGAGATACATTTATGATTTCCATTTTTTTTCTTTTTTAATTTATTTTATATTATTAACAAAAATAACGATTGAATTATTTTGGTATTTTAAGTAATTTTTCATGATTTTTTTAATTTTACCTGAAACATTTTTTAATGTTATTGTTCAATTTATTTTAATATTAAATTTTAAACAAATTGATTTATAATTCATTTTCTAAAATAAAGATAGAGTATAAAAATCAAATTTATGTTTAGAATAAAACAAAAAAAGGAGGAATATAGACGAAAAAAAAGAAAAAAATCGATACAATTTTTTAAAATTGTAAAAACAAAAGACTATATTTAAACTATACTAATATATCGTATCAAAAAACATACAAATGATATCAACAGTAAATGTTAATTAAGATTGGAGTAGCTATTTATATATTTCAGAATATTCAAATTCTTCACTTTACTTTGTATGAATGACCTATATTCTATCTAGTTTTTAATATAATTTTTTTAATATTTTTCCAAAATTTGGATATTTGATCTTATTCCAAAAAAGTTAGAAAATCTGGAATTTTTCAAAATTTTACATTGCAACTCTTTAGTATCCCGGGATAGGATTGTTAGGTCAGTTTGTTTGGAATTGTTGCATTGGGTATGAACTTGATCTGATGTTCAATTCCACGAAATGGAGATAGTCCATCCGGATTTTTTTCAAGAAAGACGTCGTTATAATCCTGCAAAAATTCATAAAACGCACTTTGGAGAGAACTAGATAGGTCTTTAGCAATCATAAGTGATTCTTTGAACATGAGAACAAACATCGGTTGATAAGTCAAAAGAAACTTTTTGACCTCACTTGATCTTAGAAAGAAATTAGTTTTTGACCTCTCAGGTTTACTCTCGTAGACTTTTAGCATGATTTCACCCAAGACCTCACATGTAAAGTGATCTACTTCAAGGTCACTCGTTTTTCCACTCTTTTCTCATTCTTTGTCATTTTTAGTTGATCAAGTTGTACCTCTTTTGGCGTCATCAATGTTAATCCAATTTTGTTTCTTTGAGCTTGAATGTGTACTTTTGTTGTACCCGTCATGTTGCGCTTTGGTGTCGAACTGCCAAGATCGTTTGAGCAGAATGTGTCCGATTTGAATTAGGACAACGTCATCCTCACAAACTTGCTTGTACACCTTTTTCGTTGCAATCTTGTTCAACCATTGGCGTCAGCATGGCTTGGGGTGTTGTTGAGTCACCAATCCAAGCTTTTTGACCATCGAATAATTAGTGAAAATAGTGCAACTACCGCTGTCAATGGTAAGACTACATACCTTGTCCTTGTCAAAACATCTTATATAGAAAATGTTTTCTCGTTGGATTGTCTCCTCTTCTTGAGGCAGTAAGTTAAGAGTTCATCTTGTCACAAGAAAATCTACTTTGATATGCTCTTGTTCTTCCATCTCTTCGTCACTGCTATTGAAGGCATCGTCATTATGCTCGCTATCTGTTTTGGTATCGAGTGTTCCATCATCGCACAAGATCATCCTTTTCTTGTTCGGAAACTCGTTATCACAATGCCCCAATCCCTGACATTTGATTCATGTAATATCATAAACACGTGTATTAGAGTTTGCGGTTCTAAGAGACTTGCGTGTATGTGATATGTCAAGCTTTCCTTTGGACTTCAGTGGAGACTTTAAACCGAAAACCCGTCGATCATCCTTGTTGAAAGGAGATCAAGCCCTAGAGGATCTGTGAATGTTTTGCCCTTCCTCTTAAGTTGTTTCTAAAAGTTTAAAATGGATGAAACAACCCTTCAATGTCCTCGTAGTGTTGGGTTTCCATCTCATCTTGGATATCTTGGTTTAGGACACAAAAAATCGATCCATCATTGATTCAATAGCCTCATCAAAGTTGGATCATAGCAAAAGAATATCCATCTCCTTGTAATATTGTTTTAAGCTTTGGTTGCCTTTCTCCAATTTACCAAGGCTACGAAGAGTGTCTCGGTGATAGTGTTGAGGCAAAAATCGATTCTTCATGGTTGTCTTCATCTCATGTCATGTAAAAATACTCATGTTTCCATTCTTTTGTCGTGTTGTCAAGGTTTTGTCCAACCATGCTAAGGCATAATTGGTGAAATCGACACCGACCAATTGCACTTTCTCTCTGAGTAACTTCAAGGTTCATTGTTTATGTATTTTTCGGTAGAGGAAAATACGGGTCCATCGTTGCAACATATGCAGGTGTTAATAGTGGAAAGACCACGATAGCATCTCTAAAAAAGGAGCGACGCGAGAGATCAAGGGGTCAAATAAGGAGGAGGGTGACAACAGATCGAGTGTGGGAGAACACCAAAACTTTCAACAAACAACAAAATGCACATTGTAAAATGAAGAAATATCGTACCAAAGTGAAACAAAGAGAGAAGCTCTTACTGGTGATGATGAGTGGGCGATGACAAGATGACGAAAAACCGCCGTTGATGGTGGTTGTCAAGCGGCTCCCACCAAACTTAGGGATTCCCTTGAAACCATCTAATAATTTAGAGGCATCATCACATGAGAGGCACATAAGACATTATTCACTTAGTGGTCATGTGCTACTCACATGACTTCTTCTCCACGCAGGAATCACACAAAACCAACAAAACCAACAACTATGGATTTTTCTCACCGTTAGGCAAAAGGTCGAAGGTGCTTCAACCAACTGTTGTGGATGTCTCTCTCTATTAGGGACGATCGGGTGATGGAAATTAAGCCTGCATATGACACGAGAGTGCTACAATCGGGGACCGGTGAAGCTCCATCACGTGGTATTCCAAATCCCTATCCTTTTCGTATGTTTTGTTGTCTCAAAATGATGGAAGATGGACTTCGCGGTGGCTCGACTTAATGGGATGATTCTTTTTCTAAATGGAAGATAACATTATGGAAATCATGTTACATATAGTAAATTCTGATACAAATATTTATTTTTGTCTCTCTGATTTACCCTTTGTATTCCCTGCACTAGGGGTGGCCAATCCGGATTACCCGGACCGATCCGAACCAGACTGACCAAAACAACCCGAATCGTTTGGAATATGATTTATCCTAAGAAACCCATATGATTTCAAATTTCATAACCTATTCGGGTTTCGGTCGGTCCGGTTCGGGTTCGGGTAAAACCCGAGAAATCCAAACAATCCAATTTAAAAAATAAAATAAAAAATTTATAAAATATATAAATATTACAAAACACTAGTCGATTTTCTTATATATATATATATATATATTATTTTACAAAACACTAGTCGATTTTCTTTTACAAAACCCGATATTTTTATTTTTTATATTAAAAAGAATGAATTGTCTAAAGAATTCTAAAACCGAATTATCCAAATTATGTATAATACCCGAACAAACTGAAATACCCGAAGAAACTAAATATTCAATTGTAATTTAGGTTATTTCGGGTCCAATACTTTTGAACCCAAACAACCCAAACCCAAACTGAAGCCGGACCGAAAATATTCGGGTTCAATTCGGGTCCAATGTTTCAAAACACGAGAAACCCGAACCCAAACCGAAATCAAAAGAACCCGAACTGAAACCCGTATTAGCTACCCCTACCCTGCACCAACAGATCATGAGATGATAAAAACATATTTTTCTAAGTTGGGTAAGTTGAGTAAAACTATGAAACAATTGTTATTAAACTCAAGGATAGAAGAACTAGTGGCAACCGTAACACCTGTATTCTGTCCAGATATAGCTACCATAGCTATCCAATGCTATGAGCTATCAAACGTAGAATTCATGAATAATGAGGTGAACAATCCATGGGTCCAACAACTGCTAGACTTGGTGGACAACGACACAACATGGCTACAGCTGGACAACAACAAAGGGGCAATGGTGAGCCATTTCTCGGGGATGACATAAGGGACACTATGAGATAAGTTTGCGAGGTTGACACATATGGCGACCAAAAGCGATTTCTTGGGGATGACACGATGACAATACTTGCTTTATGTCCAAAAAACCTTTATTTTTTGGTGCAAGATGATGTGTTTCTCAAATACTTAGCTAAAGCTCTCAATTTGCTGCATAGAGAAGCTGAATAACTTGTTCAACAAAAACTTATCAACACATCTAATGTTTTATTGAATATGAAATTCAACAATGTTTTTGCTCTTATGGTGGTTTATTTTATTCTGGGAATCTTAACTACATTTTATGTATTCAAGGCATTATGTACTCAAGTTCAAGGGAGCTTTGAAGGCCGCTATATGCACTACATCCTTTATCCAAAAGTTTGCTTACTTCGACCTTGAGGACAAGGTTGATTTTTATCTGCAGGTAATGATAGATGAATAGAAGAAACAATATATGTATTGTAAGTTGTATAGTAAGGTTATTTTGGGAATCTTTTATTAGGTATTGAATAACCTTATTCTCCATTGTATAAGGAGAGGTTTGAAGGATAAGCTAGGAAGATATTTTGTTGATTTTAGGTTTGGAGAGAACGAAGGATTCTCCAGAAATATTCCTTCATTTGTGTTAAGCTTTATCGATATATACAATATCGACCTTTATCGAGTAATTTTTTTGACTTGTTGTGCTTTGTTCATTAAAAATTGGTATCAGAGCTCTTCGAGGGGAACTTCAAAAATACCCCCGTAAGGCTAAAGTGCTTCAAAAATACCCTCCCCTGAAAAAAAATTTCATCTTCAAATCAACCCTTAAAATATTGATAACCCCATATTATCTTTGTCCTTTAATTAGTCGACAATTTTTCTCTCTCCTCCAGAACATCTCGCTTTCTCTCTCTATCCTGTGACGCGAAAATCACTGTTCTCCCACTCCACAATAGATTCAGCGATAGTAGCTTGAAATAGGCATCAGATTTGCTACCAATAGGTTGAAATCGTTGGTTGTCAACAAAGAAGCTTGCAATTAAGCATGTTTTGTAGAAAAACTAGGTATGTATAGTGATTTTTTTCGTTTTTCTCTTGCATTTTTCTTGTTTCTTTTGTGAGCAATATGTATATATTCGATTCTCCCTTTATGAAAACGAGTCTTTTATTGATGTAGTCACACGGTTGCACTGGGTCAATATAAGACTCGTTTATTGAAAACGAGTCTAAACGAGTCATATTTATTGAAATTTCAAATGATCGCAATGAGTGACTGGGTCACAGAGTCGTACGGTCGCACTGGGTCATAGAGTCTCATCGAGGGATCTAAGTGATCAAAGGTCAAAGGCTCGGAGGGGTCTAAGGGTCGCATGGGTACAAGGGTCGCAGAGGTAAAGGGGTCGCAAAGGGGTCAAAGGGTCACAGGGTTCAAAGGGTCATAGAGTACAAGGGTCGCAGAGGTACAAGGTCGTAGAGGTACAAGGGTCACAAAGGGGTACAAGGGTCACAGAGTTATAAGGGTCGCATATGGGTCAAATGGTCGTAGGGGTACAAGGTTCGCAGAGTTACAAGGGTCGCAGAGGAGTCAAAGGATCGTAGGGGTACAAGGGTCGAAGAGGTACAAGGGTCACAAAAGAAAAAAGGTTGCACGGTCGCACTGGGTCACAGAGTCTCATCGAGTCGCACGGTCGTAGTGGATCACTGAATTTACCCTCTTTTTATGTTTTTGTAACAGGTGTAATGGATTCGGTGGATGAGAAAATCACACTGATTTATTTTTTGTATGATGGTAAATGGGAAAAACCCCAAATGGAGAATCTGAATGAGTTGGTAGTGTTCAGGAAACAAGAGAGTATTTTTCTATTTTCCTCCGGTTATTCTGACATACCAACAACTGATTGATGATTTATGCGTAGGGATGATGGTGATAAATAATACAACAAAGTTAAGCTATTTGCCCAACATTTGTTAAAATAGGAAACCGACATATATAATGAATGACAAGCATCTTATTTGTTATCTGTTCGATCGCATAAGAGGAATTCGACCACTGCTGTATGTGGAGATATAATCGGCAAGTGTGAAGTGTGAAATTGAAATTGAGAGGGAAATTGAACCTCTAATTCATGCTTTTGGAAGCATTGCTAAGGAAGGTGAGGATGGAGGTGTTCCAGATTATGATGACTGTGTTATTGTAGGTCCAAATAATAAAAGTAGAGTTGGGAGTAATCCGACAAAAACAATAAATATTTTGGATTCAGATAATTCTGATAGTGAACGTACAAGCGGGTTAAGAGAAGATGATGGGTATGTCATGAATGTGGTAGTTGATGAAGTTGTTTGTGGTAGTAATAAAGTTGATTCTGATGTTCTGATTCGAAGCTGTGGGAAGTACGATACAAGTTTATCAGAAGTGGTTGTAAATGGAAATTACGCATGGCAGAAATCCCGAATTCCAAACGGTTTAGTGTGAGAACACACCATCCCATTCATAATTGTTCACCTGTATCTGAATGGACCGAAGCTACAAAGGGTACATTGCAATTGGTTAAGGATTATTTGAATGAGGAATATGTTGGAAATCATGAAACACCTCCAATAAAAGAATTGATTGCTCGTATAAAAGCAAAGTACGGTGCCAATATATCGTATTTGATGGCATTAAAAGGCAAATGCGGTGCTCAAATGGAGATTCGTGGTGATGACTTTGAACATTAGAGGAGGCTTCCAGGGTGGTTGCACATGTTTACAGAAAGAAATCTCAGATCTATCGCAAATATTCAGTTCGATAGTGATGGGTAAAGCTTCAAATACCTTTTTATGGCTTTCAGAGCGGCTATAAAAGGATGAAAATACATGCGAAAGTGGTTGTTGTGGATGCAACAATTCTAACAGGAGTGTACAAGGGAGCATTGATTGTGGTGACCGCGCAAGATGGTGAACATCATCAATATCCTATTGCATGGGGAATAGTCGACAGAGAGAAGGACGAATCATGGACGTGGTTTATGTCAAGGTTGAAAGAGGTGATACCGGACGGACGTGATGTTGTTGTGATATCTGATCAGCATAAAATTTTGATTAAAGCAGTCAAACAAGTGTATAAAAAAGCTAATCATGGTTTTTATACGCGTCATATATCGCAAAATATAAAGAGCTACGTCAATAAAGGTCATGGTAGAAAGACTTCAAAGGGTGATATTGTGGTAGAAATGTTCTTCAAATGTGCAGCAACATACACATTGAATGAATTTGAAGTGCTATTGAATGATTTGAAGGGCCAGGTACAAAAATGACTTTTTGTGACTGTTGTGACCTCTGCGACTCTGGTACCCCTTTGCGACCCTTGCACCTCTACCACCCTTGTACCCCTCTGCGATCCTTACACCTCTACGAGCCTTGTACCCCTATATGACCCTCATACCTCTGCGACCCTTGTACCTTTGCGGCCCTTATACCTATGCGACCCTTTTTCCTCTGCGACCTTTGTACCTCTGTGACCCTTGTGCCTTTGCGATCCTTGTACCTCTGCAACCCTTGTACCCCTCTGCGACCCGTGCACCTCTTCGATCCTTGTACCCTTGTGACCATTGTACCCCTGTGAGCCTTGTACATCTGCGACCCTTTTACCCCTTTGTGACCCCTTACCCCTACGATCCTTGTACCCCTCTGCAACCCCCTTACCTCTACGATCGTTGTACCCCTATGACCCTTGTACCTCTGCCACTCTTGTGACTGTTGTGACCTTTGTGGCCATTTTTTACCTTTGTGACATTTGTGCAGGTATCCTAATGTTGCAAAGTATTTGGAAAAAGAGGAACTTGATCCCATTAAGTGGACAAGATGCAAATTTAAAGGGGAAAGGTACAACTTATTAACCACTAATGGTGTCGAGTCAATAAATTCAACGTTGAAGAATTAAAAAAGTTTACGATCCTAGGGCTTTTAGATATTTGTTTGGGAAAGACAGTGAAATGGTTCAATAAATATAGGTTAGAAGCAACTACCGTGATGATTCTCAAAAGTTAACACCTTACGTTGAGAAAATGTTACATGAACGGTTTGGACATACATCCAAGTAAGATGTTATTGAATTGAACAGTGTGAGTGATGAGTATGAGGTGAGAAATGAGATGGGTAGAAGATTTGTAGTGAGTCTTAAAAAAAACGTGCGACTGCAAAATGTTTGATGTGGATACGTATCCATGCAGTCACGCAATTGCGGCAGCACATAAGGTTGGTAAAGGTCACAAGATACCAGAACTATGTTCAACATACTACCTTCGAGAGACATGATGTTTGGCTTACCAAGAAACCGTGTATCCGGTTCCTGATTGTAGTGATTGGGACATTCCTTCTCAATATATATTGGAGTTACGGTTCTACCTCCTATGCTGGCTAAGAAAAGGCAACGCGGGAGGCCTAAAGAGAATCATTATCCAAGACCCGGTGAGATTCGAAATACCCCATCTTAGTCGAGACAAACCCCATCTTCGTCGAGAAAAATCCCATCTTCAAATGCCAACATCACTAACAGTGTTTGGAACGTGAAAACCGAGACAACGCCGACTTCCAAAAAAAAGGTTTGTTAGTTAGTGTGTAATATTATATTATTTATATTATTTTGATTTAACCTTTTGTGACGTTCATTATTATAATTCGATAAATTCTTCATTATAATTCGACCTATACGACCCTTGCGGACGTTGCGACCATTTCGACCTTTTTGACCCATGCGACCCTTGCCTCCATTGTGACCATTGCGACCCTTGCGACCCATGTGGCCATTGGGACCCTTGCGACTAGTCTTTTCGATATCAGACTATTGGCGTTTTCAATGCAAGCTATGTTAATCGAGAAAGTCTTTTTCATGGAGTATTGTGCCAATGGATATTGATGTCAAACTACTTGCTTTTCCAATGCTAGCTATGCTTTTTATTTTACCAATGCCACACTCAAGATCATTGCGAGACGTCTCTTTTACCCCTATATTAAAAGGTTCATCAAATTTTCTAAGTCTCACCATAACACCCATTTGATATGAGAATGAATCGGGAGAATCCCATCTCTCTCCTCTCTTCGTCTAAATCTCTAACCCTAAATTCTCTGAAAAATGTTTGTTACCTTTGTGACCTTTCTGACCTTCATCACGAAGGTCACATGGTGGACGCATGGCATCGTGTTGTCTATTTGTTACTCAAGGTCTTGGTAATCGTCGGACTTGATCTCTATACAGTTACACACAAGTACTTACAACGTGGATGGAGGACATTGTGGGGTATCTGCATTACATAAGGTCTTGGTAATTGGCATACTCAGACATCATGATGTATCCCTGATACCTAAGGTCACCGTTGGAGGTCAACTTGGAGACGGCATTGAGTCACACACGACTCTCTTTACGGGGGAGGGCTCCGATGTGTCTCTAAAGTCTACAAATATGACCTTTGTGACCTTATGTAACCTTTTTTCCTTTTTCTTCAACATTTTTCTTTCCTTTTTTGTAACTTTGTGACCTTTGAGACCTTATGTGATCTTTGTCATCATTATAAATAAATCAATATTTAAACGTTGAAAATGCGTGAAATCTATATTTAAACGTTCAATCATAATTACGTGAAATCCATAATGCGACCCTCAATTGGATTAAATTAGAATCAAGTTTAAACGGGAATCCATCCGACTCATGCGATCAAATATGACCCCTTATGCGACCCTCAATCGGATTAATTTAGAATCAAGTTTAAACGGGAACACATCCGACTCATGCAACCCAATTTGACCCCTTGTGCGACCCTTAATTGGATTAAATTAGAATCAAGTTTAAACGAGAACCCATCTGACTCATCCGACCCAATATGATCCCTTGTGCGACCCTAAAAAGGATTAAATTAGAATCAAATTTAAAGTGGAACTCATCCGACTCATTCGACCCAATTTGACCCCTTGTGCGACCCTCAATTGGATTAAAGTAGAATTAAGTTTAAACGGGAACCCATCCGATTCATGTGACCCAATATGACCCCTTGTGCGACCCTCAATAGGATTAAATTAGAATCAAGTCTAAACGGGAACCCATCCGACTCATGAGACCCAATATGACCCCTTGTGCGACTCAGCTGATCCATGCGACCACATATGACCCATGTGCGACTCATGCAACCCATGCGACTCATGCGGCTTGTCGTTTTGCTGTCAGACTCCTTTTTTCCGACCCATGTGAACCTTCCGACCCATGTGACTTGTCATTTTTCTGTTAGACTCCTGTCTTCCGACCAATGTGACCCTTCCGACCCATGTGACTTGTCATTTTGCTGTTAGACTCCTGTCTTCTGACCCATATGACCCTTTCGACCCATGTGACCTTTTCGACCCATGTCTATAAGTTAACGTCTATGTCTCTTCTCTTAGTATGTGTATCTAACTCCAATTTCTATGAAAAATCTTTTTGACCTTTGTGACTTGCATGACGCAGGTGACTTGGTCGATACATGGCATCGTGTTGTCTATGTGTTACTCAAGGTCTTGGTAATCGACGGACTCGGTCTCTATGCAGTCACTGACGAGTTGCGGGGGTGAACTAGGTGACGGTGTTGGGTCACTCTTGAAATGTGACTGGAAAAGGAAGTACATGGCAGGAGATAACTCTGCACTGCAATACCAAACAAGAAAAAAAACAGAAAACTGGAAGATGGAATACATGGCAGGAGAAAAGTCTCGGCTAATAACCTATCTGATAGGTGGAAATAGAATGTGGCCATTGCGACCCATGTGATCCTCAATTGGCATTAATTAGTTTGACTTTGTAAATGTATTGTTTTGATTGGTTTTTGATATTTTATCATTATAAACCCATAAATTCGTCGAGTTCGCATCTATTGATCCACATATGCGACCAAGCGACCTATGCCATTATCAATATATTTGTGTTGTATATGTCTAATTTAGAAATAGTATAGACAATAATATAAATAATATCGATATGTGAACAAAATGTTAAATGTATTTTTTAAATTTTTGTCAAACTCATCCGACGAGTTCTTAAAACACTACTATCACTTTTGAAACACAGACATTTGTTATACAGAACTCAACTAGGGACACATGGGTCATAATTTATTTTAACCATTGATTGACGTTGTAAATGTATTGGTTTTATTGGTTTTTGTCATTTTATCCTTATAAACCTATAAATTCGTTGATTTCACATTTATTGATGAATATATGTGACCAAGCGACCCTCAATTGGCATTAATTAGTTTGACATGTTAAATTTATTTTTTTATTGGTTTTTGTCATTTTATTATAAACTCGTAAATTCGTGGAGTTTGCATCTATTGATCAATATATGCGACCAAGCGACCCATGCGACCCTCAGTTGGCATTAATTAGTTTGACGTTGTAAATGTATTGTTTTGATTGGTTTTTTTCATTTTATCATTATAAACTCGTAAATTCGTCGAGTTTGCATCTATTGATCAATATATGCGACTATGCGACTCATGCAACCCTCAATTGGCATTAATTAGTTTGACGTTGTAAATATATTGTTTTGATTGGTTTTTGACATTTTATCATTTTTAACCCATAATATTCGTCGAGTTCGCATATATGCGACCCATGCGACCTTCAATTTATGCTACCCATTCTATTGATCATATATGCGACCCTCAATTTTGATTGGTTTTTGACATTTTATCATTTTCACCAAACTTCCCGTCAAAATTTTCACCAAAATTTGAAAAAACATAAATGTGTGATCATATCTTTTCGAATTCCATCTGACGACAATTCGATGTCAGGGTCATGTCTTTTCGAATTGCAGCTGTATCCTTTTTTAAAATAACGACACACACACTCTCTCTAACTCTCATCATCTTCCATCACTTTTTTCCGAAAATTCCACATTTCCCTCATTTTTTAGAGAGATTTTTCTACAATATATGGAGAACTAGATTATAATCTTCTTCATTTGTCTCTCTGTCGGTACCCATCAGTGAATCTGGCCTTGGTCTTTAATGTCACCATCGCCACTCCTACTCAGAGGATTTTTATGGTACCAGTCACTCGTTCAAATCTGGCCGTAGATGCATTGGTAAGTGACCTCAAAACGATTCATCATATTTAATTTGGTTATTTATTCGACTTTTCTTCCTTTCTACTGATGTAACTTGGGTGATGTCATAGACACTTCCGATAAGGTTTGTGAGGTCGAGAGGTCTTTGCCATAGATGATGTAAGATACATCTGATGATGCATTACGGACTGGCGTGGGAGGCATATCTAAGGCTCGTGGCACGTGATGGAACTACCATTAGAGGGGCTTGGAGAAAGTTTTTTCACGACCATGGACTGACCCAGGGTTGTTCCCCCGAAGTCGAACTGCATTCCAATGGAGCAACACCTCTGTTTCAGTTTTTCCCATAACAAGGGCCTAGCAATAACAAAGTTTGATTTCAGTTGTATTTTGATTGCTTTGGACCTCCTTTGAAGAAGAACATTCCTTTGAACTTGAACTTCATATTTGTATTTGGTTGGTATTTTTACAATTATTCAATAGTAAGTATTATTTTTAGTATAATGTTTTGTGAATTTACTATTATTGTAAAACAATTCGCAGAAGGACAAGGGTTGAAAGGGACAAGGGTCGCAGGGGTCCAAGGGTCGTACAGGACCAAAGGTCGTAGAGGGACAAGGGTCGCGAGGGACAAGGGTCACTGATGCATTATCAAAGTTAAACAAATATTTAACCTAAACTACCCGCAAGTGCATGACACGTGTGTAGTACTTTAGGTGTCGATCCCACAGGGACTAGGCAACACAACCTAAACTCAAACTATGAATCAAACTTGCAACGAACGAATATGAAATTTGGGAATGAAATAATAAAAACAAAATAAACAGACGAGTTCCTAACAATGAGACAAACGTTCCAGGAATCCGGTTTCACCATAATCTACCGAAACCAACAATCAACCTATCTATCATGCAATCTCAGTCAAGTTATAAGGCAGATGACCCTAATATGATATCCACCCTCTCTCAAGGCATAGACATATGATCTAGTCAAGTTATCCCCTACTTTCGTGGCTGACACCTTGAATTAAACCCATAAGATATGTGATTCGTCCGTTTTATCCTCAACCGCTGCTACCCTACTTTCGTGGTCTAACCTCGGTTGTTCTAAACCTGATCTTCTAGGACTAGAATTCTCCTTTATGTCCTTCTTCTAATCCCTAACACATGCATCTACTTGGCCTTCGTAAATACAAGTCATTCAAACTCTCAGACAAAGAATAGATTAACGAAAACGGGAAGATGTATTCAAAGATAAATCAAAGTGGTTCCGGGATAGCCATGGGCTAATCCCTTCTCCTAGAACAAAACAAACTACTCGCTCATGCATCCGTAAACAAACATAATCGAAATAGATAGTATAAGGAACATGAAAACCAAACGAAAACGAAGTCATGGGTTGATCTCCAATGCTCATTGTATGCCTCCTTCGCAAGAGTCTCCTCATTCGATTCCGTCCTCTCTCTACTCTCTCTCTTTCGATAGAATACTCAAAACTAACTCTCTAACTCAAGCTCTCTCGACCCCTAGCTCTTGTTCTTCCTTTTCCTTTTTCTTTTCTTTCCTTTTCTCCTCCTTTTTCCTTCTGATCGTTTGGTTCTTTTTCTTTTGTTGCAGCAGCCACCGATTTTGCATTTTCATGAGTTTTCCATTCTTGATTAAGTTGGACAACGTTTCCATTATTTCTCCAGCAAAATATCACTTATTCCTCTTCTCTAAAGTCGTTTTCCTTTTTGTATAAGTCTCCAACAAACTCCTATTCGTTTTAAGACAAATTAACTTATCTGGTGTTGCAGGTGACGAATGCGACCCGCGCGGGCTGAGTGTGTGCCCCGCACGGGTGCGGTACGCGGTGTCGCGATGAAAACAAGGTCGCCCCGCACAGGCTAGGGAGTTCCCGAGCGGGCTGGGGTGTGCCCCGGTCGGGCTGAGATGTACCCCACGCGGGCAAGGATGTACCCCGCGTGGGCTAAGCTTGTTCCTCGCCGATTCTTGTCCCGTTTGTTCCGTGATAATCCTCGATGTTAGTACTTTGTCTCGTGTACGTCTTTTAGCTCCAAAATGAACCGAATACGCATTAAAACCTGTAAGAACATGAAAACACGAAAACGCGTAAAACAGATACAAAATCATACGTAAACATCACATCTATATCGTAAACATCTCTAAAATCATGCAAAAAATACGTATGAAAACGAGAAGATCAGTCACAAAGGTCCAAGGGTCGCACAAGTCCAAAGGTCGCGAGGGACAAGGGTCGCACGGGTCCAAGGGTCGCAGATGGACAAGAGTCGCAAAGATTTGAGTCAATTATTTGTAAATAATTGTATTCGTAGATACTAAATTATTCATATTTTTGTCAATAATTGTATTTATAAATAAGAAATTATTTTTGTTATTTTTAAATTTTTTTTGTATCACAGGAGTCGCAGGGGTCTGAGGGTCGTAGCATAACACGAGTCATCAGATCCGATCAAAATATTTTCTAAAAAATTATGAATCCCAAATTGAATAATTATCATAAATCTGTCATTCAAATAACAAAATTAATACATATATGAAAAATGTGTGCACATATGAAATAGTATTTTGCCTTCTTTTCTCGCATTCACTACCTTTCCGAGACCATGTGTCCCTACTATAACAAAAACAAATCATGACTATTAATGAACGAAACGAATTTAAAATAAGAATTTGGATCAATAAGAAATCAATATATTTTTATAAAAAAAGAATCAATTCACTCACTATTTTTACTAAGAAGATGCAACAAAAAAAAAAGAGAAAATCATATAAAGCATAAAGTTGAAATTTTTACCACTACCACATCTACAGTTATGTACGGAGTGAAGGTATGAATACTTCGGGTCTAGTTTACTGAAAAAGGTTGGAAAACTTGTGGGGAAGAAACTAATCCGTGATTTGAGGAGTAGTGTTCATTATATTTACAGCATAAGCGTATGAAGTCCTTTAACTCAAAGAGAACAACATTTACAGCTTCAAGAACTTGAACCCGATTCAAAAAAGGTGAGAACCCATTTGTGGAAGAAGCCTACGAGAGGATTGCCCTGGACCAACTGATCAGACTTGGTGGCATAGCAGAAGATGATCTACTGATAATGTCTGATGTCGATGAGATTCCAAGTGCACATACTATTAATCTACTAAGATGGTGTGATGGGTTCCCTTCGATTCTTCATCTTCAGTTGCAAAACTACTTGTACTCATTCGAGTACTACGTTGACAACAAGAGCTGGAGAGCTTCGGTTCATCTGTATAAGCCAGGGAAGACTAGGTATGCCCATTTTAGACAAAGCAATATTCTTTTATCAGACTCTGGGTGGCACTGCAGTTTCTGTTTTAGACACATCAATGAGTTCATCTTCAAGATGAAAGTGTACAGCCACAATGACCGCGTTAGATTCTCACACTACTTGAACCCCAAACGTGTTGAAGATGTTATATGTAGAGGAACCGATCCATTCGATATGATTTTTTAGGAATACACATTCAAGGAGAACATAGGGAAAATGGGTCCAATCCCGCGGTCATACTCTGCAGTTAATCTTCCGGCATATTTGATCGACAACGCTGATAAGTACAAGTACCTATTGCCCGGTAGCTGCAAGCGGGAAGGTGGCTGATAAGCATCATCATCACACTTAAGAATCATGTCAAGAAGAAGTTGGAGAGGTCTCTAGATGGACAAGTAACGGAAATCATCTAGAAGAGTCAGCACAATCATCAACCACCTCAAAACAACAAGTGGGCAAACAAGGATAGTGTGAATCTAAAGGGGAGTTCGATTAACAATGCTGGGAGTTGTGATATGGCATCACAAAATCGATGAAGAAGCTGAAGACCAAGGAAAAATCGATGAAGGAAGTCAAAGGTCGGAGTCAGGTTCTGGATTGTTCTCTGATGGTGACAGGGAAGAAGAAGACGAGGATGAACCCATGGGCGATGAAGAGCGAACTTCGGACTCTGATAACTCCGACATCGAGGCGAAATCAAGAGCTATCGATGAAGAACGTGCAAGGCAATCGATAAATCCATCTGTGAAACCATAATTTCATGAACCCTATTCATTCAAGAAATCTTTCAAAATGAAAAAAGAGAGAACAAAGGAGAAACGGCCAGGCAAAGAAGAGAGAAGGAGAATCGGCGGAGGGAAGGAAATGGCAAGGGCATTTCAGTAATTTAGTAAAAAACGTATTAAAACATATGTAAAAATCAGGTTTTCAAATTTTGTATTTCGCGACGTCTACGTTTCCTGCGTTTTCACCGATCACTTTAGATGTCGTCTCTCAACATTTCAACTTTTTTCAGTGTTCTCAATTTTTTAATCTTTCTCCCCCTTTCTATCTGTCATTGTTATAAAAAAGTTAACCTTCAACTAAAAATGGATGAGCAAACTAAATGACAGGTATCTCATAGCATTAAGTTATGCGCGCACACACACATAACATTTTCTTGCCATCCATTTTTAGTTTGCAAATTACATTTTAATATTGTATTTATTCACTAAATTTGAATATCCAAAATTTTACAAGTTAATCAAAGTGATTTATGAATGAGAAATGTATATCTCAGTTATTTTGTTTGTCTAGCCTTAAAATGTATTAAGATTAAATGTGTATGTTTGATAAATTCGTTCAGAATTTTGAATTTTGTGTCTTAAATATATTTTATAATTTTTATGAAATTTATTTGAAGTTCAAATTCAGAATTTAAATGTAAAGTTTGAATTCGTAATTTTTTTCACAAATGATGAACTTCTTTTAACCAAAATATAAGTCATTACTAATATACGCGTCCATAAATACATTTTTAAATATAAAAAATTTCATTTTAATAATTCAATTTGTATATTTATATAGAATTATATATACGTATTTTTTACATTATAGTTATGTATTGTCAAGCACATTCAAAAAATACACTAATTTAAAAACCAGCTACAAAATTTTTATATGTTTGTTGACACCGGGAATTTTTATATGTTTGAAAAATATTGATAAAAAAATTTAAAAACATAAAAATATTGTTTGTTCTTTTTCCCTATTCTGTATCTCTCTTCATGGTCTATCTCTCTCCTTCTCATGCAAACAATATATCTATGACATGCTTATCACGTATTTGTTGTTGGATGAGTCTATGTGTCAGAGTTTGTATCTTTTTTAATTTGGTTAATACATGCATTTGGTCTTTTTTGAAGTTAGAAGTCTTTGTTGAAGTTTAGGAGTCTTGTAGCATTTAATTATCGTTAACTCTTATGTAGTTTGGTGTCTATAAATAAAGGAGGAAAAACCTGAAAATCTACAAAAGTTTGTAGCACCAAATCATTTTTTCATTTCCGAGCTTCATTCTTTTTAAAGGGCAATTTCTAACATTTGGTATCAGAGCTTCTTGGTTCGAGAGTCTGAGAGATGTCGGCTTATACTCATGGTTAGTCTCGCAGTCCGCAACATGAAGGAGTGAGGCTTCGCTCCCAAACACAACGTGAGATATCGCGACACCGTGATGGTCGTGATAATGGTGGGCACGAGGTGGTGGTGTTTTCGTTGAGGGAGATCAAGGATATGGGTAGTGCAGTGTTTCCCATGATCACGAAGACGAATGGAGAGTGGTTGCTGCACATGAAGGTGTTGCTTCGTGCATGCTTGTTGTGGGAAGCCGTCAAGGACGGCACAACCGACGAGCAGGAGGATCAGATGGCGTTAAAGGCAATATTGCGAGGTGTGCCGCCAGAAATGATCTCCACACTCGCGTTGAAGGAGAGTGCAAAGGCCGCTTGGCATGCAATTGCGGAGATGCGGGTCGGCTCGGACCGGGTGCATCAGGCAAACGCTCAGAAGGTCGGGAAGCAATAGAAGAATATTGCATTTCTCGACGGCGAGTCGGTGGACGATTTTGCCATGCGTTTCAATGAGTTAATGAATCAACTTGCTACCCTTGGTGACACTGAACCTGCGCACAAAGTCGTGGCAAAATACCTGCAGGCAGTTCTTCCCAAGTCTTCTCAGATCGCTCTTTCAATAGAAACGTTGCTTGATTTATCAACACTTTCTATGGAAGAGGTTATCAGGAGCTTAAAGGTGGTAGAGGAGCGGTATGAGCAAGAGGCCACCATACAGGGTGTAGGGGTAAACTCTATCTCACTGAGGAGTAGTGAATCGCGCGTACCAAGGAGCAAGGCTCCAACATTGCATTGCAGGGACGGGAACAACCAGCAGCCTCACAGGTCACGCAAGAAAGGCGACGACAGTGGCACCAATTCAGGGAAGGAAAATTACTACAACTGCGGGCACCGTGGTCATTGGGCAAGGGATTTTCGCAAGCCGAAGAAGGAGCAGGCGAATTTGGTGCAAGTCCAGGAGACAACGACCAACCGACGCTTCTCATGTCGTCGATTTGGAAAGTCACCAATTCGGAGATACCTGCACCAGCACCACTCTATATCAAGGAACCACGTGCTCAAGCGTTCCTTGGTACTAGTGTCGACGAAGATAGTCTGGAGGGTTGGTACCTGGACACAAGGGCCATAAATCACATGACAAATCACAACGACGCCTCCGTTTAATTGGATCGGACGATGGTAGGAACGGTGAAGATTGGTGATGGCTCTGTTGTTGACATCAAAGGTTGTGGTACAATCTTTTTTGCTGGTAGACATGGGGAGCACAAGGTGCTCACAGGGGTCTACTATATCCCGCGCCTAAGGAATTTAATTATCAGTATTGATCAGCTTGATGAGAACGGGCTGCATGTGATGATTGAAGATGGTGTGTTGCGGATCAGGGATCAATAACAATGTCTCTTAGTGAAAGTCTCACGTGGTCGTAACTGCTTGTACATCCTTCTTTGAAGGTTGCTCAGTCGATTTTCCTTGTTGCGTGTCAAAGCACGTGGAGCAGTTGTATGATACCTACATCATCACAAAGTATCGGTGAGGTGCTTTTCGAAAGGAGGCCAAGTACCGCACGGTGGCACCGCTCGATCTCATCCATGGAGATCTGTGTGGTCCCATCACGCCGGTAACACCAGGAGGCAAACACATTTCTTGTTGGTGGTGGACGATGCCACCCGTTACATGTGAGTTGTCCTCCTAGCTTAGAAAGGGAGTGCACCAGAGGCCATCAAGCGTTGGCAGACGATTATGGAAGGTGAGAGTGGGCGGAAGTTACAAGTGTTTCGTACAGACAATGACGACGAGTTCACTTCCTCTAAATTTGCCTCATATTGTGCGGAGCATAGCGTGACTCGTCACTTTATCATGCCCTACACCCTGTAGCAGAACGACATGGTGGAGCGATGGAACTAGACCATGGTGGCAATGTCGCGTGCCATGTTGAGATAAAGGGGCATACTGGCAGAATTTTGAGGAGATGTAGTCACCACAACAGTGTTTCTCCTGAATCAAGCCCCTTGGGCAAGATTCCTTGCAAAGCATGGTAGGGGCATAAGCCTGATGTGCATTTCTTGTGTGTCTTTGGTTATAGGCGTACACAAAAGACATGTGACAACTTCAGAAGCTAGATGATCGCAGCCTCCCTGTTGTGTTCATTGGATATGCGGAAGGAGTGAAGGGATACCACGTCTTGGATCCAGTAACGCGGAGTGTGCACATTTCTCGAGACCTCATCTTTGATAAGGATTACGGTTGGGAATGGACAACTGCAAACGACAACCCTTGGTCACGTGGTTGATGCTGGAATCCCAGATGGACAGAGCTCCGGGGGAGCAAGGAGCCCAGGCCAGAGCTCTGGGCGAGTAGGTGTGTCGTTGCAGGGGGACCAGGGAGCAGAGGTCCAGAGAGCAGGGGTCCAAGGGGCCAAGAACCATGGAGTAGTGAGCTCGGAAGCAGAGGCACAGGCACTCCGGTTCTGAATTTATAACGCATGTGCAAGACGACTCCACGAGGCGTGACGCGACACATTCCCCTGATGCTCCGCTATGCTATCAGACTTTGGCTAACTTGTTTGGGAATGGGGGCGGGATCCCAGATCTTGGACATGTTTTGCAAGAGTTGGGGGATGTAGAGTTGCACTTGACAACAATAGGGGAGCCTTGCTCATTTGCTGAAGCAGAAAGCAACGAGACATGTTGAACCGTGATTGGGGACGAGATTGATGTCGTGGTGCGAAATCAGACATTGAAGATTATGGACCTTCCTCAGGGCCATCATCCTATTGGTATCAAGTGGGTCTACGAGGTGAAGAGGAGCGAGACTGGGGCGGTGGTTTAGCACAAGGCATTCCTCGTCGCTCGCGGCTTTGTTCAGCAAGCAGGTGTGGATTTTGACGAAGTCTTTGCACCTGTTGCTCGGATGGAGTTCGTCTGGCTGCCACTTGCTCTTGCTGCCCAGAAGGGGTGGTCCGTTCACCATATAGATGTCAAGTCTGCCTTCTTAAATGGTGATTTGAGGGAGGAGGTGTACGTGAAGCAACCATTGGGATTTGTTGTTCCTGAGGAAGAAGGCAAAGTTCTCCGCTTGCGTAAGGCACTTTATAGCCTTCGTCAAGCACCACGGGCATGGAACGCAAAGCTCGATAGCACCCTGAAGCAACTTAGTTTCATGCAGAGTGAGCATGAGCATGAGGTATATCGACGGGCCCAAGGCGGAGCAGCTCTGCTTGTTGGGATCTACATGGATGATCTCATCATCACTGGATCGTCCAATGTGGCCATCAAGCAGTTCAAGGAGAAGATGAAGACCCAATTCCAGATGAGTAATCTTGGATTGCTTTCGTTTTATCTTGGAATTAAATTTTTGCAGAGTCAATGCGGAACCAGTTTGTGCTAGGGGCACTATGCGATACAGATTTTGCATCTTGGTGGCTTGGAGGGTTGCAATCCCTCTGATACCCCCATGGACGGGCGGCTTAAGCTTAGCCGCAATAGCACAGCCCCAGAGGTGGATGCCACAAGGTACATGCATCTTGTTGGGAGCCTGAGGTACCTCATCCACACACGACCTGACTTGGCTTTTATAGTTTGGTTCGTGAGCCATTTCATGGAAAGACCAACGAAGGAGCACTTGGTGGCGGTGAAGCGAATTCGCTGTTACATTACTGGCATAATCCACTTCAGGTTGCACTTTCGGAGACGTGCAGAAGGCGCTCGGCTGATCGGCTAATGCGATAGTGATCTTGCCGGCAACATTGATACAAGGAAGAGCACCAGTGGCACGTTATTTTTCCTTGGCGATTGCTTGGTGAGTTGGCATTCTCTCAAGGAAAGGGTGGTGGCTTTGTCCCCGTTCGAAGCAGAGTACGTTGCAGCTACGACAGCTGCTACACAAGGGCTCTAGTTGGCTTGGCTACTTAGCGAACTTCAAGGAAGGGCTGACGAGGTTGTTGAGCTGAAGATGGACAGCAAGTCCGCCCTTGCGCTGGGCAAGAACCCTGTTTTTCACGATCGCACTAAGCACATCAATCTTCGATATCATTTCATCAGAGATTTCAGGAGCTCACTGACATCTTAACGGAGGCACTTGGGCGAGTGAAGTTTCAGGAGCTTCGCTCTCGGCTTTGGTTTGTCTTGGTCAACCCGGTTTCCACACACAAAGATTCGGGGGAGATTGTTGGATGAATCTATGTGTGAGAGTTTGTGTCTTATTTAATTTGGTCAATACATGCATTTGTTCTTTCTTGAAGTTAGGAGTCTTTGTTGTTTGTTGAAGTTTAGGAGTCCTGTAGCATTTAATTATCGTTAACTCTTATATAGTTTTGTGTCTATAAATAAAGGAGGAAAACCCCAAAAAGCTACAAAATTTTGTAGCACCAAATCCTTTTTTATTTCCGAACTTTCATTCTCTCTAAAGGGCAATTTCTAACATTTTTCATATAGAGATATAGAGAATGAGACTTGTTAGCTATTGGCGATGCAAACACGACTAGCGAGTTTCTCCTACAATTGCTATGCAATTCCCAGTCCAAGTTCGTAAAAGATACCAATGGAGGAAAAAATCATCAACTACATGTGGAGGAAAAAAATCAAAGGATATCAGTGGTGAGAATTGAAAAAATTACACATGGCGATGTTCATGGTCCAGTCAGGAGTGAGCATATGCTGACTTGTGGCCTTGTCAAAGACAAGGGTCACGAAAGATAGTGTGAAGGAAGTGGAGGATAAACAATAAGATGACATCATATATTGAGAAAGATAATAATGAAGAGTGGTTACGTGAGGATAAATATGAAACTATAGCCGCCATAAATAGCATGTAAGACTATAATGACATCGTTGGTGAACAAAATCACAACAAATATCTTCTAAAAGACGAGAATGTGCGTTGGGTTCAGACTCGGTTCCTGTAGATATGTAAAAAGTTGCAAATTCGCTCATGGAATCAAGGATCCGAGACAACCTCGTCGAATTGGCAAGAAAATTTCAGAGCGATAATGAACAAAGAATGATCGACAGAAAGAAGTGGAACATGATAGCTAACATTTTCTATTGCAGTAGAGAACATGAATAATAGGGATGAGGATCATAAGATCATGTGGAGAATGAAACTTTGTAGGAATTTTTTTTATGGAGAAGAGTGGCCATATAGAGATAGAAGCAATTTTCTTCATGATGTTTTGGCTAAGTATATAGGGTGTACATGCATGTGAGATACATATGGATATGTCCTAAAGTCTCGCATTGAAAATGGAAATATTAAATGAACAATATATGAGTGTTCGTACATGGAAAATCATCAAATGATCAATTGAATAGGCATTAGAATGGACTAATAGGCTTACAACATATATACATAATCTAAAGATGGGTCTTAGGGCTATTGGATTCTTGGTTAAGATGGATCAAGCCTTCGCCTAACCGTTCGATTTTTTTCTTTCTGATTGATTTGATTTGGTCAATTATAAATGGAGTGTTGCATCATTTTAAATGCTCGAAACACTCTTATGCAATATCTTTCGTCCAAAGGAAAGGTTTCACCCTAAGTTACCTATATGAGTGATCATTAGATCATTCGGTAAGACATAGAAAAACCCTATATTATTTTTTCACTAATACCTCTTAACATGTGCATAAATTTATATCTTAAGACACTACAAAGTGCAGGCCTCGATCAATTATAATCTGCTATTTTACTTTAATTGTTGTTTTAAATTCAGCAATTTAGTTATGTTTTAATAAAATGTACATCCAAACTTATTGGTTCTAAAAACAATCACGTCAAGAAGTCTGGAAAATTCAATGGCAAATACTTTAAGCGTTGGCAACAAAAGATGGTGTTCTATCTTTCAACACTTCGGGTTGCTTATATCTTGAATATGGATCCTCCTAAGGCTCTAAATGAAGGAGAATACGAGAGTCTTAGTACTAAATAAAATGTCGAAAGAGAAAAGGTTGTATAGATTCTAAATGTATTGGATGACTCTCTATACGACATCTAACTAAAGTACAATTCTACACGAGAATTGTGGAAGGCCTTGGACAAACAACATAAGAATGAACTCACCTCTTCAAAATGATTTGTAACAGAGAAGTTTCTTAACTTTAGAATGATTGATGGCAAATCGGCTATCAAACAAGTGAAGGAAATTCAAGTTATAATATACGAGTTAAATGAGAAACATGCGTTACTACCATTAGCATTTATTATCAGTGCATTCATTGACAAATTGACACCTTCTTGAACAGATTTTGAGAAATATCTAACACATATAACCATGGATATGAGTCTAGATGAGTTGGTCATGAAACTTCAAATTGAAGAGAACAGTCGGATGGGTGAAAAAGGTGACTTGACATCGATTGAGACAAATGCTGACGTGGTTGAGGCCAAGATAAAGAAGAAGAAAAAGGAAAGATTCAGTATGTAAATTATATTGCCCTTGCTCCAAAGAAATTGGATTTCAAGGAAACTGAAAGAATAAGGGCAACAACAAAGTACTGGTACATGAAAGATTTAAACACAAGGCAAAAGATTGCTACCACAAGAAGGCTTAGCCTCAAGGTAGTGGTCTGAGAAATAACAACAACCAAGCTAACGTTGTTGAAAATCAGTTTGTCGTTTCCATTGAGACAAATCTAGTTTCTAACACAACTGGTTAGTGGGTTGACACCAACAAGAAGTTGAAGATGAATAAAATCTATACATGGAAAATGAAACAAATTTAAAGGTTGTAGGAAAAGGCAAAGTAATGTTGAAGTTAACCTCGAGAAAAGAAAATATGTAAATGAGAAATGAAGCAACCGAATCTATCTCTTGTTCCTTCCATAAGGAAGAATCTATTTTGGTCTTGTCCTTAGTGTCAAAAGATTTAAACCTGTGTTTAAATCTTATAACTCTTTAAACTCAATGTCGTTCTTGTTGTAACTGATCTTATTATCAATAAAGATGATGATTCTATGTAAATGATTGGTTCATCTTCATTATGTCGTTGCATATTGAGAATGTAATTTTAGGGGTGGCCAATCCGGGTTCGATTCGGGTTCCTTGGGTTTCGATCCGGGTTCGAGTTTCTCGGGTTTACGAAAATTGAACCCGCATTGAACCCGAATATTTTTCGGTCTGGGTTCTTCGGGTTTCGATTCGGGTTCGGATTATTCGGGTTCTGAAGCAATGAAACCCAAATAATCCAAATTAAATTCGGGTATCCATGGGTTATTCGGGATATTCAGATTATTTGGGTTCGGATTATTCGGGTTATTTGGGTTATTCGGGTTCGGGTTATTCGGGTTATTTGGATTATTCGCGTTATTTGGGTTATTTGGGTTCGGGTTATTCGGGTTATTTGGATTATTTGGGTTCGGGTTATTCGGGTTATTCGGGTTTTGTAAGGGTTTTTCGGATTCTCTAAAAAACGTTAACATACAAAAAATTTAAAAAAAAATACATATCTAAATTAGATAATATAACTCATAAAAATTAACTTCCCAAATATCAAAATAAAATGAATTCTAAAAACATATATATTAGCCGTGTGGTCCTTAGAAAATAACCTAAAATATTAGCCCTAAAATTTAATTCGGGTTCCTCGGGTTTAACCCGAACCCAGATCGAACCGACCCGAACCCGAATGGATTCTAAAATCTGAACCCATATGGGTTTTTAGGGTAACCCATTTTGTAAACGATCCGGGTTTTTCGGGTCAATCCGGGTCGGTCCGATCTGGGTAACTTGGATTGGCCACCCCTATGTAATTTCCATTTTTTTTTTACAAAGAATGGTAAATTTAGGCTCTTGTCCATATGTGTTTTACAAATAAAAATGAAATGTGGGGTTTGTATAGAATCAAAATATGCAAGACATACAGAGAAATCTATTGAAAAAATGAACGAATTTTTTTTGTTTGATTCACTCAGATTTATGCGAATTTCAAGCAAATCTCAGTAGAAGAGGAAAAAACTATTATATACAATTTATTGATGATCATAATAAGTATTGCTAAGATGAAGATTTGAGCATGTTCAAATTGTACAAAGCCGAAGTTGAAAATCAACTTGAGAAAATAATAAAAATCTTAACGTCAGATAGAGGTGGAGAATACCTATCGAATGACTTGGCATAATTTTTGTTCTTCGTATGAAATAGTGCATCAAACTACTGCACCATATACTCCACAAAAATGGAGTCACCGAATGAAAAGATAGAACACTAAAGAATATGAGGCGAGGCAGTACTTACTACAAATAATGTTCTAAATAAAACTATACATAAGTCGAATGATAAATCTCCTTACAAATTGTGAAAGAATGATTACAAACTTACAAGACTATGAAAGTGAGGGTTTATCTTGCGAAAGTTCAAATTCCTTTATTAAAGAGAAGTAAACTCAGACAAAAACTATAAATTGCATCTATATTGACCCTGCAAAGACTAGTGTCGCATATAGGTTTTTGATTCATAATTCCAAAATTGAAGGAATAACAAAAACTTCTGTGATAAAATATGTCGAAGCATAATTCTTTGAAGATATTTTTTCATTCAAGAAAAAAATCAGTAAAAATAACTCTTAGAGATTCATATCTTGATAAAAATATAACTTCTCCAGTTCAACAAGAAAGTACATAATCTAGAAGGAGTAAACGTTTAAAAATTGTCAAAGATTTTGGGCATGACTTTATGCCCTTTGTTCTTGAAGGAGAACCTCTTATATAAAAGGTTGTGATGGAATCGACGAAAGCCGCAGTGGATGAAGGTTATGTAAGGAGAAATGGATTGCATTATGAAAAACAACACATGGAAATTGGTCTCCAGTTCATAAAAGTATCGGGCATAAATGTGTAAAGGATATAAATGTGCAAGGACATAAATGTAATTTATGTAATTAGGTCTAATCTTCTTATTTTGTACATATAGCCGTTTAGGCTGATTCTAATGAGTAATTACAATTCATTTTCACAATTCAAACTTATCATGGTATCAGAGCTGATCAAGTCTAACGACAACCCTAAAATTTGAATCTCTCGGCCGGCCCTCCTCCCATCCTCTTCAAGCCGACGTCGCTCCTCCTCTTGTCCTCTTTGGCCGCCGTTCACCCTCTTTTTCTTCTCCTTGGCCGTCGTCCTAGCCTTCACAAAAAGCCTCCAACCAAAATCAGATCTCACCTCTTCTCCTTTGAGCAATTCAGTCGCTGCAGCAACCATTTTCTCCTCCACCAATGGCCGGCCAAACCAGTCACCCTACCGTTCGTCTCTCCGATGCAGCCCCAACTTTTGGTACACAACATCCGCTCAGCACTCTTCTCACGGTGAACATGACCAATATTACCAAGCTGACGCCAACCAACTTTCTCACATGGAATGTTCAGGTTCGAGCCCTCCTTGAAGGACACAATCTCCAATGCTTCATCGAGGACAATTCCATTGTTCCTCCGGCCAAGATCTACCACGACGGTGTGTCCGTTGACAACCCTAATTTCCAGCCTTGGAAGCAACAAGATCATATTCTCTTCTCAGCCCTCTTTGGAGCCATATCGGTCTCCCTTCAGCCTCCCATTGCACGTGCCCCTTCAACCTATGAGGCGTTGAAAACACTCGCCAACACCTATGGCAAAGCGTCTCGCGGTCATCTTCTTCAACTTCGTGACAAAATCAAACGATGCTCTAAGGGATCTCAACCGATTGATGAATACTTGCATGCAATCACGACCACTGCTGATGAACTTGCCCTCTTAGGGAAACCGCTGGATCACGAAGATCTCCTCGATGCAATTCTGGATGGCCTTCCCGAGGAGTACAAGCCAATTGCGGATGTAATCCGAGCGAAAGACACTGCTGCATCCGAAAAGCTTCTTAATCATGAGGCCAAATAGGCTGCTGTTGAACCGCATCCTCTCTTGGTCGTTTCTCCCATCACACCCAACCCCACGGCCGCACGCTCACAAAATTGGTCCTGCCCGGATTCTCGCTCGTCTGGCTCATCCAATTGGTCTCGCCGCCCTCGTCACCGTTCACCAACCCGCCGTGGCTATCAAGGCCAGTGTCAAGCATGTGGTGTTCACAGCCACAGTGTTCAACACTGTCCGCGCTTCCACCTTGTCTCCTCACCCGGTATACTTGAGAACCCGCCGATGCAACCGTGGCATAATTCTTCACAAAACTGGCAGCCACGCCCGCAAGCTCATCATGCCATTGCCTCTACCTATGATGCAAACTCATGGCTCCTTGATAGTGGCGCGTCTCATCACATTACGTCGGATCTCTCCAGCCTTGCCATTCACTCTCCTTACCGTGGCAGCGACGATGTAGTTGCCGGTGATGGCAACGGGTTACCCATCACACACACGGGTTCCATCTCTATACCTCTTAACACTAGACCGTTATCTTTACGGAATGTTCT
>CM071869.1:35175391-35194182 GCA_036759665.1 Gynandropsis gynandra
AAAAATAAAAATGTACCAAATATTAAAAAAAAATAACAATGTACCAAGTATCAAGTTAAGATTAGGATGGAGGGATACATTTTCCATTACTAAATATCTCTGCCACCATCTTCTCACGCATGGAAAGAACATTGTCGTCGCAAATGGAGTGCAAATCATGTTGTTTTTTCGTTATCGTGGCTTCTAAGTATTTGTATGAGTATACACCATAGTCATTCCCGGTTTCGTTCTGTACACCTTTATAATACTCATATTTCCATTTACCTTGTCCACCTCCCAAAGAAGGAAACTCTTCGAGAATAAACATCTTGGGGATAGCTATTCTTAGCTTCTCAATCACCGGATCGATATGCGTTTCCTTAAGCCTCGTCTGACAGTCGTATATCGTGATTCATTAGGTTTTGAAATCCGTTTTCATGGCTACCCAATGACATCCTGTATATCTACAACCGCGCGATGGAATGTTTAGAACCGCGACAAAGCCTTTGAAAACACTAATCGGTTCCGTACTTCTAAATGAATAATTGCCCTTCAAACAATCACTAATAGGTTCCGGCAAAGTGTCCATAGTGTCCATATTCTCGTACGACCAATGCTTGAGGATCTCTGTGACAAACATAGGAAAAACGTAAAGTTTCTTAAATAACCCGGGGAATTTCTTCATGTGACAACACTGCATCAACAACGCCTCCTCCAATTGCTGCAAAAAAAAAATTACACACATGAATACATATCGCACAAAATGACCTCTGTGACTTCGGGTTTGAAATAACTTACCTCATCTTCAAACCATACGTTGGGTGTTAATATAACCTTCCAAAACTCTGGCCCCCGGGGAATATCTAGATCAGATTTTCACCAACTCTCATGTCCAGGTTTCTTCAGGAACCTATAAAGAGCAGTCAATTTTTCACCATTTGCGTCAATGAACGAAGGTTCTCGAGTTATGGAGCCCTTTTCTAATCCCTTGGGCGTCCACCAGAACGAAGGTTCTTCATCCACCTTGTTATCGGGTTCTTGAACCACCTTTTTTCGGGGTCTTGAACAACCTTCTTTTTGGGTTCTTGGACTCCACCAACATCTTTCCCTTGCCCACGCCCTCTCCCTCGCACTGTTCTTGCTCTTTTCGTCGGCGGAGGATCAACATATGCCTTCCGTGGTCTTAAAACTCGTTTATGAACCAGTGGAGAATCCTTCGATAAAGGTCCAGCACCTGCATAAAATTTACTTCATTAAACATATGGCAACCAATGCGACCCTGCGACCCATGCGACCTATGCAGACCCATACGACCCATTCGACTTTTTGTGACCCATTCGACCCATACGACCCATTCGACCTTTTGTGACCCATTCTACCCATAAGACCAATGCGACCATTGTGACTCAAAAGACTGTACTTACTTGGTGGAACCTCCTTATCCTTAGAGGGGGCCTCTTCGACAGGACCGACTGTAGGTTCCTCGGAAGGAACCTCCTTAGGGGGGGCCTCTTCGACAGGACCGACTTTAGGTTGCTCAGAAGGAACCTCCTTATGGGGGGCCTCTTCGATAGGACCGACTGTAGGTTCCTCGGAAGGAACCTCCTTAGGGGGGGCCTCTTCGATAGGACCGCCTGTAGGTTCCTCGGAAGGAACCTCCTTAGGGGGGGCCTCTTCGATAGGACCGCCTGTAGGTTCCTCGGAAGGAACCTCTTTAGGGGCGCCCTTTTCGACAGGACCGACTGTAGGTTCCTCGTCAGCGACTTCATCGACAGTAACCACTGGAGCATCTGCATAAAATTACTTCATTCATTCGGAAGGAACTTAGGGGCGCCCTTTTCGACAGGACCGACTGTAGGTTCCTCGTCAGCGACTTCATCGACAGTAACCACTGAAGCATCTGCATAAAATTATTTCATTCATTAGATGCTGCCCTTCTACATATACGACCGTGCGACTTAATGCGTCTTTTGCGACCCATGCGACCTTGCCGACTCTCGATGGAAATTGACTCAAATGAACTTTTTCACTATTTATTACTTACTTGGTGGAACTTCATCAGGAGCAACGACTGCAGTAACCTCTCTCGAAATGTATTCAGTTAGAGGAATGGTGGCGACAGATGCGATATTTTCAATTAATCTCGAAATGTTTGCCAAATCCTCTTCTGAGCCATCTCCAGAGTCATTTTCAGACTCTGACTCAACCGGCTCTTCGTTAGGCACTGGATATGAACGTTGAAGGAATTCATCATCTCTAACACTGCCAGAATATTGGTTTGCGGTGCTCGCATCTATCTCAGCAGATTTTGATTTTGCCTTTTCAGCACCTTTGGGATTTGCCGCCTCTGCTTTTGTATTAGGCAAATGAAACCCGGCATCCCTTAGAAGATCTCTGACAGCGTTGATGATTCTTTTCTCCGACTTCTTTATTTCCTTCACTAATTTCCGCTCCAGTGTCAGCCGGACTGCAGCTTCTTTTCCTTCAGCTTCATCTTCATCCTTGCCTTCTCTTTCAGCTTCAGCATTAGCTTCAGCATCACCATCTCTTTCTTCATCACCTTCAGCATCAGCTTCATCATCTTCAAGCTCTATCATTTTTTCACCCACGCTCTTTTTCCTCTTAGTCCCTTTCCCCTTCCCTTTCCCATTCCCTTTTCCCTTCTTTTGATCACCAAGAACTGCTTTTCGCGTCAGCAGTTCTTGCTCACAGATGTCCTCCTAACAAAGTCTCTTCGGATTTCTACGAATATGTTCCATCCATATCTGAACATCGGGATCGTGGCATCCCTCATAGTCGTCCAGATCAAAAACTAAACCGTATTCTTCGTGATCAGCACAAAGAATACTTCGAATATCCTGAAAAACAAAAAATAGCCATTATTACCCTCCGTGACCCTTGTTTTCCTTGTGACGTGTAATTGTTACCTTAGAATCTCCGATCAGCCTTATGATTTCTACGTACTTCAGGTTAATACTGGATTTAACCATCTTCTTGCACATTCTTGGGCATGATGGATCCGCATTCTCTACATCAACATACCATCCCTTTCCGCCCAAACTAAGGATGGTTTCGAAAGGAAGTAACTGCAACATTAAAAAAAATAAGAATGCAAAAATTTGGGATATGGTCCACAGTTCAATCCAAAAATTAGTGCGTGCTACACTATAGAGTACCGGATGGGAACACCGTTTAAGACGAACCACAACTCCTTCTTGTCCCGTACAATCACGGAGTGATTTAGGAAGATAGACATTTGAACCTTAGTCAATGTGGAGTCACATTGAAAATGGAATAAATGCTTAATTGTGATTCCTTGTCGAAGTAATGCAACTCGTATTCATCTAAGATTCCTCTCAGCTTCGTTATTGTCTCGTGAGGATAACACTTGGTGGTGATCTTTGGCATTATGTCCATGTGCTTGAATTCAAACACAAACTTCGGCTTTGGCGCCACCTGCAAAATGACCAATTAATTAAGAATACATTATACATCTACCGACTCAAGCGACCCATGGAACCGACTCATGCGACTCGACTGAACCATGCGACCCAAACCGACTCACTAAGACAACCGACTCAAACGACCCTTAGACCCCCTGCGACGCTCAAGTGACGATTGCGACCCAAACCGACTCACTGAGACAACCGACTCAAACGACCCTTAGAATCCCTGCGACGCTCAACCGACCATTGCGACCCAAATTGACTCACTCAGACTCAACAGACTCACTGACACTCACACCCATTTCAAATCAATAAACCATTCTGGGACTCGATAGCCTGCAAAACACTAGAAATCGACGCTTAACCGACCATCGCGACCCAAACCGACTAACTGAGACAACCGACTCTTGCGACTCAACCGACTCACTGAGACTCAACCGACTCATTGACACTCACACCATTAATCAATAAACCATTTTGGGACTCGACATCCTCCAAAACCCTAGAAATCGATCTACTTACACTTATTGACGCCATTGAAGATTGACTCGTGCTCTCTTCTCCACCGCTGCTGATTCTAGCCATTTCCTTCTTGCTAACTTCGAATCGATCCCTCTCAAGTTCGAAATCACTTGTTCTTTCTTGGTTTTGACACGGTTTGACAGTTTTCATGTCGAAAATACCCAGAATGCGGGTTTTTTCACGTTCGAAAATTAAGGGTAAATTTGTCTTTTCTCCAGTTTTTTCCCGATTAAATAATTATTTTAGAGAAGGGTATTTTTGAAGCGTTTTAGCCTTACGAGGGTATATCTGATATTCCGCCCTTTAAAAAAGGCTCAAATACTTTTTTTTAAATCAGTTGGGGATCTCAACCCATTTTGTTTTTTAGGCCCGGTGTAAATTTTGTTTTAAAGCCAATAAAAAACAGCCCAGAATATTTTTAAAGAAATGGTTTTACCCCGACCCACATGAAGAACGAAATAAAATCCCGCCCATTTTGAGTTTTTTAAAAGAAAAGATGGCCAGTATCTAGATCTGGATCTGAACTTGAGACTTCTTAAATAATAGGGAAGTTCTCTGCCCCAATTGATCCATTCGGTTAGTTGGGATCGTGGTTGTTGTTATTCTCATATCAGTGAATTCAGTAAATTTTAGAACTGAACCACATATCAATATGTATAAGGATGGATTTATATTCTAATTAATTTGTGCAATTTATTTGGACTAGAATTGGCACAGATGTTATTTATGTATTGCAATATCATTATTTTGATCAATTTAATTTACTATGGTTTGATTACACATTTGGATTGTGTAATTAAATCACGCTTCTCACAATCCATGCGAAATTTGTTAAACCCAAAGGTGAATATGGTTTGGAAATATTGTATTGTGTGTGCATTGATATATAGTGTTTATTTTTTGTTTGGTATAATGTGATAGGTATACTCAAAGCTCAACCACTACATAAGATGTTTAATTTATACTATTTATTAATGCGTTGAGTCATCTATTGCAAGTCAACGTTAATTTCCAAAGACTAAATTTTGATGTTGTGCAGATATCTTGTGATTGGATTAGATCTTGTATTGTCATTCAATTAAGGTTTTATTGAATGTATGTCTAACAGAAGTTATCTTTTGTTTTACAGTTGCACAATTGGCTTTAAGTATCTCTACCAACATCAGTTCGATCCCTATGTTGAATGGATCGAACTTTGCTGAATGGAAGGATCACTTATTGATCGTGCTTGCTTTGATGGGTCACGACCTTGCGATTAGGAAGGTTTTTCTAGTGATAGTGTAATCGAGCTCTATTGAGGATCGTAACAACCTCGAACACTGGAAAACCTCGAACTGCACGTGTTTGATGATCATCAAGCATTCTATTCCTTCGATGTTCAGGGGCTCTATGCCCAATGAAGTGACATTGGCTAAGAAATATCTTGAGGTCTTGGAGAAATTCTTTGCCAAAAATGAAAAAGCAGAAATAATCACGCTTTAGCGGAAATTGTCTCCATGAGGTATAAAGGCAACGGGATTATTCGGGGGTACATCATAAAAATGTCAAAAAATGATTCTAAGTTAAAGGCATTTGGAATTGTTTTGTCGGAAGACGTCCTAGTGTACTTTATTTTTATGTCTCTACCTGCAAAATATGGTCATTTTAAGGTTAGCTATAAATGTGAAAGGGACAAATGGAATCTTAACGAGCTTATTTTCCAATGTGTGCAAAAGAAAAAGAGTCTGAGGCAGGAAAGGACCCATGGTGTTTTTTCCGCTACCACTTCAAAAGGCAAGATCGAGAAAAGGAAGAAAGGTTATGAAATCGCTTATTCGAGAACAACTCAATATGCAAAAGAAACAAAATACAAATCAGGCTAAATTCAAAAATATTTCTTTTGTCACAAGATTTGTCATATATGAAGAAATCTTGCACGAAGTATCATACTTGGCGTGCGGATAAAGGTTTGACTCTCACTTTGGATTGTTCTGAGATCAATTTAGCTTTTGAACCAAGTCATATTTGGTGGATTGATTCTGGTGCTACAACTCACGTACTATGTAGAGTTGTCTCCATTACCGAAAGTCGATTGATGGTGAAAGATATATCTATGTGGGAGATGGTAAAAGGATGAAAGTGGAAGCGAAGGGAATTTAGGCTTTTAATGAAGACCAATCAATTTCTAGATTTGAAGGGTTTTTTCGTTGTACTATCTTTTAAATAAAACTTGATTTTAGTTTCTGCATTTGGATAAATTAGGATTTTTTTTGTTCATTTGGAGACTTTAAGTTTAACCTTTCATTTCATTCGAATGTGATTGGAGCTGGTTCTTTATCTATTTCAGATAATCTTTATATGCTCGATATTATCCCTTCATATAATAGAATCTTGCATGTTGGTTCTAGTGGTGTGAACCGTAAATTGATGAATAAAAATTTTGTTGTTTTATGGCATAAATGATTAGGCCATATCTTGAAACCGAAAATGGAATGTTTAGTATCAGACGGAATTCTTGAAACTCTTGAATTTTTCGGATTTTGACCATTGTGTCAATTGTATCAAGCTGCAAACAAACAAAAAAATAGGTAAAGGTACATATCAAACTTTAGATACTTTGGAACTTATACATACGGATGTATGCGAACCGTTCCCTATTGCTTCTTGGAATGGTCGACATTACTTTGTATCATTATAGATTATTATAGTCGATATGGTATCTTTATCCAATTCATGAGAAGTCAGAGGTTTTGGATATTTTCAAAGCGTTTAAGGCTGAGGGTGAACTACAATTTAATAAACGAATTAAGGTTGTTCGTTTTAATCGTGGTGGTGAATACTACGGTAGAAATGACGGATTAGATGAACAACGTCTCGGGTCATTTTCCAAGTACCTAGAGGAGTGTGGAATCATTCTCCAATACATAATATCGGGTACACTTAGCATGAATAGTATTGCGGAGATACGAAACCCTCACTTCAGGAAATGATGAAAAGTCTGATATATTTGTCTACTCTCCTAAAACCCCTGTAGGGTGAGGCATTAAAGACAACGGTTTATATCCTGAATCGAGTATCCACTAAAGCGACAATTGAGACACCTTATGAGTTATGGGCAGGTAAACGTTCTAGCTTAAGGAATTTTCACACTTGGGGATGTCCAGCTGAGGTTAGATCTTATCGACTCGATGAAAGGAAACTGGATTCCAAAATCGTGAGCTGTTACTTTTTTGGATACTCAAAAAGGTCTAAAGGGTATAAGTTTTATGATCACACAAAAAAACGATCTTTGAGGACATCAAACCTAGGAAAATGGATACAAAAAATCTCCAAATGTCGTTCCTGAAATCCATGAGGAACAAGTTCATGAACCTCAAGAACATGTACATCAGAAAATTGTGCCACGTAGGTTTACTCGAGAGAGGATAAGTGCTATTTCTTATGACTATATAGCATTTCTTCAAGAGAATGAGGATGGAATTGGATTGACGGAATATGATCCAGTAAACGTCTTTCAAGCCATTAAAAGTGTTAACTCTCAAAAGTTGATTGCTGCTATGAAGAAGAGATAAAATCTATGGATGAAATGGCATTTGGGAACTTGTACCTTTACCTGAAGGTGTGAAACCCGTTGGATGTAAATGGATATTCAAAACTATATGGGATTCACATGGCAATGTGAAAAGGTATAAAGCATGTCTAGTCGCCAAAGGATTTATTCAAAAGGAAGGCATAGACTACAAAGAGATTTTTTCTCCAGTTTCATCGAAAGACTCTATGAGAATATTGATGGCACTAATAGCTCATTATGATTTAGAGCTACATCAGATGAATGTTAAGACAATCTTTCTCAATGGTGGCATTGAAAAGACTATTTATATGGTGCAACCAAGAACACTTTGTAGTTGGAGATCCAAAAAAATGGTTTACAAATTAAGTAAATATATTTATGGTTTGAAGCAAGCGTCTTGTCAATGGTATCGCAAGTTCCATCGTATATCATATCATATGGTTTTGAGGTGAATCAGGCAGATGATTGTGTATACCACAAGATCAGTGGGAAAAAATATATTTTGATAATCCTGTACGTGGATGAGATCCTTATTGCTACAAACGATGTGAATTTTATACACGAAAATATAAAATTTCTTTCGAAACAGTTCGAGTTGAAAGATCTTGCTGACACATCTTTTTTATTGGGTATAAAAATACACTGAGTTTGCTCTGGGTATATTAGGTTTATCACAAAAGAGTTACATCGATAAATTCTTACACGTTTTGGCATGAAAGGATGTAAAGGTATAGATACCCCTATTTCTAAGGGTGATAAATTCAGTCTTAGACAGTGCCCAAAGACTGAACTTGAGATTAAGGAAATGAGGAAGATTCCTTATGCTTTAGCTAGAGGGAGTCTAATGTATGCACAAGTCTGCACATGACCTGATTTAACATACATTGTTGGCGTTTTAGGACGATATTTAAGCAACCTTGAGATTTATCATTGGAAAGTAGCCAAACGAGTGATGTGATATCTTCGTAAAACAAAGGATCATATGCTCATGTACAGACGATCAGACCAGCTTGAGATCACTGGTTATTCAGATTCAGATTATGCTGGGTGCCTCGGTAGTCTTCGATCCACTTCAGGCTATGTATTTCTTCTTGTTGGTGGGTCTATTTCTTGGCATATTGCCAAGCAAAAGCTCGCGAAATCGTCCACAAATGAGGCAGATTATGTAGCATGTTATGAGACATCCAATCAAACTTTATGATTGTGGAATCTTTTCATCACACGGCTGTACCTTATGGTGGGTGTGGATAGACCGCTAAATATTTATTGTGACAATCGTTCTGCGGTATTATACTCTAACAACAACAAGAGTATTACGAAGTAAAAGCACATTGATATTAAGTATCTTGTTTGAGAGAATACAGAATGGGATCATTTTGATAGAGCATATTGGTACAAACTCCATGGTTGTGGATCTGCTTACTAAGGGTGTTATACCTAGAGTCTTTCATGAGCACACAGCTCATATGGGTATTGTCTTTTCTGATGATAATTCTATTTAATGGGAGTCTTGTATCTATTCTAGTTTGCTCTTGGATTGTAGCGATGTACGCTTATTCAGTATAAGTATTATGTTCCGGAACTATTCAGTTGAAGTTTAAGTTATTCACTCTGTATGATTCGGTTTAAGTTGATCTCGATAAAATAAGACCAGTTGGACATAGACACGTATCGATCACTTTACATGAAATCTTCATGCTATGCATCCCTATTTAGATATATGTCATTCTTCTATATTTGCGTTAGTAATCAAATGTGGGTCTAATTAAGCTAAAATATGGTTAAATCCTTTTGGTTCTACGTTGATATGGTCGATGGATGAGATTGGTGTCAAAATCGGTTTGGTGACAATAATTAATGAGCGCTCTTAGGGTTATTCCATAGTTTTACAGTCACATATATGGTCCAAGTGGGAGATTATAAGATTTTATAATTAATCTTATATTTGTAGACCAATATATGTGAATAATTATGGTATATGTGTTGTCATTCGGTTCAGTCTAAAATAAATATAATCAGATTTAAGTTTAACTAACTGGACTTCGATATTGAATTAAATGTGGAAGGTTATATGTGTAGAGACCTTTGGTTATATCGTTAAATTCTATGATAGGCTGAATTATACGATACAATTAAGAACCAGATTGATAAACTCTCGGTTTATGGTTCCCGGTTCACGTGTATATTGTGATACCCGTAATACAGGGTAAGTCGGTATCACCGACTTACCTATATATATATATATATATATATATTATTAATGATTAGGGTTTAAAAAATTAAAAAAAAAGGAGAGAGCAACCGTGGGTGAATTCAACAGAGGGAGAGAGCAGAAACCGAGAGAAAGAGGAAAGAGAAGAACAAAAATAGAAAAGGGAAAAGAGAGAAGAAGGAAAAAAGGAAGAAGAAACTGGAGAAGGATCTTCAATTATTCATCGCGTTCTTCGTGGGTGGATTTTAATCGAGATTGTGGTAAATCTCTAAATAATTTGTTGTGATTATTCCCTTAATTCGAAGATTCATATTATGGAAATTGATTAATTTAATGGATCTATAATATGAAAATTGATTGGTGTTGTTGTTAGCGATAATATCAAGAATCATCAAGTCTTTGGGGAAGCTAAGGTGATGATTTTCTCCACTCTAATTTCGGATTTGTGGTTGATTAATGGAAGAGATTATACTTTTAAAACGAGGCATGATCACGATAGAATTTATAGGATCATGATGGAAAAAGTGAGACGTTATAAGTGAAATTGGATTAAATCCTTGATTTGTCGTATGAGTATTGATGAAAAGTATATGAGTTGTATAAGTGACTAGAGATGATCTAGAGAATTGATGTGCGACCAAATGTTAGGGTTGGAGAACGGCGATATTTTGGTTCGGTGTTAAAGCCGAGTGAATATCTTGTTAGTGTGCTCGAGCGAGTGATTTCATACTCAAACCTTCGGAAGAAGGCGTGTGCGAGCGCGTTGGTGAGAGTTGTCACGTGAGGAGTATCGGGTCGATGACATCAGTATTGTGACACTTGGATCTGGGCCAACGTCATACCGTGCTAGGGTTGTGGTAACCTTGCGAGCGACGGAGCGTCGAGTTAGTCAGGTCAGTGGATCTGTCGGTGTCGTACTGTGTTAGGGTTGTGGTAACCCTTCGAGCGACGAAGCGTTGTATTGTACTGATGGCTGGGGTACGTTGTGACCTTACGAGATCTTCAGTGTGCTGGGGTCCATTGGACTTTGCGAGCGTATGCCCGAGCTAGAGTCGTGTGGACTTTGTGTGTTATGATCCAGTGTGGTACTAGTCTTAGACTTTGGATACTCACTCGGGTTGGGTAGCATTTTATGTATATCTTTAGTTTAGATCTTGGATATATCGTTATTTTATGATATTCAGTTCAAGCGGGAGAATACGTGGCACAGATTACGTACATGTATTGATCTCACTGAGTGCGTATTTCGTACTCACCCTATTTGTGAGCCATCATGGATGGACAGGGTATGGCAAGGGAAAAGAGCAACGAGGTTGAGTAGCAACATGAAAGCTCACAGCGGACTGATAGGAGAGGCGTGCACAAGGTCTCGATGAGTTTTATTTTGCATTTCGTATTTATTTTATTCGTTTATCGTGACTATGATATTTATGTATTTGTTTTGCTATTTGGTCCGGACCATTCTTATTTTGAAATAAATCATTTATTTTGTTTTATAAATGCGTTTGAGCGATGACACGTGTAGCCACCTCTTGGAGGTGATGGTGGGCACTCCTGGTGCCGAGGTAATTCCGGGATGGGGGTGTTACATATATATATATATATATATATATGAGATTTTTTATGAAGAATTCATTTCTTCTTACGGACACATAAAAAGAGGTTACATAAAGCTCATTATCTTCACACATTTCATCCTTGTGTTGAATGCGGCGATTACACGTAGAACCAGAAGATCAATTGCACTACATTACGTATTTTATGGATATATGTATTTATCATGATCTTCTGTTTAATTTTGATTTTATTTACAATAGAAAATTAAGATTTAGAATTCGTATAAAGATAAACGAATTTTTCATAATTATGATTTATAGAGACGTGTTCTTTCTAAGGAGAGGGGTTTAATGGCACATGTGTTGGTACATGCTCCATTAAAGTTGTTTCTCTCTTAAAAATTCATGTTTGATAAGAAAAGTTTTGGATTTTGAATTAATATTGCCACAAATCAAATTCATGGGTTGTTTTGTTCAGATCCTAAATGCAACTACAACCCTTCTAGTAAGTGACTGAGTTGGCACACATGGGGAAGGAATAGCCTTGGCACACCAAGTACAAGCGTCTAGAAAAGCTATAAAGACATTGGATGCAAGCCTCCAAAGCAATTCAGAACTCTTTGTGACCATAATTTGAATTCAAATTTGAAGACTATTTATGTGAATGTGAATTCAAATTGAAGACTATGTAGTGGAAGACAAGGTAATGTATGAAGTTTGAGATAACGAGTTAGTGTCCTTTTGGCGATAAATTGTTAGACTTTGCCCTTTAGAGAGAATGAAAGACTCGGAACAAGAGATGATTTTGTGCTACAAATCGTTGTAGCTTTTCGATTTTTCTTCCACTATTTATAGACTCATATTTACATAAGAGTTAACGATAATTAAATGCTACAAGACTCCTAAAATTCCACAAAGACACTAAATACAAAGAATGACCAAGGTGCATGTATTGACCCATGACCAAAGTGCATGTATTGACCACATTAATGTGGACACAAATTCACACACAAAGATTCATCCAACAATATCCCCCGAATCTTTGCATGCGGAAACCGGGTTGACCAAGATCATGCCAATCTGAGAGCGTAGTTCCTGAAACTTCACTCGCCCAAGTGCCTTCGTTAAGATGTCCGCGAGTTGGTCTTTGGTGTTGACGAAATCGGCGCTGATGCTCCTGTTCTCAATGCAATCTCTGATGAAATGGTATCGAAGATCGATATGCTTACTGCGATCGTGAAAAAAAAGATTCTTGCTCAGCGCAAAGGCGGACTTGCTGTCCATCTTCAGCTCAACGACCTCGGCATCCCTTCCTTGAAGTTCGCTAAGTAGTCGAGCCAACCAGAGTCCTTGTGTAGCAACTATGGTAGCAGCAACGTACTCCGCTTCGCACGAGGACAAAGTCACCACCCTTTGCTTGAGAGACTGCCAACTCACCAAGCAATCACCAAGGAAGAATAACGTACCACTAGTGCTCTTCCTTGTATCAATGTCATCGGAAAGATCGCTATCACAATAGCCGATCAGCCGAACGCCTCCAACACGTCTTCGGAAGTGCAACCCGAAGTGGATTGTGCCAGCAATGTAACGGAGAATGCGTTTCACCGCCACCATGTGCTCCTCCGTAGGTCTCTCCATGAAACGACTCACGAACCCAACTGCAAAGGCCAAGTCAGGTCGTGCGTGGACGAGGTACCTCAGGCTCCCAACAAGACGCCTATACCTTGGGGCATCCACCTCTGGTGATGTGTTATTACGACTAAGCTTAAGCCGCTCCTCCATGGGGGTATCGGAGGGATTGCAACCCTCCAAGCCACCAAGGCGTTAAATCTGTGTCGCGTAATGCCTCTGGCACAAGCTGATTCCGCCTTGTTCCTGCAAAACCTCAATTCCAAGATAAAATGAAAGCAATCCAAGATCACTCATCTAGAATTGGGTCATCATCTCCTCCTTGAACTGCTTAATGGCCACGTCGGACGATCCAGTGATAATGAGATCATCCACGTAGACCCCAACAAGCAGAGCCGCTCCGCCTTGGGCTCGTCGATACACTACATGCTCATGCTCACTCTGCATGAAACCAAGCTACTTCAGGGTGCTATCAAACTTTTCGTTCCATGCCCTTGGTGCTTGACGAAGGCCATAGAGCGCCTTACGCAAGCCGAGAATTTTCCCTTCTTCCCCGAGAACAACAAATCCCGGTGGTTGCTTCACGTACACCTCCTCGTTTAAATCGCCATTTAGGAAGGCGGATTTGACATCCATATGGTGAACGGACCACCCTTCCTGGGCAGCAAGAGCAAGTAGCAGACGAATGGACTCCATCCGAGCAACAGGTGCAAAGACTTCGTCAAAATCCACACCGGCCAGCTGAACAAAGCCACGAGCGACGAGACGTGCCTTATGCTTGACCACCGCCCTAGCCTCGTTCCTCTTCACCTTGTAGACACAGTTGAGACCAATTGGATGATGGCCTCGAGGAAGGTCTACAATCTCCCATGTCTTATTTCGCACCATGGCATCAATCTCCTCCTGCATCGCGGTTCCCCATGCCTCGTCGCTCTCTGCTTCAGCAAACGAGCAAGGCTCCCCTGTTATTGTCAAGTGCAACTCTGCATCCTCCAACTCCTGCAAAGATGTCCGGGAGCTGGGACCCCGTCCCCATTCCCAAACAGGTTAGCTACAGTGCGATCGCGTACCGGGGCATCAGGGGAATGCGTCGCATCACGCCTCGCGGAGTTATCTTGCAGGGGCGTCACAAATTCAGGAACCGGAGCGCCCTGCGCCTCTTCTCCCGAGCCCTCTGCTCTAGGGTTCTCAACTCCCTAGTCCCCTGCTCTCTAGACCTCTACTCCCCTCGACGTCTGGCCTGGGCTCCTCACTCCCCCAGAGCTCTGCTCACCTGGAATCCCGCATTAACCACGTGACCAGGGGTTGGGTACACAATGGTGAAGATACTGGAAGACCTTTGGTCGTCGTTCACAATTTCCCATTCCCAGCAATGATCCTCATCAAAGATGATGTCTCAGGAAATATTCACACGCCGTGTTACTGGATCCAAGATGTGGTATCCCTTCACTCCTTCCGTATATCCAATGAACACAATAGGGAGGTTGCGATCATCTAGCTTCTGGAGTTGTCGCATGTCTTTTGTGTATGCCGTGCAATCAAAGACACGCAAGAAATGCATAGCAGGCTTAGGCCCCTGCCATGCCTCGTAAGGAGTCTTGCCCGGAAGACTCTTCGTGGGGGTTCGATTCAAGAGAAACACCGCTGTGCTGACTACTTCTCCCCAAAATTCTGCCGGCATGCCTCTTTGTTTCAACAGGGCATGCGCCATGGCTACCACGGTCTGGTTCCACCGTTCCACCATGTCGTTCTGCTGCGGAGTGTAGGGCACGGAAAAGTGACGAGTCACGCCTTTCTCCGCCCAATAGGAGGCGAATTCAGAGGAAGTGAACTTGCCGTCATTGTCTGTACGAAACACTTTCAATTTCCGCACACTCTTGCCTTCTACGACCGCCTGGGAACGCTTGATGGCCTCTGGTGCACTCCCCTTGTCAGCTAGGAGGACAACCCACATGTAACGGGTGGCATCGTCCACCAATAACAAGAAGTAACGTTTGCCTCCTGTTGTTACCGGCGTGCTAGGACCACATAGATCTCCATGGACGAGATCGAGTGGTGCCAGAGCGCGGTACTTGGCCTTCTTTGGAAAAGCACCTCACCGATGCTTTGTGATGACGCAAGTGTCACACAACTACTCCACGTGCTCCAACTGCGGAAGGCCCTTGGCCAGGCCATGTCGTCCCATCTTCTCCAAGGCGTCAAAACTGATGTGCCCAAACCGATCATGCCAACACCAAGCATCATCGCCATGACGCGCAGCAAGGCAAATCGGTTGAGCAATATTCAATGAAAGGACGTACAAGCGATTGCGGCCACGTGAGACTTTCGCCAAAAGATGTTGTTGCTGATCCCAGATCCGCAACACACCATCCTCAATTCCACGTGCAACCCGTTCTCATCAAGCTGACAAATGCTGATAGTTGAATTCCTCAGGCGCGGGATATAGTAGACCCCTGTGAACACCTTGTGCTCCCCATGTCTACCTGCAAAAAAGATTGTATCACAACCTTTTATGTCAACAACAGAGCCATCACCAAACTTCATCGTGCCTACCACCAACCGATCCAAATCAACGAAGACGTCGTTGCGACCCATCATGTGATTTGTGGCCCATGTGTCCAGGTACCAACCCTCCATACTATCTTCGTCGAGACTGGTACCAAGGAACGCCTGAGCACGTGGTTCCTTGATACATAGTGGTGTCGAGGCCTCCGAGTTGGTGACATCAGAGATCTGCGCCATGAGAAGCGCCGGTTGGTCCATGGTCTCCTCCACCTGAACCAGATTCTCCTGCTCCTTCTTGGACTTGCTACAATCCCCTGCCCAATGACCACGACGCCCCGAGTTATAGCACTTATCATTTTCGAATTGGTGCCACTGTCGCCGCCTTTCTTGCGCGACCTGCGAGGCTGGTGGTTGTTCACGTCTCCTACACGTACCGACTTAAAGCCCCGCTCCTTGGTACGTGTGGTCCACTGTTCCTCAGTGAGATAGAGCTTGTCCCCAAGCCCTGCATAGTGGCCTTTTACTCGTACTTGTTCATACACTCCTCCGCCACCTTTAACCTCCCCGTAACCTCTTCTATAGAAAGTGTTGATAAATCAAGTAGTGTTTCTATTGAAAGAGCGATCTGAGAAAATCGGGGAGGAACTACGCGCAGGTACTTCGCCACGACTTTGTGCGCAGGTTCAGGATCACCGAGGGTAGCAAGTTGATTTACTAACTCATTAATTCGCATGGCAAAATCATCCACCGACTCGCCATCGAGAAATGCAATATTCTCGTATTGCTTCCTCACCTTCTGAGCGTTGGCCTGACGTTCCCGGTCCGAGCAGCCACGCATCTCTACAATAGCGTCCCAAGCGGCCTTTGCACTCTCCTTCACCGCGAGTGTGGAGATCATCTCGGGCGGCACACCTCGCAAGATTACCTCTAACGCCATCTGATCCTCCTGCTCGTCGGTTGTGCCGTCCTCGACGGCTTCCCACAACAAGCGTGCACGAAGCAACACCTTCATGTGCAGCGACCATTCTCCATAGTTCGTCTTCATGAGCATGGGAAACACCGCACTGCCCACCTCCTTGATCTCACTCCGCGGAAACACCACCACCTCGCACCCATCGTTATCACGATCATCACAGTGTCGCAGTCTCTCACGTGGTGGTTGGGAGCGACGCCTCACTCCTTCACGTCGCGGACTACGGGACTAACCTTGAGTAGAACCCGACATCTCTCAAACTCTCGAACCAAGAAGCTCTGATACCAAATGTTAGATTTTGCCCTTTAGAGATAATGAAAGACTCGGAACAAGAGATGATTTTGTGCTACAAATTGTTGTAGCTTTTCGGTTTTTCGTCCACTATTTATAAACTCATATTTATATAAGAGTTAACGATAATTAAATGCTACAAGACTTGTAAATATTCTACAAAAACACTAAATACAAAGAATGACCAAGGTGCATGTTTTGACTCATGATCAATATGGATGTATTGACCACATTAAAGTTGACACAAATTCACACACGAATATTCATCCACCGTAAATGTCACTTTGTATGTATATTTTGCGGTCATAAGATTTAGTGTGCAATTTTCATGTGTCATTGATAACTTTTGGTTTATAGACTTTTGCGTAAGAGAGACCTTGCAGAGATAAAAATAAAAAGAAGATGACAGAAAAAAAATGTATTTTTTGTTTTTATTAATATTTTCCAAATCAAATTTTTTATTTTTATTTTATCTGATTATTTACGTGTTATTTACCTGGTCAAAGTTTAATAGAAAATTAAACGAATTACAATATCAACAAACGTGTATAATTTAAAAATCGATTTATAAGTTGATGTATTGTTATACAACGTTTAAAAAATAAATAAATTGTAATGTAGTTATATATACATATATAGTTTTGTTCTAAATAAAGGAGTTAATCGATTAAAATGAGATTTCATTTAAAAAATAATATAAAGTAATAAAATATCAAAATATTTATATATAAATATATAATTTATATTTTATAATATCTTATAAAATTCTCATTTAGTCTTTCCAAATAATTAATATTATTCTTAAATTTTACAAATTAAAAATATTTTTGGTATTGACGTGTTAGCTTGGCGGAATATCAGAAATACTCAGGGCTAAACCACTTCAAAAATACCCTTCCCTAAAATAATTATTAAATCCGAAAAAAAACGGAAGAAAAAACAAACTTGCCCTTAATGTTCGAACGTGGAAAAATGGAAGTTCGGTAGTTTTTCGACGTGAAAAACTGCCGAAAACGAGAAAGCCGAACAGTTTTTCGCCGTGAAACCTGTTTAAAAGTTTATAGCAAGAAAGAAATAAGTGATGTCGAACTTGAGAGGGATCGATTTGAAGTTGGCGAGAAGGAAAATGGCTAGAATCAGCAGCATCACTGGCGAAGAGAGCACGAGTCAATCTTCAATGGCGTCAATAAGTGTAAGTAGTTCGATTTCTAGGGTTTTGCAAGCTTTCGAGTCACAAAATGGTTTATTAATTTGAAATGGGTGAGTGTCAGTGTCAATGAGTCGGTTAGGTCGCAAGGGTCGCAAGAGTTGCATGAATATCTTCGACTCCGTGAGTCGGTTGAGTAGCAAGGGTCACAGTAGTTTCATGACCATCTTCGACTCAGTCAGTTTATTTGAAATGGGTGAGTGTCAGTGTTAGTGAGTCGGTTAGGTCGCAAGGGTCGCAGGAGTTGCATGAACATCTTCGACTCAGTGAGTCGGTTGAGTAGCAAGGGTCGCAGGAGTTGCATGACCATATTCGATTCAGTGAGTCGGTTGTCTTAGTGAGTGGGATGGGTTGCAATGGTCGTTTGAGGGGCGTGGGTCGGTTGAGTGTCGCAGAGTGTCTGACGGTCGTTTGAGTCGCATGGGTCGCACGGGTCGGTTGAGTCGCACGGGTCGGTTGAGTCGCATGGGTCGCTTAAGTCGGTAGAAGTATAATGTATTCGTAATTGGTCATTTTGCAGGTGGCGCCAAAGCCGAAATTTGTGTATGAATTCAAGCACATGGACAGAATTCCAAAGATCACCACCAAGTGTTATCCTCACGAGACAATAAGGACGCTGAGAGGAATCTTAAATGAACAGGAGTTGCATTACTTCGAGAAGGAGTCACAATTTAGGAATTTATTCCACTTACAATGTGACTCCACATTGACGAAGGTTCAAATGTATGTACTACTAAATCACTCCGTGATTATACGGGAAAATACAGAGTTGTGGTTCTTCATAAACGGCATTCCCATCCGGTACTCTATAGTGGAACACGCACTAATTTCCGGATTGAAATGCGGACCATATCCCATAGGATGGAAGTCCATGATGGGTGTAACATTCAGGCTGAAGAATTTCGACCATGGAAAGGTGAC
>CM071869.1:35211925-35245392 GCA_036759665.1 Gynandropsis gynandra
TACCTCAGCTCCTTCATCCGTAAATCCTGCATTATCCCAAACTCGTGTTAAATATCATACAAGAGAATCAGAAGCACTTACGTGATCAAGCGTGTCTTTCGCTAACTCGTCCAGCGAATCGATTGTAAAGCAAGACTCCTTGAATGAGGATTCGTTCATGGGGCTGGACAAGTTGAATTCGATCCTCTCATCTCCGATACGTAGAGACAGCTTTCCTTGTTGTACGTCTATCATCGCACCTGCAGTAGCTAGAAACGGTCTACCAAGAATAATAGGTGTTCTAGTGTCTTCCGTTATCTCAAGTACAACAAAATCAGTGGGAATGTAAAACTTACCTACCATGGTGGGAATGTTTTCAACTATTCCCACCGGATGTCTTACCGTACGATCCACGAGGCGTAGAGACATCTTTGTAGGTTTGAGATTCCCGAAGTCCATCCGCTTGAAAACCGAGTGTGGCATGATGCTCACGCTTGCTCCTAGATCACACAAAGCATCATCGATATCGAGGTTACCTATTGTGCATGGAATGGAGAAGCTTCAGGGATCCTTCAACTTAGGTGGCAGCTTGTTCTGAAGAATTGCACTGCATTCCTCGGTGAGTGCTACAGTCTCGTTCTCTTCGATATGCTTCTCTTTGGACAGTACCTCTTTGATGAATTTGGCATGATTAGGCATCTTTTGGAGTTCTTCCACGTATGGCATGTTGATGTCTAGCTTCTTGAGACACTCTACAAATCTACCCACTCTCTTTTCGTTCTTACTGCTTACCAATCGTTGAGGATACGGTATAGGAGGTTTGTATGCCGGAGGAGCAACGTATGGCTTATCTAAATCTGGTTCGACTCCTTCCATAATCGCAACCTTACGTCTTCCTCTATTCATGGACGTACCAGCATCATCCCCTCGCTCTTTCGAGGGCGAATTCTCAACCTCATCACCGCTGCACACAGAAATAGCATTCACGTACTCTCTCGGGTTAAGATCGGGCTTACCGGGAAGTTGTCCGGGATTCCAAGAGGATGAGGCAGCCTGTTGTGCTATGGAGTTTTCCAACATCTTTACATGTGTACTCAGAGAATCCATCTGAGATTTAAGCTCACTAATCGCTGACCTCACATCTGCGTCGAATTTGGCTTGTTGCTGCTCCTGCTTCTTCATAAATTCGAGCAATACCCCCTAATTGTTGTCCCCACGTCCGCGTTGAATTTGGTCTGAATCGATTGTTGCTGCTTGTGATCTTTGACAAATTCAAGCATCACTGCCTCAAAGTTTGATGAAGATGCTTGAGGAGGTTGAGGGGCTTGCGGAACTTGCTGAGCTTGCTGGAATTTCTGGTTGTTATGCTGAGAATTATCCTGCCTTTGTGGAAATCCTGAATACTTTACCGGTTGAGTCGTTCGATATGACAAGTTCGGGTGATTCCTCCAATTCGGGTTGTAGGTGTTCCCAAATTGAGTGTTACATTGCTGCTGGGCGTAGTTCATCTGTTCGTAATCCTCATGTACCGTGCATTGATACGCTACATGCTCCGTATCTCCGCAATTCGCACAGTACATGGCATTCGTTGCATTACCCATAGCTCTATTCTGATTAGGCTCATATAAACGACGAGTGCTATTAGGGATACCTCTCGGAGTTGACCACATGGTGTGGTTCATGCCGAGGTTATGAATAGGCTCAAATGCCTCCTCGACGCTCGGATCCATGAATGATCCTCTGGCAGCGTTATCCAACGTAATCCCTTAGACGACGTGGTGGAGGAGCCTGTGGTTCTCGTGGTTGAGGCACGAGTGGCTGTTGCTGCATTTGCCCTAAATTACCGAGAGGTAACTGAGCATGTTCACGGCCGTTCTGATTATCCATGTTCTGTTGATCTGACGGCTCTGTGTTATCTTCTTCCTTACCCTTTCTCAGTAATCTGCAAGTTCGCTCGATCTCTGGGTCGATTCTGAGTAGACTAGAAGTGCCTTGCGATCTGGTCATACACCGAAAAAGAACGAACGAATGGAACTTAGGTAGAAAGAATCGAAAGTAAACAAAAGCAAAAATAAAAACAAAAATAAAGCAAGAAGGACTCTAGGTTCGAATCTAAGACGCGTTGACAATAGTCCCCGGCAACGGCGCCAAAAACTTGATGCGTTCTCAAAGTTAAATAAAATAACCTAAACTACCCACAAGTGCACGGCACGTGTGTAGTATTTTAGGTGTCAATCCCACAGAGACTACGCAACAATATCTAAACTCGAACTATGAATCAAACTTGCTAACGAAAGAATGTGGATGAGGAATGAAATACTGAATGTAAATAAACTACTTCGGTTCTAACGATAAGACAAACGTCCTAGGAATCCGGTTTCACCACAAGACTATCGAAACCGACGATCAACCTATCTATCATGCAATCCCTAGTTAAAGCTATCTAAGGCGGATGATCCTAATATGATATCTACCCTCTCTCAAGGCATAGACACGTGATCTAGACAAGCTGCCCCCTACTTTCGTGGCTGACACCTTGAACTAAACCCATAGGCTCTATGATTCATCCGTTTCACCCTCAACCGTTGCTACCCTACTTTCGTGGCCTAACCTCGGTTGTTCTAAACCTGATCTTCCAAGACTAGAATTCTCCTTTCGGTCCTTCTCCTAATCTCTAACACATGAATTTACGTGGCCTTTGTAAACACAAGTAAATTAAAGCACTCAGATAAAGAATAGATGAACTAAAACGGGAAGATGCATTCAAAATAGATCAAAAGCGGTCTCGGGATAGCCAAGGGCTAATCCCTTCTACTAGACCAGACAAACTATTCGCTCATGCGTCTGTAAACAAACATAAACAAAGTAGAAAGTCTAAGGAACATGAAAACCAAACAAAACCGAAGTGTCGGGGCTTGATCTCCAATGCTCCTTGCTTGTCTCCTCTCAAGAATCTCCTCAATCTTCTGCTGAATTAATCTTCAATGTAAGCTTGCTCTAATGACGTCTTCTGCCTCTTTTTAAGCCTCCTAAGTCGGTCCAATTGTTGCCTAAATTGCCCCCACGAGTCCCCTTTGTTTTAAGTTAAGTTTACTTAACTTAATAGGCAGTTTCGGACCGCGACCCGCTCGGGCATTGAGTGTGCCCGCTCGGGTGCGGCTAGGGCGAGTCGTGCGGATGTGTGGCTGGAATGCATGCCCGGATCCTCGAAGTTGCTCCTTAGCTCCGTGCATGTCCTTTTAGCTCCAAAATGATCCAAATACGTGTAAAGACCTGTAAGAACATGAAAACATGAAAACAAGTAAAACGGAAACGGAATCATACGTAAAACATCACATATATATCAAAAACGTCTCCTAAATCGTGCGAGAAATACGTATGAAAACGAGATGATCAGTCGCAGGGTCAAACTGGGTCGCTGGGTCGAACTGGGTCGTAAGGTCGTAGAGGTATTTTGGAAATATCAAAATTTATAATGGTATTTTTGAAGTTAAAATTTTTTTCTTTTTCGGGAAGGGTATTTTTGAAGTGTTTTAGTCCTACGAAGGTATTTTTGAAGTTAGCCCTGTTAGCTTTATAGATCTGAGCAGAGGTTTATTGATTTTAGTTTAATTATTGTACTACTTTTAAAGTTTTTGTTTGAAATATTTTTAGAATAGTTTGTATTCTATTAGATGGATTTTGTATTATTTTTGCATTTATTTTAGTTATGTAAAATTTTATTAAATAATAATAATAATTATTGTATGTTTTGAAGTTTATATGTGAAATTAATGAAATAATTAGAAAAATATTAGAAATAAAGACAATTATATCTAATTGTCTATTTTAATAACTTTTATCATAAACTTTTAAACTAAAACTCTAAATTCAAAAAATAAACCAAATCAACTTAAAACTCTCTTACGAACTCTAATTTAAGTTTTAATAAACGAACATGATTGAATTCAAGTTTAAATTCAAACTTGAAATGAACCTTTGGTTTAAGAAAGAAAAAAGCATTATATATATCTAGGTCTGGGCAAATCGGTTTTCGGTTCAGGTTTCGGTTCGGTTACGATGGGTATGATTTATTCGGATTTCTATAAATAATAATCATATTATAATCAAATTTAAATCGGTTCAATTTGGTTCGGTTTTATAACGGTTCGGTTCGGTTATATATAAAAAATGATAACCAAAAAAACCCGAACTCTAATTAATTCGGTTTGATTTGGTTATTATTTGGATATTAATTCAGTTATTATTTAGATATTAGTTCATTTTCTTTAAAATTTAAGATGCAACCACTCTTTTGTAAAAAAAGTTAGATATAAACAAATAAAGAACGTAATTAAAATATGAAATCGAGTGGCAAAATCGTCGGAAAAATCGATGAGTGGGTGAAATCTCCGAGTGAAATGGCTAAGTGGGTGAAATCGCCGGGTGAGACTAAAAGGAAAGAAGAAGAAAAACCTGAAGAGAGAAGAAGAAGAGTGTGAAGAGAGATGAACAATGTGAGGGAGAAGAAAACTTGCGTGAAAAAATTTGGGGGTTATATTTTTGTTTGTTAATATATTTTAAAATCCGATCGGATAACCGATATTTTTCGGTTATTATCCAAACCAAACCTAACGGGTTTTACATAATCATATCCAATCGGATAATTTAAATATATCCAAATCGAACCGAAATACAAAAGTTTGGTTTAGTTCGGTTCGGTTTTCAAAATCCGAACCGTTATGTCCAGCCCTATATATATCAAAGATATAATAAATATTGAGTCACACATTATATAAACCAAAAATAACTACACAGGTCACATTGACTCGATTAAAGATAAAAAAAGATAATGTCACTACTTTTGGAATGGTGAAGGATTGGATATATTATTTGGTAGCTGTGTTGATAAAATTATTAATTATTAGAGTAATTGTTTAACCTAATTACATTGGCAATTGCAAATTATATCCATATATAGTATTGTCCACATATTGTTCCATGGCCTTCGTTTCTTTTGCCAGAACCGAAAGAAGATGATAAAATGCAGAACAAAGGGTTTAATTACAAGAATCTACAGAGATTATGTAGCTGTCCAAAATGTCTTCTTATGGCTCTTCCCATGTGCCTCTCAGGACCACACTCTCCTCTAGCCACCATATCTTCTTCTCGGATTCAACTTGACAATATCTCTCATTTTTCTCACAATATCATTTGTAATGCTCTAACCCGTTCTTTGGATCATGGGTGTCAACTCCGAGATATTTTGAAGAGTTGACCCCTCGTCCTATTAGATCACCACGATTTTTATCTTCACTCACATGCTTATATAATATTTCCTATATATCATTCATCTTAAAATGAATTCAGTTTAAATACATTTAATTATGGAGTTCTTTTCAAAATGATCATAGAAAAAGGATGTACACCTCGATATCATATGTTCAGTCGAATCAAATCTTTTAAACATTTTCACCATCATATGATAGTTGTGGTATATGAGACATGTGTAATAAAAAAAATATAGTTCTACATTAAAAATTGAAAAGTTATTAGTAAAAAAATTTTGCTCTATAATACTACATTGTTCAACTATGAACGAAAGACTTGCAATGAAGCAAAAACACAACAAACTATGCATAAAATATATCAATGTAATTTCTTGTTATCATATCGTCTAGTCGAAAATAAATTTTATGGTAAGATAATGTTTTTGTGTAGACATGTATAAAAACTGATATATATACATTCATATATTATAATCTCTTTGATTTCGTTTATATGCATTTTAGTATTATAATTTTCTTAACGAATGATTGGTTCCAACACCAGGTGGGAAAGTGAAGAAATGTAATGCGACTACTGAAAGTCCAGAGAACTTAACTTGAACAGAAGAAGAAGAAGAAGATATCTTTACACTGTCCATTATACTTCAGTTTAAGGTGCTATTTTGTTTGCTTACTGTCTAATCCCGCAGTGTTTTCGACAAATCTATCAGTTTCAAGGGCATCGGGTTAGGTTTAACCATAATTTTCTTTTCGTCTGTTAAAATATTCGGTGTCTATATCATCCTAAATATCGTAAATTACACTCAATAGAAAGCCAAAAAAGAGCCATTTTGTTTGTTTCCTTTGGTAAACATGCAGAGTGGTCCATGTTCCTAAGTGTCTAGACAATGAAAGCTTATCACCGCCTCTCCAATCTTCACCACACAGCTCTTCACCTACTTCTCTATATCAACTCTCTTCTGTTTCACTTGAATCTTGTCAGAAAGTGTCAAATATCAAAATGTTGCGTTTTATCTTCTTCCTTTTGTCTTTGCTCTTTGCTCTTTCCAATGCTTCTGTTCAAGATTTCTGCGTTGCCAACCTTAAACGTGCAGATACTCCCGCAGGGTATCCATGTATTCGTCCAATCCATGTCAAAGCTACGGACTTTGTGTTTTCAGGTCTCTCCGCTCCTGGTAACACTACTAACATCATAAGCGCGGCCGTCACTCCTGCCTTTGTGGCTCAGTTCCCAGGTATCAATGGCCTCGGTCTCTCTATAGCCCGGCTTGACCTGGCTCCCAAAGGTGTCATCCCAATGCACACTCACCCTGGTGCGTCCGAAATCCTTTTCGTCCTTGAAGGCTCCATAACCGCGGGGTTTGTGTCTTCAGCCAATGATGTGTACGTCCAGACGCTTAAACCTGGTCAGGTTATGGTATTTCCACAAGGGTTGCTTCATTTTCAGACAAATGCTGGTCCCTCCAATGCTGCAGCTGTTGTCAGCTTCAGCAGCCATAGCCCGGGACTCCAAATTCTCGATTTTGCGTTGTTTGCAAACAATTTGCCCACGGAACTTGTCGCTGCTACTACTTTCCTTGATGTTGCTCAGATCAAGAAGTTAAAGGGTGTTCTTGGAGGAACTGGTTAAACATGGCTCCTTGATCGTGACCACTTCTCCACTTTAACACCATTTCTTCTGTTTCTTTGACTTGATGTTATGTTTTTAGATTCTCTGTGTTTTGTTCAAAATCTCGTGAACGTCATCTATGTGTTTTGAGCTTTTAAGTTCCTATCCTCATGGATTCCACTGTTCTGTTTTCTCTTCTGTTTCAGCCATTATGCAATTCTTTCAAATTTTTTGCTTTTGTTTCCATATGTTAAATAAATCTGAAATTGACCCATTAAAAGATCATTTGACGAAAATATACAATAAGTCGTGCAGAATTTTAGGACATCTTCACGTGGGTTTCAATGATCCACCGCCCAAATAATGGCCACATGATTACGTGAATGAGACAGACGTCTCCGATCAAGAACAAAGCCAAGTAAACATCATTTTTTGTTCTTACAGATTTATCAGTAAAACACCATTGAATTCTAAGAATCCGCAAACTGAAAAACCGAATTTTGTAAATGATTGGCAATTTAGTTCATTGTAACGACTTGTGCAGATTTGTAGCAGCAAATGAATGTTCATCAGAATATTTTGAGTAAATGTATCAAATATAGAACCCTTTTTTTCCAATTATTGGCAAAAAAAATTGAATGTATGAGAAAGAGATTTCATTCTAAAACAGGGAAAACAGAAGATTCAATTGAAACCTATTCATTTACAGAGAAACCAAATTAAAAGGGGGACCAAAGTGGAGGTCACCTAACTCCGACAGCAATCCGCAATCTCTTTAAATTGTCGGTAGATTTCAAACTGAGCAAACCCATCATTGTTTTCCGACAACACCCAGATCGCAAAACTCGTCAGCAACTTCGAATCTCCGATTCATTTGGTACGCGTCGATCTATTCAGTATCTATCTTTTACCTTCAGAAGCTGTCTTCTCTTGAATAGCAAGAAACCTGCGACAATGACTTGCAAGATTGTAGCAATTCCGGCGAATAGAAGACCCAAAGCCTTCCCTGTGTTTAGCTTTTCCTTCTGCTTCTGCAGCGGAGGAGGATGATGATGCCTCCGCCGCCATCTTCTCCGGTGATGATTCTCCTGGAATGCCTTGTTATGTCCGAGCCTTATGGGCGGAGGCGGAAAACGCGGCGGCGATGGGGATTGTGGCGGTGGAGATAGAGATTGTGGTGGCGGAGGCGGTGGTGGCGGAGGAGGAGGAGGAGGAGGTGGCGGCGGTGGTGGAGGAGGAGGAGGAGGAGGTATAGTGGTTGAATCTTGGGATTGTGATTCGACCACGACAGAAGCTGAGATGAAGAAGAGGAAGCAAAGAATTAAGAGGGCCAAGCTCAGTAATGGCGATTCCATGGCCCAAAAACGGAAACGAAGTTGCATCAAGAGAAAGCCTCTTGAATCTCAACTCTGATTGAGATCAGGAATTTGAAGTTGGCTTCTTTCAGATTCTTTGCTCATCAATGAGTTCAGAATCTAAGATCAGAAACAAATTTGAGAAAAAAAAAAGGGAGAACTTTGCTTGGGATTAGGAGACAACAGACATCATCGTCGTCGTCGTCATCATCATCATCCTTCGTCTGCAAATCAATTGTTGCTTATTGGAAGAACAGAGAGACCAAAGGAAATACATGAGAAGTATCTGTAAATGTCTCAGAAAGTGTAAGAGATCAATGGTTTCAATAAACACAGATCGAATTCATGAGAAAAGCAAATCTGAAGAACAAAAAACCGGAGAGTGAGATTTGACAGACGAAGAAAGTCTTCATCATTTTAGATCCGTGGGTCCAATTTTGTTTTAGGCCCATTTTGAATCTTCGTTAATATTTTATGAATCCGGCCCATAAAATATTATTTATATATATCAAAAATTATGTTTTCTATTTTTATATATAAATAATGATGATAATTGATTTCAATTAACTAATATATATATACACATAAAAAATGATATAGATATATATATTTGAGTTAATTTTAAAAATAATCACAATTCATTTATTATATTTTATACAAAAAAAAATTATATGACCAAGACATTTTGTAAGAACTTTCATGTATTTTTATAAGATTTTTGTAAGAATTATATATCATCAATCATATGGACGAAAATGTGGATACAATAAGAAGACAGATTGGAAAGTAGAATAATTTTATAAAGGCAAAAAGAATGAGGAGATGATGGGATGAAGTGAGAGGCCATAATTGCACCAATGTGTTGCAATTCAAGAGACAGAAGTAAAGAGGATTCATTGGAAATCATCAAAATCACAGAGGTATGGGCCAATAAAGTTTTGCATCATCACTATAACTCATGCATCTCTACATACACATATATATATTGTGTGTGTATGTCATATAATATATGAACAATGATTATTAGCATTGCCTCGGAAATGAAGGAAGGATAAAACTGGATTGAATTAAGGGCACGCCAGATGTTCATCTTCTAATTCCTCGTCATGCAATCTCATGTTAGTTTGAAAGGTGTTATACATTTGAGGATACATTTATCATATCATTTTTTTAGAATTGAAAAATTACAACAGTTAATTCAGAAGTATATTAGATTACTTTTTTATCTTTAAAATAATATATAAACATTATAAGATAAATCTAAAATAAATTATAGACAAAAAAGTTCAATATAAGATATAATTATTGACTAAAAAACTCGAATTCATACTTTCCAGGATGAAGATTATATGTTTTATCAATTATGTTATTTTAATAGATACATGTTTATCATATCATATTTTATATTTGGATTTTCTTCTAAAATAACAATAACTATAAATGGTTGATCACGATTAAAATATTCTAGGTTTGAATTAAACAAAACATGGTATAATAAAAGTCTTGATGTTAAGTTCGAGGATAGTGTAAGAAATATTTAAAAGTTTCAGGTTGTTGAGAATTTCAAGGAGAAGAAATGTGGATTGAACAATTGTCAAATTCAATCTGGAAAAAAACGAGAAGATATGAAGCAGTTGAAGTTGAAGATGAGGGAATCTGTTCCTGGGTTTATAGGAAGATTTGATGTGGAAATATATTTTATAAAAAGAGTTGAAACATCTAGATATGGGTATCGAGAGTGCAGCAATAATTGATATTTATCATTAGGTATTGCAACTGAACTTTGAGAGATACATGATCTATTTGTGAGAGAGAAACAATATGTTGGTTATTTACGGTTTAACTCGGAGGGAGTTATTTGTGTAAGGTCTTAAATACTTTGTATCGAAAAACAAGTATACTTAAAAAGACTGATTCATAAATAAAACTGGTATTATTTTTAGATATATGTCTTTGTTGCTTTAATATTTACCGACGTTGTCTTTCTATTGTTTTCAATTGGGAGTTGATAACCAAAGTTTAGAGAAAATCTAATTATTGGTTTGAGATCCTAGAAGACAACATGGAAGGACCAAGAGATTTGTACTCTTTTGGAAAACCAATCATGTTAGATGCTATAAATTATGGATACCAGAAAGTGAAAATGAGAGCCAGTATAAGAGGCATTGACGAAGATGCATGGAGTGCAGTAAAAAATGGATGGAATCCACAAACAGAAATAGATGAACATGGAAATATCAAGGAGAAACCTTTGAATCAATGAACACCAAATGAGAAAAGGAATTTAACATTCAATGCAAAAGCTCTTACTATTATTTTCTCATCTGTATGCATCAATGAATGCAAGCAAATTCAAGGATGTGAATCTGCTAAGGATGCGTGGGGTACATTGAAAACTAGACACGATAACACTTCAAATGTTATGAGAACTCATCTTGATATTTTGGATTATCAATTCGAAAAACTAGAAATGGGAGAATATGAAAGTGTCAAAGAATTCAGCAGTAGAATTAATGTAATTGCTAATGAAGTAATTATACTTGGTCAAACTTTTAATGACAAGAAGCTGGTGAAAAAATTACTTCGGTGTTTGCCCAAAAAGTTTCACGCTCAGAAAGCAGCCATGAATATGTCATTGAATACAGACATTACAAGTTTTAAAGAAATTGTCGGGATTCTTGCTGCATATGAACTGGAGCTTCATCTTGAACAGGGAGATACATCAAAAGAAGGAAATAAAGGAGTTGTCTTTCAAGCCACAGATGAAAGTACAAGACTGAATAACCTCAAATAAAATGGTGTCCTGCTAACCAAAAAGTTTGGAAAGTTTATGAAAAAATATTCAGGATTTAGGCGATCAAATAATGAAGATCAAAGAAATAAGAAAGAAGGTAAATCTAGATTTTAATGTCATGAATGCAAAGGATTTGGATATTTTAAATCTAAATGTTCAAGTATTTCAAAGAGGGAAAGTGTTCTAAAGGGATTATGGGAAACACAATGTTATAAGTGCAAAGGTTTTCGTATACTAAAAATGAATGTGCAGATTCAAGTGTGATCAAAAGAAAGTCTTTAATCACATACAACGAATTAAGTTCTGACTCTAAAGAAATTAATGAAAAAGATAATAAGTTTTGTTGCTTTCATTGGAATAATAAAGAAAATAAAGTTGAAGACAAAAAGGTTGAAGAGATTGAGAACGAAGAAAATGAAGTAGATGTGAAAACTATCTATAATGAGTAAATAAATATGAGCAAGATGAACATACAATTGGTCAAGTCAAATGAAAAATTAGAAAAACAACTTCAAAAAATTCAGAAGGTGTTCACCCTGAAGGAAAAAGAAGTAATACTAATCAAGAGTCAACTTGAAGAAACAAACAAATAACTGATAATGCTCTCAAATGACACAGAAAAACTTGATCACTTACTGTCATTAGGAAAACAAAGATCAAACAATCATGGCATTGGATATATTAGGAATAAATGAAATTCTCAAAATAAGTTTGTATCCGAAGGAAAACTACAGATCTTGCCTCAACAATGTATAAAAATCAGAAACAGAGCTATTCATTCAAAAAGATTTTGAGCAAAAGTAATTTTGGTTCAAAAAACATTCACAACAGTCATGGTTAAAATTTTGGAAGATGCTTTCTAATGCAATATCATAGAAATAACTTTGTAAGATGTTATTTTTGTTGAATAAGAGGACACAAACAGTTCAATTGTAACAAGAAATTCAGGTATGATTCAAGTAAGTATCCACAATCCAAAATAAAACAAATCTGGATATGAAAAAGTGATCTACATTGCAATGTAGTTTACATTTCTACTCAAAAAGATAAATAAAACATTTGGTATTTTGACAATGGATGTTCTAGGCACATGACATGTACAAGAGAACTTTTATCAAATTTTATTGAAATCAAGAATGCTAGAAATGTTACATTTAGAGATAGAAAAAAAGGAAAAATTCTTGGGAAGGGAGATGTAGAAACAATTAGACAACCCCTTTTGAAGAATGTGCAATATGTTGTTGGATTGACGACTAACTTAGTCAACTATGTGACAACAATCATAAGGTTTAGTTCAATCAAAAGAAATGCTTAGTAATGAATTCTGATAATAAATGTGTTTTTACAGGTATAAGAACATCAAACAACTGTTATACCTGGATTGAAGAGAAAATTTGTTTCAAAATAACAGATGACAATATGTCTTTATGACATCAAAGATTGGAGCATGTGAATTATCGCTCACTGGTAAAACTCTCTGGCTCAAAAATTGTTTGAGGTATGCCTAAGCTAAATGTTGATAAATATGAATTATGTAACCTTGTTAGTTAGGAAAACAAGTAAAAGTTCATCATAAGAAGATGTCTGATGTTAAGACTGGAAAAATACTAGAATTGGTTCATATGGATTTAATGGAACCAATGAAGGCGGAAAGTTTTGGTGGAAAAAGATATATGTTTATCGTCGGTAATGATTTTTCAAGATATAATTCTGAGAGAAAAATCTGAAACATTTGAACTGTTCCATTACTTGTTCTTGCAATTGAAAAATACAAAAGGTAATATAGAACAAATTCGAAGTGATCATGGAAAAGAGTTTGAGAATGATGTCTTTCATAAGTTTTGTTTGAAATATGGCATTGTACATGATATCTCTACTCCAAAAACACGACAAACAAAATGGTGTAGTTGAAAAAAATAATATGACTCTTCAAGAGATGGCTCGTGTTATGCTTCATGCAAAGTTTATTTCGATTTATTTTTTGGCAGAAGCAATAAACACAGCTTTTTATATCATAAATCGAGTCTATGTATGACCAGATATGTCAAAAAAAAACCATATGAAATTTGAAAAGGTAAAAATCCATATCTGAGTTATTTCTATATTGTTGGGTGTACTTGTTATAATGACAGAGAATATCTTGGGAAATTTGATGCAAAAAGTGATGAAAGAATCTTTCTTGCATATGGAACTAATACAACTGCCTACAGAATTTACAATTTACAAATAAAAACAATTGTTAAATCTATCAATGTTGTGTTGATGAAGATCATCTAACGGAGAAAGTTGTGTTTCCTTTCTCTACAGATTCATTACAAAAGAATCCTTGGACAGAAGTTCGTAATTCAAGTGTAACTAATGAACTGACATCAAACGAAAGAGGTTGGAAGAAGATAACGATGGAAATGAGTGTTAAATACATGAAAGGGAATTGATAATTGTTCATCGAAATCATTTAATTGATGATGTTATTGGTAATATTGGAGATGGTAGAAAAGCACAAGGTAAAGTCAAAGTAAATTATCATGACATGGTCAAATTTCTTTGCTTTACATCTCTGACAGAACCTAAGTGTGTCAGTGATGTAAAAATGATGAATCTTGTTTAAAAGCAATGCATGATGAATTAGAACAGTTTGTCGGAAATGATGTTTGAATGTTAGTACCTCGTCCAGTTGATGTGAATGTTATTGGCACAAAGTGGATCTTTAAAAATAAAACCAATGAATTAGGTGAAATTGTTAGAAATAAAGCTAGATTGGTTGCACAAGGTTACATACAAGTTGAAGATGTTGATTTTGATGAGACTTTTACACCCGTTGCTAGATAGAGTCCATAAGATTACTACTCAGAGTTGCATCTTCTCTTGGTTTGAAGTTGTTGCAGATGGATGTTAAAAGCACTTTTTTAAATGGGATCATGCAAGAAGAGGTTTATGTTGAACAACCTAAAGGTTTTGAAGATCCACGCCATTCAGATCGTTTCTACAAGTTAATAAGGCTTTATATGGACTAAAACAGGCACCACGTGCGTGGTATGACAGACTGACAAGTTTTCTAATCAAGAACGGCTACAAAAGAGAGAGAGTAGATAAAACCTTGTTTATACATAATGTTGCTAACATTCTTCAGGTAGTGAAAATGTATGTTGATGATATTGTCCTTAAATTAAAATTACAAGATAAAGTAAATTGGTTTGTACAAACCATGAAAGATGAGTTTGAAATGAGTATGTTTGGTGAACTAAACTACTTTCTTAGTTTACATGTGAAGCAGCTGGATGAAGGATTATTTGTGTCTCAAAGCAAATATGCAAAACATTTGCTCAAAAGATTTGAAATGGATCAAAGCAAATCAGCAAATACCGTTATGTCAACCACTACAAAACTGACTAAAGACTCAGAGGGAGAAGATGTGGAAGTAAAGCATTATAGAAAGTCTGTTATATCTCATTGCAAATATACCAGATTTGTGCTTAAGTGTAGGAATTTGTGTCAAAGATTAAGCAAAGCCTGAAAAATCTCATTTGATGGTAGTGAAAAGGATTATAAAATATGTTAAAGGTACAAAAAATTGCAAACTTACTGGTTTTAGTGATGCACATTGGGGAGGCAATGTAGAAGATAGAAAGAGTACATCTGGAGGTTATTTCTTTCTCGGAAAGAACTTAGTGTCTCGGTATGGTAAAAAACAGAATTCTACATCTCTATCTACCGTTAAAGCCTAATACATTGCATTGGGAAGCTATTGTACTCAATTAATCTTGATGAATCAGATACTGATGGACTATGGTATGAGTTCAAAAAATTTGTTGTGTTGTGTGATAATACTAGTGCAATTAATATTTCAAAAAATCATGTACAACATTCAAGAACAAAACATATTGAGATTATGCATCATTTTTTTTAGAGAGAAGATTGAACAAAAGCAAATGAGGGTAGAACATGTTCCTACTGAACTTCAGTTAGCAGACATTTTCACAAAACCATTGGATTTAAATTGATTTGTTTTTTTTTTAGAAAATCACTAGGTGTTTATGAATTTTGATATTTTTAAATGTTTTCTGACTGCATAAAAATTGGTAAGCTTGAAATTTCAATCTGAATGAGAAAGTGAAAATAATATATAAGGTCTGCTGTTATGTTTGTAAATGCTCAATTTTTTAAAATCACTTAAATATTGTTTAAATATATCTCCTCAATCTTAGTCTCTTACTCCTCTAACGCTGATTTTTTTTAAAGAAGGGAAACAACTCTTTTTAGAATAAGCTTGGTATAAGTGGAGAGATATTCAGTTTCAGGTATAAACTCCTAATGATACAAAGCAAGTTCTTGCTTAAATACTCATTTATATTCAAATTGATACGTACGAGTATACCTAAACGAGTAATCTATGAGTTTGTTATATGAACAAGAGAATATCTAAATAACGTCTTACAAGCTGAAGACTAAAAACAATAAAAAAAAGGTATTGTAAAGAAAATAAAAAATCAATAAAAAAATTGAGTAAGTGTATTGAATTTGGCAAGCCAACCTTATATGTTATTTTTTCATGTTGAACAGATTTTTGTTTCACTTAATCTTTTTTGGTTGATAGACAATATTTAATAAATAAAAGAGAAATAAACAGAGCGGTTTTTTAAGGGAAACAGTCTATTCTCCCCTGAACTTTACCACATTAATTCTATTCCCCATGAACTTTAAAAATTCATCTTATTCCCCCTCCGTTAATTTTCCGTTAATTTTTCTGTTAAATATTTTTAAAACACACTATTTCCCCTCAAACTATATGATTTCCAGCCTATTCCACCCCCCCCCCCCCCACCACCCCCACAACCCTCCCAATACACATTTCCAGCATATTCCCCCAACTCTAAGAATTTCAGCCTCCCCCCCCCCAACTCTATGAATTCCATCATATTCCCCCCGAACAGAAAATTCGGGAAAAATAACTAACACACGGAAAATGGGAGGAGAAGCAGTAGATAAAAGAGCAACAAACGAAGACGAAATATACTTGTACAATGACGAGAGGATTTACAGAGATGATCCCAGGATTACTAGAAATCCTCCAAGGATTAATGGTAAACGGTTCAAGCAGACGATTAGAAAAAGGATAACTTCTAAAAGACCATAGACGAATCTCAGCAAACAATCTACATTTTCTATGGATTTTTCATTCACAACGAATAGACGAGCGAAGAGTCCTAAATCAAAATCAGACAACAGCTATGGACCTAATGAAGTTGAGGATTCATCAGAAACAAAAACTGATCACCAGAGTCAATCGAAATCTTCAAAGACCCAAAATCCTCAAGGTATTCCTACAATGTCTCATTCAAAATATTTTTCGAAAACCTTCTATTTTAGTAATATGAGTTTCTAGGTTCAATACTTTGAAGGAAAGAGAAATTTTGAGTGAACGAGTTTTAAACGTTGGAAAGTTTAAACATTTGCCTTTGTGGGAACTGCTAGTTGAAAGATGTCTCACAAATACAGTGACAAACATTTTTCATGTATGTAAAGAATTAATCAATGAGTTCTATGCATACTTGAACTCAGAAATAGATAAGTTTGGGACAAAATATTTTGGACAAGTTTATATTCGAGGGAAGATTGTCCAACTTAATGTAGAGATAATCAACACGTTTTTTGGGACTTCAAATGTTGAAACCTCAAGGTCAAGGAATTGGAAAATGACCTAGATATGGATTTGGTTACACAAGAGATGACTGGAAAGGAATTAATGAGTTTTGTTGGGACAAATTTCAAATTCTAAACTCAATTGAGAATTTGCTCTACTAAACTAGACTTAAAAAACCAATTGGATACCATAGAAGAAGACAGATGGTATTCGACATGATACTGCAGTCTTGTAGTTCTGTGTGAAGAATGGAATTTCGGTCAACTTTGGGAAGGTGTTTCTTGATCAGATTATTGGTCTTGGATTTTCAAATGCAACAAAATTCATCTTCTCATTTCCATACTTGATCCAGACATCTTAAAAACAACAAGTTCCAGATCTTATCGGAGAAGAGGAAAGAAGAGAAAATATCCATCACTGGATTATTTTTGAAAAATGGTATGTCAACAAGATGCTAGCAATTGAGGATGATGGACAGAATCAGAATGATGTTGCACAAAACATCATCAACTTAGAAAAGAGGCTAGTTGGAGTGATTACTGAAATTTAACTTATCCAAAAGGAGCTGAAAGCGTTAGCCAAGTTAACTCAAAGTAAATTAGATTAACACCAAGTCCATCTTAATTGTGTTCAATCTGAATTTCGAAACTGACGTTTGTTTTTATTTGAATTTCCTATCACACAAACAAGGGAAAATGCAAGGAGTACAACTGCAAGTGCAAGCAAAGCGGCGGGAAAGAGACCACAATAGAAATTTAAATTGGATACCAGAGAATAAGACGAATGGTGTTCGACATGATACTACAGTCCTGTTGTTCTGTGTGAAGAATGGAATTCCGATCAACTTTGGGAAGGTGTTTCTTGATCAGATTATTGGTTTTGGATTTTCAAATGCAAAGAAATTCATCTTGCCATTTTCATGCTTGATCCAGAACATCTTAATACATCAAGTTCCAGATCTTATCGGAGACGAGGAAAGAAGATAAAAGATCCATCCCTGGATTATTTTTGAAAAATGGTATGCCAACAAGATGCTAGCAACTGAGTATGATGGACATAATGAGAATGATGTTACACAAAACGTCATCAACTTAGTAAAGAGGCTAGCTAGAGTGATTACTGAAATTCAACTAATCCAAAAGGAGCTGAAAGGGTTAGCCAAGCTAACTCAAAGTAAATTAGATTAACACTAAATCCATTTTAATTGTGTTCAATCTAAATTTTGAACTGACTTTTATTTTTATTTGAATTTTCTATCACACAAACAGAGAAAAATGCAAGGAGTACAACTGCAAGTGCAAGCAAAGCAGCAAGAAGATACCGCAATAGAAATTTAAATTTTTAAGTGCATTTAAAATGTTCTTGATAAAAGATTAGAACTATTGTTTTATTTGTGAACTTATTTGTGAATCGAAACCTTTTATGTTTTGTTGAATTAGAAATTTCTGATAGTCTCTGTCTGTGTGATAAGAACTCAAAAGCAGAGATTATTGATACTAAATTTGAGGATAATGTTAGAAATATTTTAAAGTTTCCGGTTGTTGAGAATTTCAAGGAGAAGAAATGTGGTTTGGTCATTTGTAAAATTCAAATTGGAAAAAAACGGGAAGATAGAAAGCAGTTGAAGCCGAAGACGAGAGAATATGTTCTTAGATTTATGTGAAGATGTGGAAGTATATTGTATAAAAGGAGTTGAAACATCTATACTTAGGTATCGAGAGTGCGACAATAATTGATATTTCATCATTAGATATTGCAACTGCATTTTGAGAGATACATGATTTATTTGTAAAAGAGAAACGATAAATTGATTATTTACGGTCTAACTCAAGGGGATATATATCTGGAAATCTTAAATACTTTGTGTAAAAAATATATTTAAAAAGATTAATTTATAAATAAAACTAATATTGTTTTCAGATATATGTCTTCTTTATTTTAATATTTACCGACATTATCTTTCTATTATTTTCCAAGTCGATTTTGTAAACCTTCAATATTATATTTTAATCATTACAAATATACGGTTCATATTTAAGGAATAAATATATATAAAAAAGGTCTATATCAGCCAAATAATAATAATAATAATAATAATAATAATAATAATAATAATAATAATAATATATTCCAATGTCACATTATCCTCTCCTTTTGCAATTAACAGTTTTAAATCGAGACATCCGTATAAAACAATAATAATATAAAGTTAAATATTCGAATATTAAGTTATTTCATTTAAAATACAACAAAAAAACACTAAATTTGTAATGTTTCGACCTCTCTTGAATCATAAATGTCACATTTAAAATTTAACGATTAATATTATAAATAATTGTATTTTCCACAAGTTTTTTTTATTTTCATTCATACGTATACGTATTTTTTAAAATCTTTGGTTTTCAATTTAAATGGGTTAAATTTAGTAGATCTACACCAAGAATAAGAATATTACAATAAAAGGTGTTATATAATTGAGGATATATTCATTATATATATATAATTGAAAAATCGCAATAGTTATATTTTGTAAATGTGTATATAAATAATATAAATGAGAGAAATCTAATTAAGTAATATCCAACAATAAAAAATATAAAAGATATTGCACGTTATAAAGGAGGAATATCAGAAATACCTTTGTAGGGCTAAAACTTCAAAACTATCCTCCTAAATCTGATGGAAAAAAATCGGAGAAAAACATATGTGTCTTTATATTTTGTTAGTGAAAAACACATATGGAGGAGGGAAAGACAAACTTGAGAGGATGGAAACAAAGTTGAGAGCTATTCCCTTTCATTTTCGAGTGATTTCCTTCCATTTTCGAGCGATTTCCTTCAATTTTCGAACGATTTTTTTCATTCTCGAGCGATTTCCTTCCATCTTGAGCGTTTTGCAGTAATTTTCGAGCGATTTTCAATGATATTTTAGTCATTTTCAGTGATTTCCAATAATTTCCAGCGTTTTAAGCGATTTCGGTGATTTTTAGCGATTTCCAGCCATTTGTAGGTGATTTCCAGCGATTTCGACCATTTTCCGGCGATTTCTGGTAATTTCTGACGATTTCTAGCAGTTTCCGGCGGTTTCTGGCGATTTCCGGCAATTTTGTATCGCACTGGGTCACAGGGTCGAACTGAATCGCAGGGTCGAACTAGGTCGCAGGATCGCAGGGTCACAGGATCGAACTGGGTTGCAGGATCGAATTGGGTCGCAGGGTCACAGGGTCGGACTGGCTCGATGGATCATAGGGTCGTAGGGTCGAACTGAATCGCAGGGTCACAAGATCGCAGGATCGGACTAGATCATTGGGTTATAGAGTCGAAGGGGTATTTTGGAAATATCAACATTTATAAAGATATTTTTGAAGTTAATTTTGTTTTTCGGAAAAGATATTTTTAAATGTTTTAACTCTATAAATATATTTTTGAAGTTAACCCGCTAAAAATTTTGAACTAATAATTTTAAAAATGAAGGGTATACATTTTACCATCTAAATTTTGAAAACTGCCACGATAAATCAAGTCCCCCGACTGGGAGGCATATATTATTCCAACATATGCATGTTCATTAGATCATATTTTTCATAGAATAAGAACAATTATAAATGGTTGATCACTATTTTTCAAAATATTATTGGTTTGACTAATGCCAAAACATGATATAAAGTCCATAATATTGATTTTGTAAGCCTTTCCTATTATATTTTAGACATTAGAAATATACAATTTTTATTTATCGTGAATAAAGATAAAAAAATATCATCTTTATAATAATATATTTAAACCGTTATATTTTTTATTTTTTGGAATTAACATTTTTAAATCGAAACATCCATATAAAATAATAATATTATCATATTAAATATTTTCAATATTAAATAATTTTATTTTAAATACAACAAAACACTAACTTTTAATATTTTGACCCTTTTTAAAACTTTTTTAAAGTTAAACATTGATTTTACATATCATTATGGATTTTTTACTCACGGTATTTTATCATCACTCATATATATATGGATTTTTTTATAGATCATTCATCTTCAAAATTCGTCAACTCATTTTCATTTAACTATAAAATTCTACTAAGAGGATTTACCAAAATAAAAATACTTCTTCATGTAATAAATAAATAATCCAGTCAACTATTTAATAATTTTCATCATATTAATATCTCCATCCACAATATCACAAATTTGGCGTCATGAATTAAAAAAATTAAAATACAAAGTACTATAGTACGAAAGAACAACACGAAGAAGACACTGAATGACAAAGTTGGTAAAGAGATTGAGAGAGAAGCAGAATGAGCCTATAACAAGCAATTCCCATTTTAGCTTCATGAGTTGTGAAAGTCCTTTAACTCATTTTTTTATTAAGTTGTATTATAGAGAATTCTCTTTCTTACTCCGTCATTACTTAATCAATAATTTTTATTTTTATAATATACTTTATGTTGCAATAGAAAATTTAAAAATTTTATAGATTATGTAATAAATTTAACTTCTAGACATCACTCTTATATTAGACGTGAGAAGTATATTTATTATAATTATAAAAAATTATAATTATATAAAATTGTGAACGACTTTTAAAAAGATATGATTCTTTTGTGAAATGGTCATAGTTAATTCACAATTTTTTAAATTGAAGAATTATATTTTTTTTTGTAAATAGACAATGTAACCATTTATTTCAATACACAATTTACAAACTCCAAAACTCTTTTCATTCTCTTATATTCTCTCTTTAGTATCTCACAGTCAAAATTTAAGTAAAATTTTTCATCTTTTTCTCCAATAGATATATCATATATAAATATATTTATAAATTGATATTATATATATTATATATTATGTATATACATATCATATATCATATTATTAACATCTATATATGTATCTTACATATAAAAATATATTTATATACATATATTTATATCATATATCCATATATATATACGATCATAGTATTATTGTTATAAAAATTATAATTAAATTTGTAGTGCTTTTGGGCTAAAACTTTGGAGATCATGTTTAGATCTTCACAGATCATAAAAGTCTCAAATCTGGTTTCTCAAAAAAAAAAAACTCAAGTCAATGGATGGGGTTGTTGGCAGATTATGTCTTAGATATACATTATCATCTAAGCTAGGTAAATGTAGTAGATGATGCTTTAAGTCGTAAAAATATCAAATTATATGCATTAAGGGTACAAGCAGAATTCGATATCCCAAAAGATTGATAAAAAAACACTGATTAATCAAAATGGATTGCAAATGGATTGCAACACCGGTGAATCAAAATGGATTGCAAATCAAAATAGGAGACCAGACAATTGTTGGATCGACCTTGTTGACAAAACCAGTGAAAAGATTAAATTTATTCGAGATATATTAAAAACAATCCAAGATAGACAGAAAGGTTATGCAGTTCAAAGAAAATGCGTTTGAATTTTCTTAAAGGGGATAATATATTCTTAAAGGTTCAAGCAATCAAAGAAAAGGTTTGTTTTGGCATTTTGGTAAAGTTAAAACCACCATTTATTGGTCCTTTTAAAATTTATGAAAAGAGAGTTATTGTGGATTATAAGTTACAATTGCCTACAAAATTGGGTCATGATTGGAAGCCAATTTAATGAATTGTTTTTATGAAGACTAGTGGGGAAGAAGAAAAATATTTTCTTGGAATTTTGGTTCATCATAAATTATTCTTTTTAGGTAGGTATTTCTATACTCTTCTGATTTAGATTTCAAATCATAATCATGAAACTGAATTTATACACTATGATATAAATTATGATAAATTAGACTACACCCATAAATATTTTGTGTTTGAATGTATTAATTTTTACACAATAATTATTGATTAATGAGATTTATTTTTATTGATGATGTATGTTGTGCATGATTTTTATAATTATGTGAGAAAATTAAACACAAAAAATATTAATGAAAAATACGGAATGTGAAACAACGAAAATAAAAACATTTTAATGAAAAGTAATGAATTTGTGACAAATAGAAACATGAATTGTTATCCATGTATAAAATTACGAAAAAATTGAAAAGCTTTAGGGACAAAGGTGATATTAGATTTTCTTGATACCGCACAAGTTATTGTTTTATTTTTGATGTTTTGGTATCTCATGTTAGCACTTTGACGCCTATATATGTTACGAAAAAACGAGTTAGAGAGGTAAAAGTATCAGAAGCAACCCCAATACTGTTTAAGACTACCAAAAAGCTCTATAACAATTTAAAAGACACTTAAATGAGTTAAATATATGTTTAAGACTCGCTTGTTTTGATTGAGCCTTAATTGTTGTTTGAAATTATGTTTATAAATAATGTTTATAGTTCCTTGAAATTTAAGTTGAAGTTAGGAATCTCATTGGGTTATTCTCATAGCTCACTCTCTTAATTCTCTCGTACAAGTAAACATGAGGAAATAGGAGAGACAATAATTATGTATTTTTTATTTACTTCAGTTTTTGTTTTATATATTTTAAAAAATAATAAAGTTTCTGGTGCATTGTATGAAAAGATTGAATTAAATATGTTTAGTTTCATTTAAAGGTTATGAAATGCATGTTGAGATCGATTTTTTCTTTAACCTATTAACCGGTTTAACGTCCAGATTTGGGTGTTATGGAAATGAATCTGGATTAAGATGAAGAGAGATGATTATATAAGTGTCAACCTAAAACATCCTAACTTAGCTAGAGAAATAGAGTGTTCATGTAGAAAGCTCACTTGGTTACATTTATCGTACTCACCCCATTTTTGGGGCTCTCTTGGATGGCAGGTTGACATGGGTATGAATGATGATGAAGAACAGTGCAGAAAGAAGAGGATCATAAAGATAAAGATAGAAGTTCGACTTGATGATTTTAATATAATTTTTAAAATTTTTTCTTGTTCTTAAACTTTTTAGACGTATACACATGTTTATATTTATTTAAGTAAATTGTAAAGATAAAGATTTTTGTTGTGTATTTTTTTAAATTCTTTCACAAGTGGTTTCTACATAAATTCGAGCTTCGCTTTATCTCTGTAAAAAGATATGATGGTGGACACCCCGAGGCTGTTGATAGGGGTGTAAAATGAGCTCGCTCGGCTGAGCTCGTCATCAACTCGCCATGAGCTGGCTTAGTTCTGCTCGTTTTCAAAACAAGTTAGAAAGTCCAAACTCAGCTTGCCTTTAGCTCGTCCAAAAACGAAATGACTCGTGAGTTAGACTATTTAATTTAAAAGAGTTGTAATAAATTAATATTATATATTTTTCTTCCACAAACCAAATAAAATATATAAAATATAAAAACATTAATTTGAATACAAAGTTATTAAATATCAAAAATATTAATTGAATAATAAATTTATCGAAAATTAAATAAAATATCGAATATATAAGCATAATTGTTTATAATAGTTATTAAATTATTTTATTTTTTATTTGTTAATAAAATTATATTAATTTGGTATAAATAGAAAAATAATAATATTATATGTAAATATAATATTATTTTTCCTTAAATAATATTTAATAAATACAAAGAATATGTATAATATGTAAAAATAGAAAAATATGTGCTTTTGTACTCAACGCATGAATCAGCTCGCTTAAACTCTAATTTGTTTATGGCTCACCTCCTCAACACATTTTGTAAACGAGCTGGAAAATACCCATTTCGGCTTGCTCAAATATGATCCCTACTAGAGCTGCCAATGACTCATTTTACACCCTTAGCTAGTTAAAATGAGTTAAGGATGTTACAAAGACCACTTTCTCATATCGTGTTCCTCATAGTCATCCCTAGTCTCCTTCACGATTCTCCAACCTTTGGACCATTCAAACTTTTGGTAAAAATATCTTGCTCTCCATTTTGGATGCATTCATGTCGATGTCACCTCATAACATCTTCTCTCTTATATAGTGGTAATGTAACTTCACATGCATTATTCGAGCATGGGGCACAAGATTTTTTTTTTTTGCAAATTTTATAGATGAGATATTGTCACAGTATAGCTCCGTTAGGTAATCAAGTGACCAACAAAGGTCTTTGAGAAATTGACCAACTAAGCACATTATTGAATGGGAATTGCAGTTGCTCGATACTTCGTCTTCAAAAAAGATAGTGATATTATAGGTTGTATTTTACTACACCATGAAATATTTGTTGGTCCAAGACTAACTTACAATCACCAGCGTTGTTGGCATCATAATGTACGGTTGACTTACAATCACCTCATTGTCATAGAATAAACCATAGTTGAGTACCTTAGGATGCGTCTTACTGCTTCCAAGTGAGGTTTCTTGGGCCTTTGCATGTATCGACTCATCAAACCAACCATATAACGTATATCTAACCTTGTGAGTGTAATGTAGATCAAGTTACCGACCATTTTTTAATACATGGTATAGTTTTCTAAATCCTTCCCTTCTACCATATATATTTTTTGCATGCGCCTTTATTGATGTCGATATTTGCTTGCAACCATTCTTTCCATACTTTTCAAGTTGTTTTTTACGTACTTGTGTTGACACAAGAATAATCCTTCATTTTTATTATCAATCTCATGACCAAGAAAATGATTATATCACTGAGTTCCTTCATTCGAAACCTCATGAACAAGTTGGATCTTGTCCTTTTAATTTTACCATCATCATCTTCAGTGCTAATTAGATCATCAACATAGACGAGCACGATAGATAGTCATTTATCATTTTGAGCTTGAAAAACAAGCGGGGATCTACTAATGCCACAGTATAATCACTTCGCACTAAAAAATATCTAATATTACCATATCAAGCTCAGGATGCTTTTTGAGCCATATAATGCTTCTTCAACTTGCATACATGGGTTGGGTTAGACTTACTTTCAAACCATTTAGGTTGGTCATATATATCTCATGATCTAATTCTCTATGTTGGAGAGCATTTTTTAAGATCGAGTTACCAAATCTTCCAAGACTTGCTTGTAGCTAGCGTCAATAGAACACAAAAAATTGAATCTTGGCCACATGACTGAAATTTTTATTCAAAATCGTGACCATATGCATGTGAAACAAATTTGAGCCACTAATTATGCTTTATATCTTTCGATTGAGCCATCCGGACGTACATGTCTCTTATATACCCATTTATAAGAAATGGGTTTTGCATCCTTGGACTCAGGTTCCAAGTCCAAATTCATTTTGTATTAATGCTTGTATTTCATCCTCCATGACTCTTTTTCATTCCTTACTTATAGATGCTTTTTCATAAGTGTTCGGCTCGTTAACGCCAAATTCATCCACCAAGGCTGCATTAGCATAGTTAGGACTTGGTTTCCTGGTTTTCGCACCTCGTCTTAGATGTAGATCATGAACATCTTGCTCTTTAAGGTGAATGTCTTTCTTTTACTGGAAAGATATTACATACACCACATTTTCATGGGTTTTTCTCCTTTCACTACAAAAAAATACATTTCCAACGATAAAATCCATTATAAATGGCTCATTTTCGGTTGAAAATAAAAATTTCCAATGGATTTTGACGGATTTCTGTCTGTTGGAAATCGATTGTTGAAAAACCACATCCATTGATATTTCAACGATCATAATCTGTTTGAGAATTACCAAGAAATTGTAACGAATACGTCCGTAGAAAATTACAAATGATAGTCGTTGGACATTGCAACAGTTACAATTGTACTTTGCAATGGATGTCCGTTGAAATTAGTAAAGAATACTCATTTTCAAGTTAACGAAATCATGTTGGAAATAGCAACGAATATTTGATGGAAGATGGTTTGTGAACCAACGAGCATCCATTTGAAATCTTCGCAGGACTTACCAATGGATGCCCATTGTTTTTTTAGGAATATTTAAAAACTTTCAATGGATGCTTGTTGATAATGTTGTTATGTTCCATTGATAAATTGACGAATTTAACAAAAATTTAAAAAATATTTGTTAGTTTGTTGAAATTTTTATACAAAATTTAAAACTAAACAAAATAAAATAAAAACCAAGCTACCTCCATATCATCTAAACCGCCAATGGCGTCTTCATAATAGTCTTATACAACGCCTCGAGAAGAGGTCGCATTAGATTCGATGATCGGCTCTTGTCTGGACGGTATTTCTTCCGTAGATAGAGGTGGCTGATACCGTTGTCGTGTTATCAATTTTGTGATGTTGTCTAGATGACACATCTTCACCATTATATCTCGAAGTGTAGCCTCAAATTGTTCGATGTGTCGTTATTTTGTGTACGTCTTCTAAACCATAGGGGTACTGTCGTGGCGTCCTCTACAATATATTTTCGTGGAGAACCCAAACCCTATAGACGTCCCTTATACGACATAACCGTCTGAAATATCAAATAATATCAATTTATAATTTTTTTATAAAATGAATATTAAAAATTGTTAACGTTATTTACCTCTAAATAAATTTTTTCTTTTTTTAAAGGATTAAATTCAACAAGAGATGAGCTAACGACTTGTGATTCGTGATTTTCTCCATCACAACTTTAAACAGCTCGAGTTCCTCGAACTCTTCTTCAGCGACAGGTTTTTTTCTTGAAATTAGTGTGAACGACCATCTCAAGAAGGTTTGGTTCCCTTCCCATCTACTGCATCATTAAAATAATATGATTAGATAATATTTTTAAAGATAAAAAATTACATTATAAAATAAATTTTTGTACTAATTCTTTCTTTCTTTTAAGAAACGATTTCCCTTCTAAGGTATGATGATGGGAACCATCCCCGAGAACTTTCTCGTCGTACTGATATTTTTTGGTGTTTTTCACTTTTGGGCCTAAAATCGAGTTGGTTGAAACCATCATCTATTGCTCATGTCAGTTTGGCGTTCTTGTTTTGGTAGTAGCATTTGGCGTAGTTCATCATCAAACGCAAACAAAATTCCATATTACGTATCTAGGCAGTATAGATGCGTGTTGAGTCATTCATCTGTCATCTATAGGCTCGTTACGAAATTAAATGTAAAGAAATTAACTTATTAAACAAATTCAATAATAATGAATTAAATGTTTTTATTATAGAACTTACGATAAAAGTACATCACCATCAAAAGCATATCACCTATACCATCACTTTCCAAGAATAGTATAGCTAATTTTGTATAGGGCCTTGGATGATGTTATTATTTGTATTTTTAAAGATATCATCCACATCAAAACTACACGTGTAAACGGAAACAATATATTATTTTAATAATTGAAACAAATATATATGTGTAAATGAATATTATACCATAACATCTCGTCAAGATTTTTGGGATTGATGATGGGAACATTGGGACAATCGTCAAAGATATCAATCAAAGCATCGATATCCACCATATCGTCTTTTTCATCAAATATCAATAACATCGATATAGGCGACATACAGTATGGTGGCGGAGGAGGTGGTGGTATGCCCATTGGGATTTCCAACTGATGTCCATTTGAAATCATGTTCTCGAGGCAACGAATGTCATTAAGAGGTTTTACGTCTTCCTTTTCAATGGGCATCCATTGGAAATTATATTCTCGAGGTAACGGACTTGCAGTTGCTAACTAGGCGTCGCATAGATCATCATTGTTGATTCTAACGGTGATGTGTTCCAAGTTAAACTAAATTAACCTAAACTAAACGCAAGTGCACGACACATGTGTAGTACTCTAGGTGTCGATCCCATAGAGACTACGCAACACAAACTAAACCCAAACTACGAATCAAACATGCAAACTAAGAATATTGGTTTTAAGAATGAAATAATTAAAAACAATAAACTACGATTTCTTCACAGTGAAACAAACGTCCTAGGATTACGGTTTCACCACAAGACTTCCGAAACCAACAATCAACCTATCTAATCATGCATTCCCAATCAAGTTCTCTAAGACGGACAATCCTAATATGATATCTAACCTCTCTCAAGGCATAGACACGTGATCTAGTCAAGTTATCCCTACTTTCGTTGCTGGCACCTTAAACTAAACCCATAAGTTCTATGATTCATCCTTTTAACCCTCAACCGCTACTATCCTACTTTCATGGTCTAGACTCGGTTGTTCTAAGCATGATCATCCAGAATTAGAATTCTCCTTTCGGTCCTTCACCTAAGTTCCTAGAACATGCATCTACTTGCGAGGAGAATTCTTGCGAGGAGAAGACACATTCATTCAGTTCGTGATTGAGGAGAATTCTTGCGAGGAGACAAGCGAGGAGCATTGGAGATCAAGCCCCGACACTTCGGTTTCGTTTGGTTTTCATGTTCCTTAGACTTTCTACTTTGTTTATGTTTGTTTACAGACGCATGAGCGAGTAGTTTGTTTGTTCTAGGAGAAGGGATTAGCCCTTGGCTATCCCGGAACCACTTTTGATCTATTTCGAATGCATCTTCCCGTTTTTTATCTGAGCGCTTAATTGACTTGTGTTTACAAAGGCCACATAGATTCATGTGTTAGGGATTAGGAGAAGGACCGAAAGGAGAATTCTAGTCCTAGAAGATCAGGTTTAGAACAACCGAGGTTAGGCACGAAAGTAGGGTAGCAACGGTTGAGGGTGAAACGGATGAATCACAGAGCCTATGGGTTTAGTTCAAGGTGTCGGCCACGAAAGTAGGGGGCAACTTGTCTAGATCACGTGTCTATGCCTCGAGAGAGGGTAGATATCATATTAGGATCGTCTACCTTAGATAGCTTAAACTGGGATTGCATGATAGATAGATTGATTGTCGGTTTCGGTAGTTTTGTGGTGAAAATGGATTCCTAGAACGTTTTTCCAATCGTTAAGAACCAATTCATTTATTTACTTTCAGTATTTCATTCTTCATCCATATTCGTTCGTTAGTAAGTTTGATTCATAGTTCGAGTTTAGATAGTGTTGCGTAGTCTCTGTGGGATCGACACCTAAAATACTACACATGTGTCGTGCACTTGCGGGTAGTTTAGGTTAATTTATTTAACTCTGATACGCATCAAGTCTTGTATTCCTACAAACTTTCTTCAAACATCTCTCAAGAGGGTCGGAAATACTTACCTGATCGAGCGTGTCATTCACCGACTTGTCCAGCAAATCAACTCTAAAGCAAGATTCCTTGAAGGAGGGTCCTTTCATAAAGCTGAACAAATTGAACTCTATCTTCTCAGCTCCGATGCGTAAGGAGAGCTTTACTTGTTGTACATCTATCATGGCACTTGTAGTAGCTAAGAAAGGTCTACCAAGAATAGTGGGCACCCTAGCATCTTCCTTTATTTCAAATACAACAAATCAACAGAAATGCAAAGATTACCTACTTTGGTGGGAACGTTTTCAACAATTCCCACCGGATATCTTATCGAACAATCCGCGAGGCCTAGAGACATCTTTGTAGGTTTGAGATCTTCGAAGTTCATCTACTTGAAGATCGAGTATGGCATGAGGCTCACGCTTGCTCCTAAATCATAAAAATATTTTTCAATGTCAACATTACCTATTGTGCATGGAATGGAGAAGCTTTCGGGGTCCTTCAACTTCGAGGGCAGCTTGTTTTGAAGAATGGGGCTACATTCCTCGGTGAATGCTACCGTCTCACTCTCTTTGATATGCCTCTCGTTGGAAAGAACCTTCGTGAGGAGTTTGGCATGATTAGGCATTTTTTGGAGGCCTTCCACGAATGGGATGTTGTTGCCGAGCTTCTTGAGGCCCTGTAGAAATCTGCCTACTCGTTCTTCATTCTTGCTGCTCACCAACAGTTGAGGAAACGGTATTAGAGGATTGTACGTTGGTGGAGGAACATATGGTTTGTCCAAATCTGGTTCAACTCCTTCCATAATCGCGATGGTAACTTTGCCTTTTTCCATAGACGTTCCAGCAACGTGCTCTTCCTCTTTGGGGGCGAGTGCTCGATTATATCAATGTTGCACAAGGTAATAGCGTGCACGTACTCTCTTGAATTTAGATCAGGTTTTCTGGAAAACTGTATGGGATTCTGAGAGGACGAGGCAGCTTGTTGTGCTATGGAGTTCTCTAAGATCTTCACATGTTTTCTCAAGGATTCCATCTGAGTTTTGAGCTCGTTAATCGATGTCCCCACATCCGTATTGAATTTGGCTTGAGTCGATTGTTGCTGCCTTTGCTCCTTGATGAATTCGAGCATCACCGCCTCAAGGCTTGACGAAGGAGCTTGAGGAGGTTGAGGAGCTTGCGGAACTTGCTGGGATTGTTGGGCATCTTGCTGGTATGGTTGTTGTCTTTGCTAAAATCCCGAATACTTTATCGGTTGAGTCGTTCGGTATGAGAAGTTCGAGTGGTTCCTCCCTTTCGGGTTGTAGGTATTTCCAAATTGCGTGTTTCCTTGCTGTTGGGCATAATTCATGTGTTCCATGTTCTCTTGCACTGTGCATTGATAAGCCACGTGATCTATATCTCTGCAATTCACACAGTACATAGTGTTCGCTGCATTACCCGTTGCTCTGCTCTGATTTGGCTCATATTAACCTCGAGTTTTGTTCGACATACCTCTCGATGTGGAGCACATAGTGTGGTTCATGACAAAGTTATCAATCAGCTCGTATATTTCCTCAACACTCAGATCCATAAACGATCCTCTAGCAGCGGTATCCAATGTCGTTTTGTGCTCGTCTGAGATTCCATTGTAAAAGGTTTGGATAACATACCACTTCTCAACACCATGGTGCGATCACATCTGTAGAAGATCCTTAAATCTGCCCCATTCAAAGAATGTTCCTCCATCTCTGCATCTAAACATCGTGATTTCTCCCCTCATCTAAATCGTCTTCTTGGAGGAAAGAATCGTGATAGGAACAATGTGTAGAGCTGGTCCCAAGTAGTGATTGAACCGGAAAGAAGCGATTGCAGCCATGCTTTCGCTTTCCCCCAAATTGAGAAGGGGAAGAGACAAAAAAATCACATCCTCCGAGACTCCGTGTATCTTAAATGTACCAGAAAGCTCTAGAAAGTCTCTGAGATGCTGATGGGATTCTCGTGATTTTCACCCATGAATTGCTTCTGATAAAGCATGTTGATCATCGCAGGCTTAATCCAAATTGCTCTCTTGCAACAACAGGCATCAGCATGGCGATTTAAACGTTGTTCATGTTTGTTACCATGTAATCTCTAAGGGGATGTGGTGTAGGAACCTGTGGTTTCGCGGTTGAGGTGCGAGTTGATGTTGCTGCAAATGTCCCAAATTACTGATATGTATTTGAGGTTGTCCATGGTCTTTCAACATATCATTCTGATTATCCATCTCTCTTTTATCTGACGACTTTGGTTTCCCTTCTTCCTTGTCTTTTTCAGTTGTCTGTAAGTTCGCTCGATCTCGAGGTTGATTTGGAATAGGCTTGAAGCACCCTGAGATCTGGTCGTAAACCAACAAAGGAAAAATAAACGGAATTAGGTAGAAATTGTAATTAGGAATGATTCTTGATTGCTTGATTATTGTTAAGGTTACATATTTAAAGTACAATAGATGAGACAAATAAAGAAACTAATAACAAGACAATAATATTCAAAAATTATCTATGATCTTGTATACTAACACTCCCCCGCAGTCGAAGCGGAGGCTGGGGTGACGCGAGACTGGATGTGAACTCGTGGAATAGCACAGCAGGGAGTCCTTTGGTGAAGATATCCGCGAATTGTCGTGAGGACGGGACATGGAACACTCGAAGAGATCCTAGGGCCACCTTCTCGCTGACGAAGTGGATGTCGATCTCAATATGCTTCGTGCGTTGGTGTTGCAGGGGATTATTGGAGAGGTAGACAGCGGAAATATTGTCACAATAGACGACTGTGGCCGTAGAAAGGGGACAGTGTAGCTCCGTTAGAAGGTTGCGTATCCAGCAAGTCTCGGCCACGGCATTTGCCACGGCCCTGTACTCGGCTTCTGCACTTGATCGGGATACCGTCGGTTGTCGTTTGGATGACCAGGAGATGAGATTATCTCCGAGAAACACGCAATACCCGGACGTTGAGCGCCGTCCGTCAGAGCATCCCGCCCAATCTGCATCGGAATAAGCCGTAAGGCCATGAGTGTGAGACGGATGAACCTGTAGACCATGGGTCGTAGTTCCTTTGACATAGCGTAGCACCCGTTTCATGGCGTGTAAGTGAGGTTCACGCGGATCATGAAGAAAAAGGCACAATTGTTGGACTGCGTATTGGATCTCCGGGCGTGTGAAGGTGAGGTATTGTAGGGCTCCTACAATGCTGCGATAATGAGTCGGATCATTAATCGGTGGACCGCAATCTGCCGTGAGTTTAGATTTGGTGTCGCATGGTGTGGTGGTACTTTCGACATATGTCTTTTGATGGAGAAAGAGCCCCGTGGATGTGCGTTCCGCGGTGATGCCGAGAAAATGGTGTAATTCCCCAAGGTCGGACATTGCAAATTCGGCTTTGAGGGATCCAATGATATGGTGAAGGTGCTCTTTAGTTGATGCCGTTAGGATGATATCATCCACGTATAGGAGGAGTATGGCTTGTGTTGCGCCCCGTCGGAGAATGTACAAGGAAGAATCACACCGACTTTGAGTGAAACCAAGCCGTGAAGCATAGTCCGTGAACCGCATGTTCCACGCGCGGGGTGCTTGTTTGAGCCCGTAAAGAGATCTTTTTAACCTGCACACATGATTCAGATGGGATGAGTGTCGAAATCCGGGGGGTTGGAACATATATACCGTCTCCTTGAGGTTTCCATGGAGAAACGCATTCTTGACGTCAAGTTGATGGATCGGCCAATTTCGGGAGACGCAAATGCTAAGGATCGTGCGAATGGTGGCCGGTTTTACAACCGGGCTGAATGTCTCTTCGCAGTCAATACCG
>CM071869.1:35248084-35274882 GCA_036759665.1 Gynandropsis gynandra
AAGCGATTGCAGGCGGCCGAGTCTTAGTATGGTGGTGCGGCGCCACGCTAGAGAGGCGGCCGACGGTGGAAGAGAAAGAGGGAATTTGAAATTCAAAATTTGAAATCTGATACCATGTAATTAGGAATGATTCTTGATTGCTTGATTATTGTTAAGGTTACATATTTAAAGTACAATAGATGAGACAAATAAAGAAGCTAATAACAAGACAATAATATTCAAAAATTATCTATGATCTTGTATACTAACAGAAATTTAAAAGAACAAAAAGGAAAACAAAATAAGAATGACTCTAGGCTCGAATCTAAGACGTGTTGAGAATAGTCCTCGGCAATGGTGCCAAAAATTTAATGTGTTCGAAGTTACACTAAATTAACCTAAACTATCCGCAAGTGTACGACACGTGTGTAGTACTCTAGGTATCGATCTGACAGGGGCTACGCAACACAAACTAAACCCAAACTACGAATCAAACTTGCAAACTACCAATATTGGTTTTAAGAATGAAATAACTAAAAACAATAACTACGAGTTCTTAATAGTGAGACAAATGTCCTAGGATTAAGGTTTCATCATAAGACTTCTGAAACCATCAATCAACATATCTAATCATGCATTCTCAATCAAATTATCTAAGACGGATGATCCTAATATGATATCTACCCTCTGTCAAGGCGTAGACACGTGATCTACTCAAGTTATCCCCTACTTTCGTGACTGACACCATAAACTAAACTCATAAGTTCTATGATTTATCTATTTAACCATCAACCGCTACTACCCTACTTTCGTGGATTAGCCTCGGTTGTTCTATGCCTGATCATTCAGAATTAGAACTCTCCTTTCGGTTCTTCTCCTGAGTTTCTATAACATGCATCTACTTGGCCTTCGTAAACACAAGTCAATCAAGCATTAAAACAAAGAATATATAAACTAAAATGGAAAATTGCATTCAAAGATAAATCAAAGTGGTTTCGGGATAGTCATTGGCTAATCCCTTCTCCTAGAACAAAACGACTACTCGCTCATGCATTCGAAAACAAACAACATAATCGAAGTAAATAGTTTAAAGAATATAAAAACCAAACGAAACCGAAATCCTTAATTGATCTTCAATGCTTCTTGAATGTCTCATCTCCAAGAACTCATGAACCAGTCATTCTCTCTCTCTCTATAACTCTCTATATAACTCTATGCGAATGTGTCTCTAACCGGATGAATCTTTTATTCTTTGACCCCTTTCTTCTTCTTTCCTCTTCTTTTCTTTCCTTTTCTTCTTCTTTCCTCTTTGGTTGAGTATTTCCATTCTTTTTCGTGAGTTTTCAATTGTTTTCCATCGATCGAGTCTTTCTTTTTCTGTGTTGCAGGTCTGTGCATCTCCATGCCCGACCGTGCAGGATGTGAAGCCCGACTGCGTTTGTTCTCGTATGTGTTGCCCGGTCGTGCTGAAGGACGAGATCTGTCATGCAGGATGTGAGTGATCGATCGGGCTGTGGTTGTTTGGTAGTGAGCCCGATCGTGCAAAGCATTGAGCTCGACCGTGCATCCTCTTTAGTGATGTTGCCCGACCGTGTATGTTAAGGAAGCTCGAACGTGCTTGCATGATGGCCAATGTCCAACCGTGAAATGTAGGAGCCCGGGTCGTGCAAAGATCTCGGGGATAATTTGTGACATTAGTGCTCGACCGTGCATGATCTCTAGCCCGACCGTGCATGATCTCTAGCTCGACTGTGCATGATGTTCCTTGAAGTGCCGGGTCGTGCAATGCGCAATGGTCGGCCGGGCATGTTCACATGTTTCCCGTTACTCTCCGTTTCTTATCTTGTTTGCTCCATTATGATTCTCGATTCTAGTACTTTTTCTTGTGTACGTTCTTTAGCTTTGAAATGAATCGAATTCGCATTGAAATCTATACGAACACAGAAACACGAAAACGAGTAAAACGGATATAAAATCATACGTAAACTTCGCATCTATATCATAAAAATCTCTAAAATCATGCAAGAAAATGTATGAAAATGATACGATCAAACGGATACCCATTGAAAAGTTTCACGTGCATCATTCGAACCTCCCAATGGATGTTCGTTGATACTTTTTCATATATTCCACCAGGAATCCGTTGAAATGAACAAGAGATGCTCATTGGAAAATGAGGAATCCTTCAAAAAAAATTCTCGAATAGAATTTCTATGAATCAATGGGTGTATGTTGCAATTTTCGACGGATATCCATAGAAAATGGAATTCAAGAGTTAAAAAAATAAATTTACTAATCTTTGATTTATATTGCATAATTCACCTCTCTTCTTTAGTTGATTTTTCAGTTGGTGAGTCTTCATTTGATGGTACATTGAATTCATCGCCATGTTCATCTTCTACATCTTTTAGTTCAACGTCTTCATTATCACCATTGTATTCACCATCTATATCGGTCTTTGCTAGAAACCCTTCACTATCTTTAGTACCAATTAAACGTATTGACTCAAGGTGATCGCTTTGCAATGGATATTTTTTTCTCTTGTGTTTATAAAGATACACGATTTAATCTTAACAACGGCCCACCACTCTTCTCTTTTCTTCTACATTTTAATGTTTTCAGATATTGCACGTAACATACATGATATACTTTGCATAATGTCGTACTAGGTTGATTTCAATTACTCCCTATCGATTTTTTTCGTACCACGTCCTATGGTTTGGTAGAACACTAACATTTGACAAGTATTATCTTCAATCCAACTAGACCAAGATATTCAACTTGTAGGATTTGGTGCAAATACCATAGAAATTATCATCTTTTATTTTACTATTAACGCAAACACCATAATTGAACGTGCGACTATGTTTTTCGTGTTCGTAAATATAGAATGTATATTCCTGAGTAAACATAGTTGGCCAGCACAATATATACATTGCAGGACCGTTATCCAAAGCTTTTAACCAAGTGGGATGTTTCTCATCGCAACTCTGAACATATAATAAAAAATGAATGATTACTTATAAAACACATTATTTTAAACATATATACAAAATTATATGATGTATATACTTACATAATCTCTCAACCACGAGGCATAATGTTGAAATTTCATTTGTTGAGTTCATATGCACTTAGACAAGGATATGTACCTATTACTTCTTTATCAAAGATCCTGTAATGAAAACATATTAACATATATATATATATATGTTTGCAATAAATTATAAGATTGAATGTCATCATTTTATAGCTTTTAAAAGGTAATAAATCTTGACAATTCATATATATATATATATATATATAATCCTTTGATATTAGTCAATATTCCTTGGATTTCTTTCACGTACCTCCAATTGGTGTAAAGATCTTAGGAATTGCACCAAACTGGGGAATATATTGATATAGATAGTTTGTGTGGTCTTATTTTGATCTTCTCTATTTCTTCAGAATATGCGACTCGAAATAGAATATGTTAAAATATGTGATTTCTTTCAACAATTATTTTTTAGCTTTTCTTCCTTTTTCTTTAGATAAAAGAAAAGTCTTTCGAATGGATACATACATCTGAATTGAACCAGTCCACTGAGTATTACCACGTCTGGTAAATGTATTAGCAAATTTTTCATGACATCGAAGAAGGAAGATGGAAAAAGTCTTTCCAAATAGCATAATACATCTGAAATATAATTTTTCAATAACTACAAGTCATTTCTTTTAAATTTTTTTAATATATATGTCTAAAAAATATGTTAATTTTTTATAATAAGTCATGCACGTTATGTGGTAATAGCTTTTCAAATGCAAATAGAATGAATTAATGCCATGAATCCACTATATTCACACATCGGGTAATATTTGATGTATATGCATATGGAAATTTAACATTTCTTTTAACCACCTCAATAATATTATTTCGTAGGCCCAAACAATCAGAATATTGGGATAGATGTCTTTCCATCGCGTAACTCCAAGTCATGTCTTCGATATATTGTCTTCAAATGTTTCCTTGATTTTATGTTACCTTCATTTTCTCGTCACAAATAAAACAATGTGTATTATGTTATCAAATTTTTTAATACGCATAACATTCAAATTATGACTCAATATTAGTTATTTCCAATATAGTAATTCCCAAAAAAACATTGTGTTTGTACTAGTTATGTCATTCACATTGGACTTGCGGTTTTCCATACCATGATCTCCTCCACATTTCCCTAGTTCTTCTAAATCTGTCATTGTGTTTAGTCGTTCATATAGTATTTGTATACATGTTTGCATACATGGTGCCTCTTCCTTCTGTACCACATTATTTCGAAAGTCTTTCTTCTTTTCCGAATTTATATCCACTTGGAAAAAATCTTCTATGACAATCAAACCAACATGATTTCTTCATGTGTACCAGACAAAATGAATATGTATTGTACATACAATATGGACATGCCAGTCGATCATGCATGCTCCATCTAGATAACATTCCATAGGCAGAAAAGCTGTTAATTGTCCACAACAAAATTGTTTTAAATGTGAAGTTTTACTTCGTACTTACGTCATATGCAATATTTTCATTATTCCAAAAATCTCTCATTTCATGAATTAAGGGTTGCAAGAACACATAGAATCTTTTTTCGGAGGTTCTATTCTTTGAATCAGCAACGTGAGAAACATAACTTTCTCTTTTCAAACAATTTTTTTACATTCTATAAATCTTTCCTAAAAAATGTTACTTGATTCAAATTGACCAAATACTTTGATTGATCAAATTTGTTGCCTTAGATGATCCAGTTTAATCTGCCATGATAACTTGGTTAGCGCCCACCATTAAATCAAGATTTATGATCTCAAACCAATAACATTCACGACAATCAATTGAACGCTCTACAATTTGAAACTTAAAATACCAATTGTAGACAATTATAAACCAAATTGATATATTAGAAAGATAATTTTATTAACACTTAAACTATTTTACAAAAAAGAAATATTTTACATTCAAAAATATTATTTTCTGGCTACTTTTGGATTACCTCAAAGTCATTCAATTCTTAGAAAGATTCTTGGAAAGTTTTTATTTATTTATATGTAAAATGCTAACACTCAATTCACTTATTGCATGTGTTGCAAAATTATCTCAAATAGTCTGTTATAGTTGTTTTAGACACTACCTATGTTATTCTAGATAGTTCATATATCTATTCTAATTTTATAATATTAATGTCTTTAGATTTTTTAAATAGTATTTCCAAGACATGTTTTAGATATCTAATACATACTAAAACAAAATCCCTAATGAACATAAAAAAGACACGTGGCATGACACTAACCGTCAGATTGTCTCTGTTTTTTCGCTGGCGATTTCTCAGCCCTCAGATGGGCAACGGCTACTGTTCACGGGTGGGTGCATTTTACAGCCATTGGATTAATTTCCACCGATTGATCCTGACCATTGGTGGTTTATTTCCTTTTACCCTTTGCTTTTAGGGTTACAAACGGTTGAACCCAGCAACCGGCAATTCTCCTCTTCACCTCGGTTACTTCCTCCCATCTCTGGTGATTCTTGACGGTTTCTCGTGGAATCATCGGCGTGTTTGTCTTCCCTGGTAAGTTATTTCTATCTCTTTCGTTTTTGGGTTCATCGTGGGGTGTTTTGATGTCTTTCTTTCGTTTTGTTCTGTGTTGGTTATGGTCGACTCTCCTCTATATTCACGTCATCTTCCCCTCGCACCTCGGTTGACTCTTGGCGTTTCCCGGCGAAATTTTCGGCCTCTTTGTCCTCCCGGTTGATTTCTCCGAAGGCTGCGGCTCCGACGTGTTTGTCTCCCCAGGTGAGTTATTCAGAGGCTCCCAATATTCCACGTACGTTTCTTTCTCTTTGATCTGCACTCTCTTTGATCTGCACTCAAATTCTTCATCTTATTTTGTCTCTTTGATTAGATTCGATTCGAAGAAAGCAGTGTCATTTGTGTTGATTACTGTTAACAGTGGTATTGCTTTGAGTGCCCTTGATGATCTATCCATCTACCATGGTTGTAGCAGGTGATGTATAATCTTTACATTAATGTGTTACCAGCGACATTGCTTTTGCTTATTTTGTACTTGCGTGAGGACTTTATGAGTATATAGACATGACGAAGATTTTTACACTCACGAGTAAATATATGTATTGATATGTACTCCAATTTTCATCTGATTTTGCCTCTTCGATTCGATTCGACGAAGGGAAATGTTTTTGATTTTCATGTCTCGATCTGATGTTTTGATCAGAAACAAATAGATTGCCTTAATTCGTCGAATCAAGGGTTTCATTCTGTTAGGCTGTAACATGTAGAAGATGAATTAGTTTTATGATCTCCCAAATGGATATTCCTAAAATCATCTTGGATTTCTATTATAGGTCTTTGGATTTCATATAAGTTATGTTGGGTATCACAGATCGAGGTTAATATACATACACACATACCCTAATGTTTGTTAACTGTACTCCTAAGGGCAAGGTGTACTTCTCTTTTGAATGGCATTGGTTGGTTGTCATTCGCTTCGATTTCCAAGTATTTTTATATATTAAGTAGTTGTATGCATGTACAGAAACATAAGTGTTGATTAGGAGTAATAAACGGATATTGTCTGTTTGAAATGGTTTGTTTTTGTAAGAACAAAAACGTGTAGTATCATTCTTGGGGATAATGTTTTTTAGGAGGCTTTACAGCTTAGAAGATTATTTTAAGACAGTGATTAAATTTGTAATCTATATTCTTGATTTGGTGATACTTAATGTCTGTTCTTTTATAGCATTTGTATTAGGGGAATGTTGCGTTGTTGGATTAAATTTTGTACATTTGGGAGACAAAATTGTGTTGCTTAGATGGTTGTCTGTTTGTTTATTGTGCCTCTATGAGCTTGGTTAATTTTGCAGTAGATTTTAAATATTTTTAGATGTATGAATCTGCTTTCCTCTTTGTGATGTTTAGATAGATTTGGTTATATTTGTGGTTGTTTTGTCTTATAATTGTGGCGTTGCATTTGTATCGCTATATTTGCGATCATTTTCTTTAGTTATGCTTGTGTGTGTACATATATGTATATGTGTGTATATACGTGTATGTCCATATATGTGATTAGGTAGTTTGTTGTCCATATATGTGTGTGTATATACGTATGTGCCTATATGTATGATTAAATAATTTGCTATCTATGTATGTTGGCTTTTTCTTGAAATTACACCACAATTATATATTGCCATGAATCTCATCTATATGTTGCCATGTGACTTTTTTAAAATTTTTACCATTTTTACCCCTCTTTGTATATCTATTTGTGTATTCTATATACATACATATATATTCGATATACATACATATATATAATGTGAAATTACGTTATACTGTTTTAATCTATATTGTACCGTTTTACTTTGCTTCTTCATATATGTGTGTGTATATACATGTATGCCTATATGTATGATTAAATAATTTGATATCTATGCATTAGTTTGCTGGCTTTTTCTTGAAATGACACCACAACTATATATTGCCATGAATTTGATCTATATGTTTCCATGTGTCCTTTTTTAAAATTTTACCAATTTTAACCCTCTTTGTATATTTATTTATGTATTCTATATACATATATAAACTATTTTAATCTATATTGTGTCGATTTACTTTGGTTCTCCAATATGTATATATACGTGTGTATATACGTGTGTGTTTATATGTGTGGTTAAGCAGCTTGCTGTATACATATTATTTTGGTGGCCTTTTCTTGAAACGACACCTCATCTATATGTCGTCATGTGGTCTTTTTAAAATTTTTACTATTTTGTACCTTCTTTGCATATCTATTTGTATATACTATATATATGTAATGCAAAATTACGTTTTACTGTTTTACTTTACACTTTGTGTTGTTCTACTTTGCTTCTTCACGATGTATACTTCGCTCTGTGATATTGTCTATACTCAAGAGGTATCATATAAAATCAGGGTTAAAATCATACGCATGTGGACTTTTCGTATGATTCTCCGCGTGAACCGGCAACTACTCGTGAGATGGTTGTCTGTGATGAATGGGTACCTAATTTTCTCATAACGTTTTGTGTAGTGTTAGTCACTTTGCTATTTTGTTATTTTCCCCTTTTGGAGCATGTTTCTATTCGATTTACTGATGATATTTACTGTTTGGTTGATGATATATATCTAGGTTTACTGTTTTCAGTTGGTTGATGATATATATTAGGCTTGTGGTTGTCTGTAATTGGCTTGGGTGATGATATATATTTAGGTTTATTGTTTCAGTTGGTTGATGATATATATTAGGCTTGTGGTTATTGCTTTAATTGTGTGTGTATAATATGTTTGTTTTATTAGGCTTGTGGTAGTTGTTTTTATTGTGTGTGTATCTTATATATATATATATATATGTGTGTGTGTGTGTGTGTGTGTGTGTGTATGTGCCTGATGACTTGCTTGTTGTCCATGTGTTGGTGTTTTAATTCTTTTGGAGTACATTTTTGTTTTAGTGTTAATTCTTTTAGAGTATGCTGTATATTGATGTTTTTGGTCATGGTTGTTGTTTTGCGTTGTTGTTTTTGGTCGTGTGATTTTGGTGTTAATTTCCATTTTCTTGTTTGGTTTATTTGAGAGAGCAGCGTCTGAAGAACCTATGTCACGGTTTAGGAAGAAATTTTTAAGGAAGAATAACCTATGTTTATGTGTTGTTGTATGTTTTACTTCTTAGTTGTTATGTTCTACTTTGGTATTTAGAGTATATTTTTGTTTTAGTGTTAATTCTTTTAAAGTCATGCGTTGTTGTTTTGTGTTGCTGATTTTGGTCATGCGTTGTTGTTTTTGGTTGTGTGATTTTGGTGTTAATTTCCATTTTCTTGCTTGGTTTATTTGAGAGAGCAGTGTCTGAAGAACCTATGTCACGATTTAGGAAGAAATTTTTAAGGAAGAATAACCTATGTTTCCGTATTTTGAAATATATATTTGTTTTAGTGTTAATTCTTTTAGAGTATGTTCTATATTGTTGTTTTTGGTCATGTGTTGCTGTTTTTGGTCATGCATTGCTGTTTTGAGCTGTTGTTTTTGGTCGTGTGATTTTGGTGTTAATTTCCATTTTCTTGCTTGGTTTATTTGAGAGAGCAGCGTCTGAAGAACCTATGTCGCAGTTTAGGAAGAAATTTTTAAGGAAGAATAACCTATGTTTCCGTGTTTTGAAGTATATCTTTGTTTTAGTGTTAATTCTTTTGGAGTATGCTGTATATTGCAATTTCTGTTCTCTGTTGTTGTTTTTGATCGCGTGATTCTGGTGTTAATTTTCCTTTTCTTACTTAATTTATTTGAGAAAACAGCTTTTGAACAACCTATGTCACGGTTTAGGAAGAACTTTTTTAGGAAGAATAACCTATGTTTTCGATCGTGCGTGATTTTGGTCATGCGTCGTTTAGGAAGAATGGCTTACTTGAGAAAACAACGTCTGAACAGCCTATGTTTTCGGTCATGCGTGATTTCGGTCTTATGTGTATCTTATATACATATATATATATACGCGTCTATATGCCTGATGACTTGCTTCCTGTCCATGTGTTGGGTGGGTGTCAATTTCTTTGGTCGAAATCTATTCATACATTGCCATGTATCTTACAATAAGTTTTCAAATATTTGATATTTTTCCACATATTTGTTTTCTATATATATGTAATATATAATTTACAATTGACTGTTTTGGTTTTTCTCTGTTTTACTGTTCCGTCGCTCTCTGTTTTACTCTTCGGTTGCTGTCTGTTTTACTTCTTAGTTGCTCTGTTCTACTTTGGTATTTGGAGTATATTTTTGTTTTAGCGTTAAACTATGTTGTATATTGTTGTTTTTGGTCATGCGTTGCTGTTTTGCGTTGTTGTTTTTGGTCGTGTGATTTTGGTGTTAATTTCCATTTTCTTGCTTGGTTTATATGAGAGAGCAGCGTCTGAAGAACCTGTGTCACGGTTTAGGAAGAAATTTTTAAGGAAGAATAACCTATGCTTCTGTTTTTTGAAGTATATCTTTGTTTTAGTGTTAATTCTTTTAGAGTATGTTGTATATTGATGTTTTTGGTCATGCGTTGCTGTTTTACGTTGCTGTTTTTGGTCGTTTGTTGCTGTTTTGCGCTGCTGTTTTTGGTCGTGTGATTTTGGTGTTAATTTTTATTTTCTTGCTTGGTTTATTTGAGAGAGCAGCGTCCGAAAAACCTATGTCACGGTTTAGGAAGAAATTTTTAAGAAAGAATAACCTATGTTTCCGTGTTTTGAAGTATATCTTTGTTTTAGTGTTAATTCTTTTGGAGTATGTTGTACATTGCAATTTCTGTTGTCCGTTGTTGTTTTTGATCGTGTGATTCTGGTGTTAACTTTCCTTTTCTTACTTGATTTATTTGAGAAAGCAGCCTTTGAACAATCTATGTCACGGTTTAGAAAGAACTTTTTTAGGAAGAATAACTATGTTTTCGTCCGTGCGTGATTATGGTCATGCGTCGTTTAGGAAGAATGGCTTACTTGAGAAAACAACGTTTGAACAGCCTATGTTTCCGGTCATGCGTGATTTCGGTCTTGTGTGTAACTTATATAGATATATATATATGCGTGTATATGCCTGATGTTCTACTTTGGTATTTGGAGTATATTTTTGTTTTAGTGTTAATTCTTTTAGAGTATGTTGTGTATTATTGTTTTGCGTTTTTGTTTTTGGTCATGGGTTGTTATTGTGCATTTCTTTTTTGGTCATGCGTTTCTGTTTTCGTTGTTGTTTGCGTTGCTGTTTTTGGTCGTGTGATTTTGGTGTTAATTTCCATTTCTTTCTTGGTTTATTTGAGAGAGCAGCGTCTGAAGAACCTATGTCACGATTTAGGAAGAAATTTTTAGGAAGAATAACCTATGTTTTCGTATTTTGAAGTATATCTTTGTTTTAGTGTTAATTCTTTTGGAGTATGCTGTATATTGCAATTTCTGTTTTTCATCGTTGTTTTTTATAGTGTGATTTGGGTGTTAATTTTCCTTCTCTTACTTGATTTATTTGAGAAAGCAGCCTTTGAACTACCTATGTCACGGTTTAGGAAGAACTTTTTTATGAAGAATAACCTATGTTTTCATTCGTGCATGATTTTGGACATACGTCGTTTAAGAAGAATGGCTTACTTGAGAAAACAGCGTCTGAATAGCTTATGTTTTCGGTCATGCGTGACTTTGGTCTTTTTGATTGATCACCCGAGCGCAAAACTTTTTTTACAAAGAATAGGGAGCATTTGCTAAGGATAGAAAAATTAGATGTCAAAATGGGTGTTCAAATAGTAGCAATGAAAGCAATAATACATTCCTTTCAGTTTTTGTATTGTCAAAGTGGAACCTCTCTAGGTAAACATTTATATTGAGTAACGGTAAGCAATTAGCTTGTACTGAAATTATAGGAGTAATCTGTTTTTCATGAATGCTCTGACTGAAAGGTAAAGATTTTCCGATCCTATGAATGATTTGTTTGTATTTCTATTGAATATTTTGTTGGTTTGGTACGTCAATTGTTACTACGAATTATTTATGAGTTCTATTGGTGTTTCAAACCTTTGTTATACATAATTGTTTTACGAATGGAAAGATATTCGATGTTGTTCCTCTACGTCTAGGACACCAGAATATTAGGCTTTATATGTTAATAGATGTAGTTGTCTTTGGATGTTGTTCTCTTTGTAAATGTATTTGTTTATTGATTTGATTATATTGGTTTATTTACAGGATAATAGAATGCAAATGTCTATAAGGTCTATTTACTAGAACAAACATCAATGACATTTACAGGAGGGTAATTGTTGTGTCATCGTTAACTTCAGTGTTTGCCGTAACTACGGTGACTATAAAGCCGCTGCATCCGACATAAAAATTGTATTCAACTCGACAACCATAGTATGGCCTTCCGAAGAATTGCCTAATCATGACAAGTATTTCAATTTCGTTGACTTCTCTGACATCACTATGGGTTTGCTGGATGAAACAGTGTTGGTTGGTTAGTTATGAAAACACCACAACATAACTATATTAGTTGATATTACTATTCAATAATTTCGTGGATTTTGTTGTAGATTGTATCGGAGAAATTAAATCAGCCGGAAGCTTAGAGGATACAACTTATGCTGGTCGAATTTCAAAACTTTTGATAGTAGTTCTACGCGACGATAGGTTTATCAATATTTTATTTTAACACTGTTTAAAAAACATGTTACCTTGATGATACCTATTTTTTTTGTCTAACTATTATTGTTTTGCATAATAGTGGTAAACTTTTGGAATGCACTCTATGGGATAGACTTGCTGAAGAGCTTTATGAATGCGTGTATAATCATGAAAGATGGTCGTTGGTCATTATATGTCAATTATTCAAAATTCGCCCTTGGAACGGTAAGTGATATTAATATTTATACATTAAACATTTCATACATCAATTTAACGTGATTACACTCTTAAAATTTCCCTATTTCTATTTTTAATCAATGTACTGTAGATTTAAAAATTATAAGAAATATCCAGTACTCAAGTAAACTCGTGACAGACCAAAACGTACCGTCAATCATAGCGTTCAAACAACGGTAATGTACACTAAGTTTCTATAATACTATTTTGTTATATTATTTTGATTTATATTTAAAAGTTTTAGTATTTTAGAAAAAATATCTATTACTGAAACTTTCTTTGATTCTTGCTTGCAATAGTTTGCCAGAACATATCCTTGATATCCCAGCAATGATTAATTATATGGGTCCTCGACCTCCCGCAACAGAAACATTGGAATATTGGAGTGGGTTTTCTTCAAAGAGTATAAGTGATGTGTATCAAATTTCGAAGGTCAAACTATATTTCTTTATATATTATAATCGTATCAATATTTAGAACTTTTACAAACAGTTATACTTTAGTATATATATCTAATGTTGCAAGTTGTGTTTTTTACAGCGAGCGACTTGTGTAATTGCCACGAGAATCACTGATGTAATCACTAAAGACGGTTGGTATTATCTTGGTTTCCCACAATGCAAAAAAAGGTTAATCTTATTATTGACGAGGAATCAAATATGTCAACAACGACAGATTTCTTTTGTGATGTTTGCAACGACGTTACGACTGAGCCAATCCCGAAGAATGTTTTCTCTCCATAAAATTTTTTCTTGGTTAAATCAATTCTCTCATATATTTGATTTTGTTGTATATAGATTCAGAGTTTATGTGAACGTTGTCGACGATACCGACAATGTAACATTAATCCTTTTCGATAAAGAGGTGGTTCAATTGATAAATAAATCTGCTACCGATGTTCGTTGTTACGTTACACAGGTTATCATATCACATAGCTCTTCATTAAATGTATTTGGTAATATAACGTTATTATTATTTTTATTACATAACAAGTTATAAATATGCAATGTAAATCTGTTATTCGTAGGGTATATCTGGTGGTAATTACCCTGAAGAGCTGTTGATGTTACGCAATCAGAATTGTCTGTTTCGACTCTCTGTATCACTACAAAGGCTTATTGCTCATGCTTCATCCGCCCGTGCATACCATAGAGGATCTCGAATCATATTTCGTGCAAGTAAAGTAACAGCCAATCAAGAAATCATTACCGTTGTTACTAAGGTATATGTTACCTTCCTGTAATCATACATGTTAAGATTTTCATAAACTATTCCTATAATATGTACTACGATTTTCTTTTATCCATTAGGCGGTAATTTTCGGGCCTCCACACGCACAATCGTCTCATGGTTCGACGTCAGGTTTCCATTCTCTCGGGAAACGACATGTTGACGATATTGACAGTTATGTAACATCTCAGTCTTTATCCTCCAAGGTAAAGCAAACAAATGCTGATGATGATGGAATTGAAACAATGGAAAACCAACGTACCTGAACAATCGATGTTTTCATCATGTATATTATGTTTGTATATTACTACGCGCGATAAACTTGAATCCCATTGATATAATTTTTTGAACGGATTCTCGCGTGTTCTATAACAAGTGGCGCCATACTCTAGACTCGATAGTATAACTTTTTGGTCCATGGTGATCACTTTTTGGATGGGAGTGCCGTCGGAGTATGTATACGTATGTATATTATATGTAATAATGTTTTTTATCTATAATGTATACTGTTAAATATTATTATCTTTGCAACTTATTTTCTGTTCTCATTAACAGTCTAATAGTTTAACATATATATATATATATACATATATATCTATCAGAGGTCACATATTCAAAATTCGTGCAAAAATCAAAACTCTAAATTTTTCCAATTGCATATACGAAGTCCACATATATTAGCTATTTTAAATGATGCTATGGAAACATCACATAGTGCATCATTTATTGGTATAATCTTTCTCAAAATCTTTATATTAAAAAAATGGTATTTCTTAATTTGACATTTAATCTTTTTTATAGAATACCATGACATTGGAGATCAAGAATATTATTGTTTGTGTTGTGACGCGTCTATGTGGTATGACGAAAGAGCTAACAAACAAAAAAAATATCCCTTTTAAATTCTCACTATGTCGCTCACAGGGAAAAATATCGTTATTAAAAATACCGAACCTCCTAAATATCTGCAAAACCTTATATTCAAAAAACACCTAACGCTAAACATTTCCGCCAATACATTAGAGCATATAACACGATGTTTGCATTGACATCAATGGGTGGAAAGATTGATACTTCAATGAATGACAAATCTGGACCATATATCTTCAAAATGCATGGACAAAATTACCATCGAATTGGCGGTTTATAACCTTTACCAGGAGATACACCAAAATTTGCACAACTTTACATACATGACACTGTGAACGAACTTCAAAATAGAATTACTTCTATAAGGTCATATTTATTTTAACGTTTCAATAAAACTTATAATTTTTCCTAAATTAACTATCAATTTTTAATTGTTTCTTCTTTCACGTTGCAGTGGTACATGACATACAACAAATGAAGACAATAAAGTTAAACCCAGCCTCGTGACAGGTTTACAAAAAATGCTTGATACATATAATTCATATGTTAAAATATTCCGCCAACCAAAAGACACGTTCAATTCAGAAAAAGAATCAATATGAAAATTCGATTTATAGCTTCACGGAAAAATATTGACAAGACATACTCGACACCTCAGATCGCTGAAGTAGCTGTGCTATTAGTGGGTGACTTTGATGAATCATTAGAACCTCGAGATATTTTATTGAAAAAACATACTAACGAATTAATGTGTATTACTGAACTCCATCCTGTCTATTTCCATATTGCCTATTCTAAACTTCAATATTCACTATTGTTTCCATATGGCGAAGACGGTTATCATGTCGATTTAGAGTTACGCCCCTCGGTGTCATTTTCAAAAAACCACGAATCCAAATAAGTATCCGAGAATATTTGGCTTATCGATTACAAAAGCGACGCTTTGAATTTTCTATTCTACAATATTGTGGAAGACTTTTTCAACAATTTGTTGTCGATGGCTTTTGTATGGTTCAGTCCGAACGTATTTCTTATATTAGGAACAACCAAACCAAACTCCGTTGCGAAAACTATAATAATATACATTCAGCCATTAATTTTGGAAAAATTGATGCGTCTACAATTGGAAATCGGGTTATTTTGTCGTCTTCATTCACAGGAAGTTCTCGATATATGAGACAAAACTATATGGACACAATGGCTATATGTCGACATTTGGAATATCCAAATCTATTTATAACTTTTACCTGTAACCCAAAATGGCCAGAAATACAAAGATTTCTTTCAAAATGAAATCTTGCCTCAGAAGATCGTCTAGATATCCTAACTCACGTATTTAAAATAAAACTCGTAAACATGTTAATCAATCTTAAAAAGAACGAGGTATTAGGCCGTGTATTAGCAGATAAATTACTGTAAAGTTTCATGTAATATATTTCCATATTTTTTATAATTTAAACTAAATCTCGTATATTGCCTATTTTGCAATCATCTACACAATTGAATTCCAAAAACGAGGACTTCTGCACGCACACATTATACTATTTTTAGCACGTGAATCCAAACTACCTATAACTACTGATATTGATTCAATCATATCTTCTGAAACTCCAGACGAATTTTCAAACTCAGAATTGTACAATGTAGTCCAAGAAATCATGGTACATGGACCTTGCGGTATTGCAAATAAGTTTTCACCATGCATGGAAAAAGGCAAATGTACAAAGCGATTTCCCAAAAATTTCAACCAAAGTACTTATATAGATCATGATGGTTATCCAATATACAAGAGACCTGATAACGGGAGATTTGTCATTAAAAATGATATCAAACTAGACAATTGTTATATTGTACCGTATAATGCCTATTTATTGGTACAAAGCTCATATAAATATTGAATGGTGTAATCAAACAAAAGCTATCAAATACCTTTTCAAATACATAACAAAGGATCAGAAAAATTTACAACTAACATATATTCATCAGATGCTACAAATAAAGAAATAATAACAAATGAAATAAAGAATTATTTCAATTGTCGATATATTTCTGCCTGCGAAGCATGTTGGCGAATTTTCAAATTTGATATCCACTACCGAAGTATACCTGTTGAGCGATTAAATTTCCATCTACCTGAAGAACAAAATATGATTTTTACAGAAAATGACGTAGTAACTGATATTGTCTCGGAACAAAATAACAACCATAACATGTTTACATAATGGTTCAAATGCAACATTACATATCATGACGCAAAACATTTAACATATATTGATTTCCCAACTAAATTCGTTTGGAACAAAACTAAAAAAATCTGGACTCCAAGGCAAAAAGATTACGCACTTGGTCGACTGCACCATGTTTCTCCTACAGCAGGAGAAGTTTATTACCTAAGAATTCCACTTAACAAAATGAAAGGCGCAACTTCGTTCAACTATTTACGAACTATTAATGGTATCACCTACACAAATTTTAAAGAAACATGTCGTGCACTAGGCCTTTTAGACGATGATAAAGAATATATAGATTCCATACAAGAAGCAAGTAATTAGGCGTCCCCATCTTATTTACAATCATTATTTACCATATTATTAACGATGGAATGTATGGCAGATCCGAAACATGTTTGGTCAACTATTTGGTTAGATCTTGCAGACGATATCATATACAAACAACGAAAGGCTTTAAACCTTCCAGGTTTTATATTATTTTCTATATTGACTACTCATATCTTCGTATGGTTAGATTAATTATGACACACTTTTTTTTGCAGATTTGGAGATCTCATCACAAGATTTGGAGCAAAAAACGCTTATCCAAATTGAATGTCTATTACAAAAAAAAATGGCAAATCACTCAAACATTTCCCGTTAATGTCATTCCCTAACAATGACAACGTTAACTTCACACTAAATAAACTAATATATGAAGAAACGTCTTACAATTTAACCACAATAAAATCAGAATTTAACGAATTAAAAGACCAACTTACCGACAAACAACGTCAAATTTTCACTACAATAATAGACTCGGCTTATCAATCCATTGGTCAAATTTTTTTCGTTTATGGATATGGAGAAACTGGTAAAACTTTCTTATGGAGAACATTATCAACATGTATTCGCTCAAACGGAGATATAGTTTTAAACGTTGTATCAAGCAGAATAGCTTCATTATTACTACAAGGCGGACGAACTGCTCACTCAAGATTTGCTATTCCCATTGACATCACTGAAGACTCAATATGCTCTATTAAATTAGGGACAGAATGAGCAGAACTAATAAAGATCACAAAACTTATAATTTGGGACGAGGCACCGATGGTACATAAACATTGTTTTGAAGCATTGGATAAATCTTTTAAAGATATTATGAAATATGTTAACAATGACTTTGGAACCATACCATTTGGTGGTAAAACAGTTGTATTTTGCGGCGATTTTCGACAAATATTACTTGTTGTGACAAAAGGTAATAGACACGATATTGTTGCAGCATCAATAAATTCTTTGTACCTATGGAATTACTATCGCGTCCTTAAACTCACCAAAAATATGTGTCTACACACAAATGCAAATACCAACATTGAAACTATACAAAGATTTTCGGATTGGGTATTACAACTAGGCGATGGCTCATTCTCAGAACCTAATGACGGTGAATGCTATATAGATATTTCTCTTGATTTACTTATAACAGAAAACAATAACCCAATCCAATCTATCATACATCACGTATACGAGGATTTAGCAAAAAAATATCAAAAACAGTCTTTTTTCGAAGATAGAGAAATATTATGTCCGACAAATGACATAGTCGACGAAATAAACAATATACTATTAGATACGACACCGGGTCATGTTAAAAAATATTTTAGCCCGGATACATTATGTCCTTCTAGCGATAACAATAATGATACCGAAATATATAACACTGAATTTTTAAACACAATTAAATATATTGGAATTCCAAATCATTGTCTGCAACTAAAAATTGGAATCCATGTAATGCTTTTACGAAATATAGATCAAACACTTGGATTATGTAATGACACACGTTTACATATTACGCAACTAGAAACGAATATAATTGAAGGCAGAATTATTACATGAACTAACAAAGATGACAAAGTATTTATTCCAAGACTATCTTTAATTCCTACAAATACTATACTACCATTTCGATTTAAATGTAAGCAATTTTCAATCATACCTTGCTTTGCAAAGACAATAAATAAAAGTCAAGGATAAAGTTTAAATAAAGTTGGTATATATTTACCGCGTCCTGTATTTACTCATGGACAATTATACGTTGCTGTTTCTAGAGTTAAAACACGTGATGGATTTAAAATACTAATTCTAAATGACAACCGAACAATATGAACGAAAACAATAAACGTCGTCTTCAAAAGGATATTTTATAATTTGTAATTTATTTACTTTATATTTGTAAAAATACTTAACAATATATTTTCTACCAAACAATTAAACATTATTACGTAGCACATTCGAATGTAATATTATACATATGTATATAAATTTTATACGATCTTTATATCAATTTCTGCAAAAAATTCTTCCGCGCATATCGCAGGTACTACACTAGTTTTATATATATTCTAGATATATTTGATAATATTAAATTATCATATATACGAGAGAATGGAATTTGAAAGTGTAATTTCGGTTTTCATATTATATTCTATAATATATTTCATAATTATCGATATCTTCTATTTTAAGATGTAGCGAACATATTTTCAAGAGGGTAATGGTCATGAACAAGAGATGTTTGACATCACGCGCCGCCGGAAGCGAGTGGGAAAAACGTAGGAAAGAGAGAGAAGAAGACAGAAGAGGGCACGCAGTTTAAGATATATAGATCTCCCAATAGACCAATCTCTTCAACTTTGTATTACCACTTGACAAGACTCGTAAAATTGATTATCATGAAATAAATATTTTAAAATTAATTTATTTTCTTAAATTTAACGTTTTCATAAAGTTGAGATTTTTGAGAGTGTTGTATCATCTTTTAAAAAATTATTTCCACTCGTTTGAAATTTGGATTTTTTATCATTTTTTGAAATTCATCATATTTATTATGTTTTACCAATCACATATAAAATGCAAAGTCTCCGGGTACCCTACGAGAAAATAGCATAGTATCACCAATCTTTCTAACAAATGAAAGTACATAATTAAATCCGGGATTATACGTACTAACCTAATGTTCTCATTAATTGAAAATCTTAACTATATATATATCATATATCTCTGCGCACCAAATGCATCATAACTTATACTAATTGGTATCGTCGACCATATATCATAATCTTGTTCTGATGAGTGGCTAATCCAAACCACGATGGACTAGTTCACCTGAACGGACGAGTCAGTCTCCGACAACCATTGTGGTTTCACGGTGGTCTTGGCCACCGGAGTTGGTCGGAGAACGCTTAGCCTGGTCACCGGTGATGAGGGTTGAGCTCGAACATATCCTCTTCACGTCGTATCGGCTAATATCGAAATTTGTCACTGCGTTTGTACCTCTAAATTTGATTGCCGCGATGTCGTAGGCCTCGGCTGCTTCTTCTTGCGTGCCTATACATGATGCATGGTTACGAACATATCAATGTCTAAAGGTTATACTATATGCATATATACCATGCATTGTTATAGATTTTTTTAGAAAATGTATTAAACATGAAATTAGATCTAGTGAAATTGAAAAAAATAATAGAATCGTCTGATATCATAGATAAAAATATTTAATTTATATTTGAATATATATAAATTCAATATTTAGAACAATACAATATATAATTTTTTTGACGTCAAAGTTTGGCCATATGTAAATCAAGATCGGAGGCCATTATTTTTCAAATTAGAAAAAACTAAATTTTAATATCATATAAATATAATGTTAATTCTAAGTCAAATGTAATATAAAAATTTATAATTATATGATGAACAATTTAAAACAAGGTAATATTAAAATCGTACATAATAAAAGAAAAACATGAAAAAGAGAGGGGTTTTAGAGATATACTAAAAGTGCCGAGGTACAAGTGCCATCTTCCATGTTGATGATGCCTACATTTAATTATCAATGACAAAATAAGCTTTTGCTTTGAACATTATTGTCAAAGTGCAATGACACCTTTATATACGATCATGTCGTTTGTGTATACATATCTATACCTGTTTTGTATTTATGTATATGTATATGTGTACGTATGTCTATATATATACCGAGAAACCGATGTACAACAATGTGGTCTTTACGTGTAGGTAAAAACACACATGCCATAACAAATGCTGAATAAAGCTGAAAAAAAAAGATCTATATGACTCACCCCTACCAAATTGAAAATCATTTTACTCCAAAAAAAACACTATTATTTATTTTATATGATACTCTAGTATAAACTTTTACATTGATAATTAATATGTTATACAAATGAAAAAAGTATGTGTCTATTGATCAAAATTACATTTTGAAAATAATATTGACGTTAATTTAAATGTTACGAAAATTTTTAAGCATCTAACCTTGTTACTCCTCTGTAGACTGAGGCTCCTCTCGAAAACCCGCTGCTTTTCCTATTCCATTAAAATTAAAATTCATTAAAATTAAGATATTTTTTTGCAAACTATTGATAGGAAATATATAATACATGTGAAAGAAATATAGAACGTTTGCAATTACCTTCTTAGCATGGCAACGAATTCTTGCCTGGTCGTGTTTTTCATTTCTTCCAGATCCCTCTCATAATTACTCAACTGATTATCGTCAAACCATGCATACAATACATCAAAAACTATAGTATCAAAATATTATTATAAAACACGTCTATATATGTATATATAATGTAACAGTGAACACAAAATGTATATGGTTATAGATTTTTGTATTGTAAAACACATAAACTAAGTTTTAACACCATTGGAATATAGGCATTTGTAATGTTGTGTGCGTATATATATATAGTGGGTATATACATATACATGTGAATATATATATTGAGAGATTTGATGTTGGGTCAGCATCAAACTTACAGGAAAATTTAAGTGAGTGGTGGGACCCCAATACTTCAAGGCCGCTAAATCATAAGCCCTTGCTGCTTTCTCCTCCTTGTCATACCCACCTATCAAATCATAGTCCTTCTAATTAAATCATATTTTTAGAAACTATATATTACAATTGATGTTTCTCTACATAATGAAAATAAATATAAAGGATCACAAAGATTTTCGGATCTTGAACGCTTCACTTACCAAGATAAACTGGTTGAAGGAGATAAACATGAAAGAAGATGGAAAAAACAACATAATTATTAGTGTAATATATATACATTAAAATAATTGAAAATAAGAAAAGAGTGTTTTTTAAACTTTTTAAAATATATAAATTCGAATGTCTCTTAACCTTGTCTTCCTTTTCTCGTTTGTCCTTCTTTCCTACAGCTATTGTCCCACAGATGAGCTTCGTATCTCCCTGTCCATCTATGCCTATATATTCACATTTATATATAGAAACATATTATACATAAATAAATAAAAACATTGATTACATGCACGTTTTTTAACTTTCTTAAACTTTTGATGTCATATATTGTGAGATCTTTATCATCATAAATCTTGATGGTGAAATGTGACACATCAATGCCTTTCACATGGATATATAAAATTAAATACTTCCATCGATCGTTCATATGTATATATATCCTTTGCACGTCGATACAATACCCTTTGCACGATAATTTGGGTTTTAAAATATCATAAATTGTTGTTATAATGTCGAAATATTTAAAATTTGGACACTTCAAAATTTAATGACTTTAAATTTAACTAATATTAAATTGAGTTAATTTTTAAGATTAATTATTGAATCTAATTAATTTTAAAAATTAAATCAAATAGGATTATACAATAATCTTAATAATAATAATAATAATAATATTGAATTTTCCAAGTAAAAAGGGAAGATAATATTGAATTTTCCAAGTAAAAAGGGAAGATAATATTGAATTTTCCAAGTAAAAAGGGAAGAAAACAACGTGAGCTTACCTAGTAACTCCTCGATATTGAGAGGTTCTTTGACCGAAGCCATCAGCCGACTTCCGAGCAACAGATTCTTTAACAGGAAAATTTCCGGCCACTCTCTTACGTGTATTGTCTCCCTTAGTTACTCCATCAAACGGCTCAACTTTATCTCCAATGTCGTTTGAACTGTTCCCAGTGATCTCATTAGAACCTCCATGGTTCATGGCAAGAGACAACATCGATCCATTACCATTATTGTTATGACAATCTTCAATACTATACTCCTCATCTCTCTCCTTGGCAATATCTAGTGATGATGAAGAGCCTTGCCTAAACCAAGATTTGAACCCTGAATCCGACGACCCTGCCCTCTCGTATGATCCGTAGTTCAGGCTCGGATTTGGGTTCGGGTTCGGATATTGGTACGGTGTAACTAGGGTTTGTTGATGGAAAGATTGGAGAAATAGGTGATTTTGTGGGTTTGTGTTAACCATGTCGGTGCAATTGGTATTGGTTTGGTTATGGTTAATAATTTGGTGATACTGTTGGGATTGAGAATTTGATGATGAGAGGCAACAACCCAAGAAATCTTCAAGTTTTGGGACTTGTTCATCATTATGATTGTGATGATGATGATCATTGGTTTTGCCGTCATTAGCTGCCATTTCATATCTCCAAGCTATTAAAAAAATAACATAAAAAGTGTAATAATTTAGGGATTATGTCTAAATATATATTTATTATTTTAAGATGAAAAGAATAAAAACTGTAATAATTTGTGGAATCTTAGATGTAAGATGTAACTAAACGAATTGTTTTACCCAACTCATTAATATCAAGAAAAAAGCAAGAAAGAAACCAAGATTCTTATGTGGAGAAAGTACACACACTTTGGAACGTGTGAGTGTGTATATGTGAACACATATATGTATGTATGTATGGGTATGTGTGTATATATGGGAACACACATATGTATGTATGAATATGTATATATATATATGTACCATGAAGAGGACGAGAGAGAGGATTAGGGAAGAAGAGAGAGCCGTCGGATTGGAGAGGCATAAGAGAAGAAGTTAACCGATGATCGGAGAATTGATCGCCGCCGTCAATTTGGTGGCCATCGTCGCCTCTTCCTTCCTCGAGTCTCAGGTGAGGTGTTAATGAAAAGCCCAACCATTTACTCATCTCTCTCTCTCTCCGACACAGAAGCAGGCCAACTTCTATTGTCTCTCTCTCTCGTGTGTGTTTATATATACACACATATATAACCATAGATTTATATATTTATATATAACATATACATATATGTATATATATAGGGTTTCGTGATCTATGAGTTTCGTTGTTAATTTATTTCCTTCTAATTTTATTTCTATTTTATATCTTCTCGATCTACCTCAATTTCATCCAAAATAATATAATTCCAACCGATTTACTCACTTTAAATTTGATTAAACCAATTATATGCGAAAGATTTATTATTTTCAGGAAATCTATGATGTTGGCTGAAATCAAGTTACAATTATATTACTTTGGATGAAATTGAGATAAATCGAAAATCGGTTAAATCGGTTTAATCAAGTTTAAAGTGAATAAATCGGGTTAAAAGTGAGTAAATCGGTTAAATCGGGTTGAAATTCGGTGAAAACTAGTAAAATTTGGGTTAGAATTATATTAAATTGGATGAAATCGAGTTGGAATTATATTACTTTGGATGAAATTGAGATAAATCGAAAATCGAGTTAAATATATTAAAAAAGAGTAAATCGGGTTAAAAGTAAGTAAATCGGTTAAATTGAGTGAAATTATATTAAATTTGGGCGATAATCGGGTTAATTTGGGTTAAAATTGGATAAAATCGGGTTAAATTTGGGTGGAAATCAGATTAAATTTGATGAAATCGGGTTAATTTGGGTGAAATTGGGTAAAAAATGGGTAAAATCGGATTAAAATTGAGTGAAATTAGATTAAAATATTGTCGAAATCGGGTTAAAAATCGATTATAGTACGGGTAAAAATTGGGTATTTGATTTGGGTTAAAATCGGATGAAAATCGGGTCAAAATCGGGTTAAATTCGGTTAAATCGGATCGGTTAACACCAATATACTATTTATATAACGGAGGGGAGAATTGGCTGAATTGATTTAATTGAAGGGGAAATCGGATGAATTTTGTAAGATAAGAAAGGAATTGGATGTAAAGGATATACATGTAAAAAGGGTAAAACCTTAATTTCTGTAATTAGGTCTAATGTTGTAATTAGGTCTAATGTTGTATTTTGTACTTATAGTCGTTTAGGCTTATTCTAATCAATTATTCAGATTTCAAATCATCATGGTATCAGAGCTTTAGGTCTAACGACAACAAACTCTCCTAAATTCTCGACCGACCTCTCCTCCCCTCTCAAACCGCCGCCGCCGCCGCCTCCTTCTTTGCCGTCCATCCTGTCTCTTTTCCTCCGGCCTTTCACCCTTCTCTTCCCTCCTTTGCCGTCGTACCATCACGTACGAAAACCTAAACACAGATCCCCCACCTTCGTCCTCCACTTCGGCCGCCTAGCCCGTTTTTCTCGCGTCCCGGATCGCCCCTCCTCCTTCATCCCGCGCTGCGCCCCGTTGCTAGTGCGTCGCGGTTCTCTTCTCACCCAAACCCTAGATCTGCAACCCTAACCCTAGATCCACAACCCTAACCCTAGATCCGCATCACCTAACCCTAATTCTTGCCGCCTCTCTTGACCGTCTCCAAACCCTAATCCATGGCCGGCCAAACAAGTCATCCTACCGCCCGTCTCTCCGATGCGGCTCCGACTTTCGATCCACAACATCCGCTCAACACTCTTCTCACCGTCAACATGGCCAACATTACCAAGCTGACGCCGACCAACTTTCTCAAATGGAATGTTCAGATTTATGCCCTTCTTGAAGGCCACAATCTCCAATGCTTCATTGAGGACAACTCCATTGTCCCTCCGGCCAAGATCCATCGTGATGGAGTGTCCGTCGACACCCCTAATTTCCAGCCATGTAAGCAACAAGACCGCCTCCTCTTCTCAGCCCTATTCGGAGCAATATCGGCCTCCCTACATCCCCTTATTGCACGCGCCCCTTCCACCTACGAGGCGTGGAAGACGCTCGCCAACACTTGTGGCAAAACGTCTCGCGACCATCTTCTACAACTTCGTGATAAGATCAAACGCTGCTCCAAAGGATCACAATCCATTGATGAATACCTCCGTGCTATCACGACTACTGCTGATGAGCTTGCCCTCTTAGGAAAGCCACTAGATCATGAAGATGTCCTCGATGCAATCCTAGACAGTCTTTCTGAAGAGTACAAGCCGATTGCGGACGTAATTCGAGCAAACCTTGCCATTCACTCTCCTTACCGCGGCAACGACGATGTAGTTGTCGGTGATGGCAACGGTTTATCCATCACACACACGGGTTCCATTTCTATACCCCTAGACACTAGATCATTATCTTTACGAAATGTTCTATGTGTACCTAAAATTTGCAAGAATCTGATTTCGGTTAATCAGTTATGCAAAACTAATGACGTATCCGTTGAAATTTCTCCTAATGGTTTTTAGGTGAAGGATCTCAGCACGGGGGCGCAACTTTTGAAAGGAAGCGTTAAAGATGGATATTATGAGTGGCCCGTCTCATCAAGTATCTCGTCTCCCTTTCATGCATTTCATAGTGCCAAGACCACTTCGTCCGAGTGGCATTCCCGTTTAGGTCATCCGTCGTCTTTCATTTTGAATAAATTTATCAAAACTTTTGATTTACCGTTGTCTCGAGATTCCTCTCATGTGTTTTGCAATACTTGTTGTCGTAATAAAAGTCACAAATTATCGTTTTCAACTTCTATTCTCATCACTTCTTGTCCACTTGAAGTGATCTTTTCCGATGTTTGGAAATCTCCTATTTATTCCGTTGATGGCTTTAAATATTTTGTCCTTTTCGTAGATCACTTTACACGTTATTCATGGCTATATCCACTCAAAACCAAATCCCAAGTTCGTGACACATTCATTCAATTCGAATCCCTTGTTGAAAATAAATTCGACAAACGCATTTCAACACTTTATTCCGATAATGGAGGTGAATTCATTGCCAAGGGATTTCGTATATTGATTCCACCATGAATTACATCAGTTATGATATAGATATACAAGATAATATGAAACCCTAATGGAGTAAATTACATTTATGTCCTTTGTGCTAATATGCCC
>CM071869.1:35276182-35286828 GCA_036759665.1 Gynandropsis gynandra
TTTTCCATCAAAGACTTGGGTGACCTATCGTTCTTTCTCGGGGTAGAAGCCATGCGCACGTCTAATGGCCTACTTTTGACTCAACGTAAGTACATCAATGATCTTCTCCACCGCTGTCTCATGCATGAATCAAAGCCGGTTCCCACACCCATGTCGTCCACCTCACGTTTGACACTAGACACCGATACTTTCCTCTCCAATCCAACGGAATAACGGTCTATTGTTGGCGGCCTACAATATCTATCTCGCTGGCACGAAGGATCGAGGTATCTACTTATCCGCGCACAACACCCTCTCTTTACATGCCTTTACCGATGCAGACTGGGCAGGAGATTCTCATGATCTTAAGTCCACCGGAGCGTATCTTCTCTTCCTTGGTGCACATCCTATCTCCTAGTCATCCAAGAAGCAATCCGGACTCTCCTGTTCATCTACAGAGGCTGAATACTGATCTATTGCGTCCACCGCTGCAGAGGTCCTCTGGGTCCTTTCGTTATTATCGGAGCTCGGAGTCACGTCATCATCACCACCCACCATCTATTGTGACAACATTGGAGCAACATATCTCACTGCCAAACCGGTTTTCCATTCTCGGATGAAACACTTGGCTCTTGGCTATCTCTTCGTTCGCGGCTTGGTCGAGTCGAACACTCTTCGAGTCACTCATGTTCGAGCCGCTGATCAGCTTGCAGACCTTCTCACGAAGCCTCTTTCGCGACTACCATTTGATGTCTTATGATCCAAGATTAGATTCACCACGGGTGCTCCATCTTGAGGGGGCGTGTAAAAGATATACATGTAAAAAGGGTAGAACCGTAATTTCTGTAATTAGGTCTAATGTTGTAATTAGGTCTAATGTTGTATTTTGTACTTATAGCCGTTTAGGCTTATTCTAATCAATTATTCAGATTTCAAATTATCATTAGATGTGTCAGATAGTTTAGAAAGAATTGACGATAGTTTTGAGATATCCGAGGAATTTGCTTTTTTTTCCTACATTTTAAGTAAAATCATATTATTTAATTTTTAGTAAGGTAGCGGACTAAATATTTAATACATGAATAAAAATAATGAAGGGTATTATTGCGCAAGCATAAGAGGAATAATATTATTTAAAATTAGATCTAATCTACCAAAATGAAAAACACCATAACACAAAATAAATTATTTTTAAAAAACGCAAAAAAAAAAAATGGTTGACGGTGTTGATTTGTCGTATTATACTTGGAGAAGTCGAAATTTCTCTCTCTCTCTTACATTCTCCATCACAAGGCTCTGACCATTTGCATCTTCTTCTCCTTGTTTTTCGTGCCCTTTTTCTCAGAACCTTGTCATCATCATACATTCATTACGCACGCACATACATACACACATACATACACACATACATACATATATATTTATATATGCTTGCATGCATGCACTTGAGGACGCGTGCTATATATTTACATGTGTGTATATATAAAACATAGATATTTTGTATTTACCAAATTACCATAATGTAACAATGATTTAAATTGTTTACAACATAACAACAAATAAAATAAAATTTTATACTTTTTCTAAAAAAAATCGCAGACTATTTGAAAATTAGGCGAAAATAATTTAAATTGTTCTCAATTTCAATGAGGGATTTTATTATAAATGTTTTTTTATTTCGACACCTTAGGCCCATTATTAAAGTGTTGGGTCTAACCCATGAAACTAAATTATTACTTGTGTTTCCTCCTCAAGGATGATATGGACGTTGAAGAACCTGCGAAAAAGATTCACACAATCCAAAAAGAAGAATACAATCCCACCAAGTACATCAATATGAAAAGAAAAAGGAATAGTCCGAAAGAAAGTGAAATGAAAAACGAAATAATCGGGTTGCCTCCCGACAAGCGCTTGCTTAAGGTCTTGAGCTTGACCGAAATGTTCTACTCATGAGTCGGCTCCGAAAGAGCGAACTTAGCTAGATGTGTCAGATAGTTTAGAAAGAATTGACGATAGTTTTGAGATATCCGAGGAATTTGCTTTTTTTTCCTACATTTTAAGTAAAATCATATTATTTAATTTTTAGTAAGGTAGCGGACTAAATATTTAATACATGAATAAAAATAATGAAGGGTATTATTGCGCAAGCATAAGAGGAATAATATTATTTAAAATTAGATCTAATCTACCAAAATGAAAAACACCATAACACAAAATAAATTATTTTTAAAAAACGCAAAAAAAAAAAATGGTTGACGGTGTTGATTTGTCGTATTATACTTGGAGAAGTCGAAATTTCTCTCTCTCTCTTACATTCTCCATCACAAGGCTCTGACCATTTGCATCTTCTTCTCCTTGTTTTTCGTGCCCTTTTTCTCAGAACCTTGTCATCATCATACATTCATTACGCACGCACATACATACACACATACATACACACATACATACATATATATTTATATATGCTTGCATGCATGCACTTGAGGACGCGTGCTATATATTTACATGTGTGTATATATAAAACATAGATATTTTGTATTTACCAAATTACCATAATGTAACAATGATTTAAATTGTTTACAACATAACAACAAATAAAATAAAATTTTATACTTTTTCTAAAAAAAATCGCAGACTATTTGAAAATTAGGCGAAAATAATTTAAATTGTTCTCAATTTCAATGAGGGATTTTATTATAAATGTTTTTTTATTTCGACACCTTAGGCCCATTATTAAAGTGTTGGGTCTAACCCATGAAACTAAATTATTACGTGGGTACTCCTAATCTTTGCTTATTGGCTGAACCATGATTATAGAAAATACATTAAACATGTCACGCACGCTAATATGAAAAATAATTATTTAAAGAATTAATTAACATATAGGTCCACGAAAATATTCAATATGATAAAATAACGTAACTTTATTTCATAATTATTATAGTTACCTTGTTTCCCAAGAAAAGCAAATAAAACTTTCAAAAACATGTCCGAAATGAAATAACATAGCGCATAAAGATGGATTACTTTTAATATTAGAGGTTATATATTCACATGTTTCCATTTATATTATCTTTATATTGAATCTGTTGTATATTATAAATTTATCGGCTTTTATATATAAATTTTTTAATGTTTTTGTTATTATCTTTATTTAATGAAAGAATACAATATCATTTCAATTAACACTTAGATTCAATTGTATAATATGCGCATCACAATTAAAGATCACAATTAAACATTCACCAAAAGATTTAAATTGTGATAACTATGACTTTAATACAATAACTGTACATAATTTAAAATAAAAATTAATTTAAAAAATTAAAATTTACCTAATACCATTTATGTACAAATCTATAATTAATATTCGAGATAATAATAAAATATAAATCATTATCCCTAATGCATATCCGAAAATCAATCACTATGATTCTTGTGATTAAAATATTTTTGTTTTCGAAAATTAGAATGCATGTGAAAATAAAAATCTTTTGTTTTAATTTAAATGGAAGAAATAGACTTGAAGTGCTCCAAAATATGAAAGGCCCATATGGCCCAATTTTGGGAATCTAATCACTAAAAAAGTGATTTGACGAACAATGATACGAATCTTAATAAATAAATTTGCAAATTTGGGTATTAAAATGACTAATCCGTGTTCGTCTCATAACAAGAGTCGGACAAGTTCCTTTCTTCATAATAGGAAAATTACTATAAATTTGGCAAAACAACGAATAGGAAACAGCTTTAATCTAGATTTCGGAGAAACTCGGCCTAGGGTTTCCTGCTTCCTCTACCAAACATTGCTTTAAAACCGAAATCCACGAGCCTTTCTTCCGCGTTACTGCCACGATCCACATTCTCGGCGAGCCCCAGCGATCGAACCCTCCTCAATTTCTCGCGTTTTGGCTTGGAATCTGATCTGAGAAGGAACCCTCGCAGGGGAACGCACTTCGGATTTGGACACGGCATTGTCTTGAATGCTTGTTGAGCTTTTATGAAATAAATTGACAAGATTTTAAGTATTGGGTTCTAGGTTTTTGGTGGGTTTGGAGTGCTAACAATGGATGACCTTGAAAAAGCGATACTTATTAGTTTCGATGAATCCGGTGCTGTTGATTCGGCGTTAAAGTCCCATGCAATCACTTATACTCAACAAATTAAGGAGACTCCGTCTATATGCAGTATATGTATCGAGAAGCTCTGGTTCTCTAAGCTTGTTCAAGTTCAGTTCTGGTGCTTGCAGACTCTGCAGGATGTTATAAGAGTCAAGTACGGATCCATGAGATCGGATGAGAAGAATTATGTGAGGAAATCAGTGTTTTCAATGGCATGTTTGGAGATGGTAGATAATGAGAGTGCTGTTAGGGTTGTGGAAGGACCAGCATTCATAAAAAACAAGCTCGCTCAGGTTTTGGTCACTTTGATCTATTTTGACTACCCTTCGATTTGGTCGTCCGTGTTCCTTGATTTCCTGCCTCATTTGGCCAAAGGGGCAGTCGTGATTGACATGTTTTGTCGGGTTTTAAATGCTTTGGACGAAGAGTTGATTAGCTTGGATTATCCTCGGACAACTGAAGACATGTCTGTGGCTACTCGTGTCAAGGATGCAATGAGGCAGCAATGTATATCTCAGATTGCTAGGGCATGGTATGACATTGTCTCATTATACAGGAATTCAGATCCTGATCTCTCTGCTACCGTGTTAGATTGCATGAGAAGATTTGTCTCTTGGATTGATATTGGATTGGTTGCTAATGATGCCTTTATTCCGTTACTGTTTGACTTAATTTTGTCGGATGGGTTGCCTGATCAGCTCCGTGGTGCGGCAGCTGGGTGTGTATTGGCCATGGTTTCTAAGAGAATGGATCATCATTCGAAACTTCCCCTTTTACAGACTCTGCAGATAAACCGTGTTTTCGGGTTAGCCTCTGTGGATGTTGACTCAGAATTGGTATCAAAAGTTTCTGATCTCCTCACTGGATATGCTGTTGAGGTTTTAGAATGCCACAAACGATTGAACTCGGAGGATAGTAAGGAAATTTCCATGGAACTTCTGAACGAAGTCCTGCCATCAGTTCTTCATCTTATGCAGAATTGTGAGGTGGATGATACCTTTAGCATTATTCAGTTTCTCATGGGTTATGTTTGCACTCTCAAAGGCCTTCCTGCTTTAAAGGAGAAGCAACTGTTCCATGTCACTCGGATTCTTGAAGTGATTAGAACCCAAATTTGCTATGATCCTACTTATCGTGATAACCTTAATGCACTGGATAAAATTGGATTGGAAGAGGAAGATAGAATGTCTGAGTTTAGAAAAGATTTGTTTGCCTTATTGCGTTCGGTGGGCCGCGTTGCTCCTGAAGTTACTCATCATTTTATCCGGAATGCTTTAGCAAGTGTGGTTGAATCCTCTTCCAAGAGAAATGTCGAAGAAGAGGAAGCCGCCCTTTCACTTCTTTATTCACTTGGAGAATCTATGACGGATGAAGCACTGAAAACTGGTTCTGGATGTTTGGGTGAATTAATTCTGATGCTCTTGTCTACGCGGTTTCCAAGTCATTCTCATAGGCTAGTTGCACTTGTGTACTTGGAAAATATAACGAGGTACATGAAGTTTATTCAGGAGAACACTCAGTGCATTCCCATGGTTTTACGGGCTTTCCTAGATGAAAGAGGTCTACACCATCCGAACATCCATGTGAGCCTTAGAGCTTGTTATTTGTTTATGAGAGTCGTGAAACTGTTGAAATCGAAGCTTCTCCCATTCATCGATACTATACTGCAGGTGAGGAACTGCTTTCTTCTAGTCCTCAACTTGCTAGATCTATAGCCATTTGAGTCATTTTCTTTTCATAGTTAACTCGTCTAACCAATAAATCTTTTTTTAATTATCAGAGCCTCCAAGATACAGTTGCCCAGATAACAAGCATGAATTTCTCTGCAAGAGAACTTTCAGGAACTGAAGATGGCAGTCACATTTTTGAGGTTAAAATATGCCAATCTTGTTGCACTTTAATTCGCTAGGTTTTACTTAGTCGGAAAAATTTATGTTCCCATACGATTTGATTACTCATTTATTCATCATTTCTTAATAACTTCCTGCAGGCGATTGGGTTACTTATCGGGTTAGAGGATGTGCCAGCCGAAAAGCAGTCAGATTATCTATCTTCTCTGCTCACTCCTCTTTGTCAGCAGGTTTTCTTTTCTTTTCTTCTCTTGTTTACATGACATTCTTGCGGACAATTTTAAGTACCCAACTGGTATAAGCTCTTTCCATTTGCTTGCACCAGATTGAGGCAGCATTCGTCCAGGCCAAAGTGGCGAGCCCTGAAGACTTCCCTGTGAAAATCGCTACTATCCAGTTTGCGATAATGGCAATAAACGCTCTCAGCAAGGTTTTTTTCCTCTCCTCTCTTTTCTTCGTCACATGTCCTTCAAACAGAAGTTGATTAACTTCAGCTTTCTTAAACTTCCCGATCTTATCCATTTGATCAGCTTCCGTTTTTGCAGTTTACCCATAAAGATATATGTGTTTCTTTCGTATATTATTACTCTGTACTATGATTGCCGCTCTTGACATGTCCTTATTGTGTTTTTTTTTTGAAATCCAGGGCTTCAGCGAACGTCTTGTGACTGCAAGTCGTCCTAGAATCGGTCACATGTTTAAGCAGGTTTGTTTGAAAGATGCAGTGTTCTCCTCCATCTTGTTCATTTTTTTTTCATCTCTTTCAGATGGCTGATTATCTTCACTGAAATCCCGCTTTTCAATTTCATCGTATTTATTGCAACTTCCATGCAATAACTTTTTGTTTTCATTAGAATGGTTGACGATGGAACTGTTAATGTTATCTCTGGTCTTTGCTGACGATGGAAACATTTCTCTGTTTTGTAGACATTAGATGTGCTCTTAGGTATTCTGATTGAGTTTCCAAAAGTTGAGCCCCTGCGAAATAAGGTATGAGTTTATTTATACGCTAATGATTAGATGTAATCTGATCTTTGCGGGGATTTCATTTATGAATAAAATCAAAATTACTTCTGATTGTGCTGATTCACTGGTTTCATTCCTTTGTAGGTCACATCTTTCATACACCGTATGGTTGAAACCCTTGGAGTATCCGTGTTCCCTTACCTTCCCAAGGCTTTGCAACAGCTACTCGCTGAAAGTGAGGTACAAAACACAATTTAACACTCATCCTATTTCTTCGAGTGATCCATGAAGGAATTTGATTCTGTTGCGTGAAAAGAACAACTGATTGGAACTCCTATGATTTGCTTGCTTTATTGTATTTTATTGCAACGATCAGGATACATCGTGTTAGCCGATGATAATTTGTTCATCAAAATCTAATGTTTTTATGCTTGTATGATGTTGCAGCCGAAGGAAATGGTTGGTTTCTTAATGTTACTCAATCAGCTTATCTGCAAGTTCAACACTTCTCTCCGTGATATACTTGAAGAAGTATATCCCGCAATTGCTGGTAGGATTTTTAATGTTATTCCAAGAGACGGGTTTCCCTCGAGTCCTGGGACCATTACCGAGGTATTTCTCCATCTTTTAAAATCTTAATCTCTCTTCTTAGATCTCACCAGTGAAAGCTGTTAGTCGTGGCTCATAAAGTACCTTCTTCTTCGTATAGGAAATTCGGGAATTGATGGAACTTCAGAGGACATTATACACATTTCTTCATGTGATAGCCACACATGACCTCTCCTCGGTTTTTCTAACACCCAAGAGTAGGAGATTCTTAGATCCGATGATGCAGCTGCTTTTGTACAGTTCTTGTAATAACAAGGATATACTCGTCCGTAAGGTTTGTAAAAAAATCGATCTTTAAGCTTCCGTTTTGGACTTAGGCGATTATTTGTCTATCTTACCTATGGTTTCACTTTGCCGTTTAAATAGGCATGTGTGCAAATATTTACGAGGCTAATTAAAGACTGGTGCGCCAAGCCTTATAGCGAGGAGATGGTATGCATACTCACGAAATTTGATCATTTCCCTTTATATTACAGGATGACCATCTGTAATAATTGATAATCATTTGCTTTCAGCTTCCCGGGTTTCAGAATTTCATGATTGAAGCTTTTGCTACAAATTGCTGTTTGTACAGTGTGCTCGATAAATCTTTTGAGTTCAGTGATGCAAATACTGTAAGCATTATCCTCTCTTTCTCTTAATTTCCTTACTCCCCACGTCTCGTCATCATGTTTTGAGAATCACGAGCCTTAGAAATTACCGTTTCGCCTTTCTTTTACTACGTATTGGGCTGTGAATATCCTGCTTTTGTGGAGTGTTCGTCTCTGCGACTCACTGAGTTTGTTTCTTCATTGACGGGTCTGATTAACAGAACATTTTGCTCGGGGAAATCATCGTAGCTCAGAAATTGATGTACGAGAAATTTGGTAATGAATTTCTCACGCATCTTATGGCTAAAAGTCTTCCATCAGCACACTGTCCTCAGGATTTAGCAGAGCAGTATTGCCAAAAGTTGCAGGTACCATCACATTTACTCTCTCAACTAAAACTAAACATCATATTCATCATTACTTGTGATTTGTTAATGCATTAGAAAGATCTCAATGCTTAAAACTTTCTTCGGGTTTTTGTTTCTTATTGATTTTAACAGGGTAGTAGTGATGTTCGGACCCTGAAATTGTTCTACCAGTCACTTATAGAAAACCTACGTCGTCAACAAAACGGAAGTCTTGTTTTCAGATAGTTACCGTTAGATATACGTTTCCACTGCAAACTAAGGTATTCGAAGAAACCCTTTTTCGATTATCTTGTTACCGCGAGAAAGATAGAGCGAAAAAAATCCATGGTTTTTCTTGACGCCGCAGGTTTTCCAGATGTAAATAACCATTTTGTGTATGTCTACTTCAGAGGCAACAAGGTAATATTTAGCGATTCGATGCATTTAATACATAGAAGGTTTCGGTATGAACGTTTTCGCTAATGTGTTACTCTTTCTCTCTTCCTTGTGGATTCTTGCAGCTAACTGTATATTGCCAAAAGCAAGTTCTTTGCTTCATGTGTTGGAGCTTCAAGGGGGAAATTTCAAAGGTTTTTTTTGGGTTGTTTGTGAGATTCATGTCCATATTGTCTTTCCCTTTGTAGCTCTCAAAAATGTCTTGTTCTTTCCGTGAATATGAGGATAAGAAGAAATCCAAATTTTGCCTGAATTTTTTATTTATTTATTTTTTCATTAAATCTTAAACTATGATGAAATAATTTTTTTTATTATAATTAATTATGATTAAGCAAAAGCCATTTACTGTTGTTCTTTCGAAATTTCAGAGCTTTTCGAATCTATTGGATGATAAAAAGTACAAATGAGACAATACAATTTTACTGTACATTGGTTTTAAGTTTCCATCATTTTTGTTGAAAATTTCCATATAAATATGTTACATATGGTTTTTCTGTAATTTAAAAGGGAAATTTAAAAAATATTTTCAGAGGCTAAAACACTTCAAAAATACCCTTACCAAAAAAGAAAAATTTTTTAACTTCAAAAATACCCTTATAAATGTTGATATTCCCAAAATATTCCTACGATTTTACGATCCAGTTCGACTCAGCGACCCAGTTTGATCCTGCGACCCTTGTCCCTCTGCGACTCTTTGACCCCTACGACCCTTGTCCCTCTTTGACCCTTATTCCTCTGCGACCCTTGAACTCCTGCGACCCTTGTCCCTCTGCGACCTTTGTTTCTCTGCGACCCTTGTTCCTCTGCAACCTTTGTTTCTCTGCGACCCTTGTTCCTCTGCGACCCTTGGACCCCTGCGACCCTTGTCCTTCTGCGACCCTTGGACCCCTGCGATACTAATTTATTATTTACAAATTATTTACAAATAATATGAATAAAATTTTGAAAATACAGCTCAAATCAAAATATGTTGGACCCGTGCGACCCTTCCGACCATTGCGACCCTTCCGATCATTTCGACCCTTTCGACTAGTCTTTTCAATGTCAGACTACTGCTTTTTCCAGGTTCTAGCTATGCTTTTTATTTTACCAATGCCACATTGAAGACCTATATTAAAGGTTCTTTAATGTGGTCAATACATGCACTTGGGTCATTCTTTGTATTTATTGTATTTCTAGAATTTTAAAAGTCCATTTATTTTTTGTTATAAATAGAAGAGGAAAAACCGAAAAGCTACAACAAACACCAAATCATCTCTTGTTTCGAGTCTTTCATTCTCTCAAAAGGGCGATTTCTAACATCTAACCCTAAATTCTCTGAAAAATCCTTGTTACCTTTGTGACCGTTAAGGTCACATGGTCGACCCAGGGCATCGTGCTGTCTATTTATTACTCAATGTCTTGGTAATCGTCGGACTCAGTCTGTAAGCAGATACACACAAGTACTTACAACTTCGATGGAGGACTTTGTGATGTATCTGCACTACATAAGGTCTTGGTAATCGGCGGACTCAGACATCAAGCTGTATCCGCGTTACCTAAGGTCACGGTTGGAGGTCATTTGCTACCGTGGAACTCACCATACATGACTCAAAGCCCGAAATGTCAATGGAGCATTTCTTACGGGGAAGGGCTCCGATTAGTCATTAATATGACTAAGGGTTTAAAAAAACTTACTTCATCTTCAAGCCATGCGTTGGCCTTTAATATAATCTCCCAACACTTTGA
>CM071869.1:35297556-35318889 GCA_036759665.1 Gynandropsis gynandra
TTTTTCGTGCAGCTCCTCAATTGAAATTGCGGTGTCTTTGGCATTGATCACATCAGCTATAGGTTTGTACTCCTCCGGCAGTCCCTCAAGGATGGCTTCAAGAACATCCTTGTGATCCATCGGTTTCCCGAGGAGTGAGAGTTCGTCGGTTTTGGTGGTGATGAATCGTAGGTATTCTTCCACCGATTGAGATCCTTTGGCACAACGTTTGATTTGATCTCGTAGTTGTTTGACATGACCACGAGAAGTTTTGCCATAGATGTTGGCTAGGGTTCGCCAAGCTTCTCGAACGGAAGTTGCTCGAGCGATCACCGGTTGGAGTGGGAGGGAGAGTGCACCAAGCATGGAGCTGAAAAGCAAACGATCCTGGTGTTTCCACGGGCTGAAGGCGGGATTGGATTGCTGGATTCCATCGATGTGATCATGGCTGGCGGCACAATGGAGTCTTCGGTGATAAAGCACTCAAGATTGTAGCCTTCGAGGAGAGATCGAATTTGAACGTTCCAAGTGAGGTAGTTCGTCGGAGTGAGTTTTGTAACGCTTTACATGTTGCAAGCGAAAAGGTGTTTCTGTGGCTGTTGCAGATCGAACATGCTCACAGACTCGGTGCGATTCGACGGCTCTGAGATGTTCGACATGGGTGCAGGACGCGGCGCGAGAGATTAGGAATCGGTTGGGCAGGACGCGGCCGAGAATTGTGGAATCGGTTGGGCAGGACACGACCGAGAATTGTGGAATCGGTTGGGGCGACGCGACTCGCGACTCGATGGAGATCTGGATCGATGGGCAGTGCGGATCCGTGCTGGTGAGGCGACGGAATCGTGGCTGAGCCAAGGGGTGAGACGTCGGAAAAGGGGGTTGACTGCGGCGCAAGAAATTAGGGAAACAGTTGAGTGGGACGCGGCCAATTATGGTGCGATCGGTTGGGCGACGGGCGCAAGAGGTCTGGAATCGACGGGCAAGGCGGATCCGTGCTGGTGGAGCGACGGAACAACAGCTGAGCCGAGGGATGAGACGTCGGAGCAACATCGGAAAGGGGGGTAGGCTGCGGCGGCCGGACCAGTGGGGTGCGGCGGCTAGGGTTGGCCGAAAAAGAAGAAGTGGACGGCTAGGGTTTCGTCGTGAGACGATTTTTGCTCTGATACCATGTGAATGGTAATCTGAATTATTGATTACTGAAAAGTCATAAACGGTTATATGTACAAAAGGTTAATGATTTAACATAATTAGGGAATAGTAAATTACAATAATACCCTTAATACAATAATATCCTAATATCCTTCATAGTTTTCTCTTTAAAATCATTTTTTTCCGATTGAACGAAATAATAGACGATAAATATGATTAAACATAGTTAAAAAGGTACATTTACTTCAAACACAATTCATAAAACTATTTGAACAATCCACATATTAATTGATGCATACAAACCCAACGAATTAATTCATTTGGCAAAAATAAAAACGGATTTCATAAAATTATATATATAAAACGGTGGTTTCAAACTTTTATTATTATTATTATTATTCTGATTTTATTTTTTAAACAATCAATCACATTTTTTTAAAGCCTTCCGTTTCTAAATCATAATTATGCATCAATTATTGTTTAAGGTTGATAAATAAAAAGAAGATAAAGAGTCGTGCAACAAAAACTATTTGTTAATATCATTAAATTAATCCTCAATTCTAATTTTAATTTGTAAACAATCAATCACATTTTTTAAAGCCATTAACCCTTCGGTTTCAAGCAATAATGATTCATCAATTATTGTTTCATCTTCCATTTTAGTTGGTTTGAACAATAAAACGAAGATAAAGGGTCATTGTATATCTGCATGACAAGGACCCCTCCTTTAAATCCTCATTGGCATCCAACCCCAAATCTGAATCATCTGTTCTTGGTCCGCTTCAGGATGGGGGTGCCATCGAGTTCTCTCTCGATGATTCTCCAACCACACCTTTGAATGGATTCAAAGGAAGGAAAATATCGTTGTCACTGAACTTCTAAATTCAGAGGAATCAACATGTATAAGGGTCCTCGTATATCTGCAGGACAAGGACACCAAACTATGTTCAAGCCATCACAATGCATCGGGACATTGTTCCGAGGGCGTTTTCTTGTAGTTATCCAACGCATGTAGCCAAGCTCCTGAAAGCCGTCAATGGAAACTTCCGGAGTCATCCCTATCTAAACAAGCAGGTACATTTGCCATTGTTGCTTCTTGGAGCCTTTGAACATGACCCTCCAATGGATCACCTGAAACATGATACTTACAAGTTATAAAGTTATATTCTGTTCTTTTTTCACAATGTGTTTTATATGTTCCAATGGGTGAGCTTCTGATTCCACAACCAGATGAGAAATTCTCTCCTCAACACGATCTTCTTCCGCCAGGAAGCGGTCTATATGTGCTTCAACACCGATTAATGGGTGGGCCTATATTATACCTTTCATTTCAAGGAAAGGGCATGTGTAGCTCTCCCTGCTGCATAACTTCTCCATTGCTACTTCACCAGGGAAATTTTGAATGGTGATGCTTTATGCTACTATATATATTTTTTTTTTCTGAAAATCATATTAATCTAGATTCCATATTTTGCGTTGATTGAATTTGACAATTTTTTTGTACAGTGCTTGCAGATGATGAGACTGGAGCTATTGGAATCGAGGATATTGTGTTCTGTCACATCCTTGGAGATGTCTAAATCTGATTCACATATCGGTGTTTGTCTGGATGGAAAGGGTTGCTTCAATTGATCGTCTGATTGTTGGCAATGCTATAATTGACAAGACTATGAATTGTTGTTTCAGAGGACTCCAGTAGCATCAAGCTGCGAAAATTAAGCCCTCCATCCTGGTGTTAATCTCGATTTGGTGCAAACGGTGAAAGGTAAAGTCACGAAATCCTTTGATTGTAGTAAACTGGTAGAAATTAGGGTTGATTTAGAGAGAAAGGGGGAAAAACAAAGAGTTAGGGTTTTGGAATTTTTTGTGAATAATACTTGCCTTACATTGATTCAAACATTTTACATTGATATATATGGATTCAACCCGTTACAAAATTAACCTGATATTCTAGTGATAATTGTGTTTGATTCCTTGCCATTTTAGGCACAAAAACCATGTCCGACGACATGTACAGACAGTAGTGTGTCTGTTCTTCTTCTGGTGTGGTTTAGGTAGTAGCTACCACTCCAGCTCCCCTTCGTGCTTCTTATTCAATAAGCGGTCCCTCCTGACAACTCCTGTGGTCCTCTTGAACCTGAGTGTAACGATTGTACTTCTGCCATCACACACTCCTCTTCTTGCTCTGTATCCTCATGCTGCTCCTCTTCCTTTCCAGGTTGCTGAAGATGCTCANTCCTCTTCTTGCTCTGTATCCTCATGCTGCTCCTCTTCCTTTCCAGGTTGCTGAAGATGCTCAGCTCCTTCAATCTCCCTCCTGAGTAAGCTCCCACGTCCCATTTTTGTTAATCATCTCCATTTATGTGTCCATGGCATCTCTCCAACCCTTTTCTGTTACAGCTTCTTCGAATGAGTTAGGTTCCTCCATAGTAAGATAGCACCCCTCATACAATTGATAGTTCTCTTCACTTCTCGGCTCGGCATCCTCATAAATATCACTCAAACGTCTCATTCTGTGTACCAGCCTTGAGGAACTCCCACTGGTTCCTCCTTCTTTTCTCCTTGATTGTGTTTGACTAAGTCTAAAAGGAATAGGAGAATTGAGGTGTTGTCCCACTCCCTCTAGAACTCTATCCGGTTAGGGGTGTTGCTGGTACTGAATCACTTGGTTGTGTATTCGTTTGCTGTGGATATCCCACAGAAATGTAGCTGGGAATCACAAACTGCTCCTTGGTTTCAGTATGTGTATCCCAGTTCTAGCCCTTATTTTCTTCAAAAACTACATCCCTTGCCACATCCACTTTGCCCGAGCTACGTTTGTACACTCTATAACCTTTACTTATACTGCTGTAACCCACAAAAATCGCCTTTTCAGACCTCGCATCTAATTTCCTTCTTTGCTGTGATGGTATCATCACATGACAAAAACACCCAAACACACGGAGATGGCTCATAGAAGGTTTGTGGCCACTCCATACTTCCAGCGGTGTCTTGTCCTTCAATGCCCTTGTAGGCATTCTGTTTTGCAAGTAAGCTGAAGTAAACACCCATTCAGCCCAAAATCTATTCGGTAACCCCTTGTCCTTTAACATGCTTCGTGTCATGTCTAGGAGGGTTCTATTACGTCTCTCAGCAACTCCATTCTGCCGTGGAGAGTAAGCAACACTAAGTTGCCGTTGAACTCCATGCTCCTCCAAAAAACTATTAAACTCCTTAGTGTTGAACTCCCCTCCTCTATCAGACCGCAACCTTTTAATTTTTTGCACGGTTTGATTTTTCACCAAAGAACTAAACTTCCTGTAGATGCCAAACACATCAGATTTCAATCTCACAAAATAAACCCACAACATGTGGGAATAATCATCCGTCAAAGTTAGGATGTACAGACTTCCATCCAGTGATGGAGTCTGCATCGAACCACACAAATCAGTGTGGATGAGGTCCAAAATCCCCTTGGACTTAGCTTCAGACTCATTAGGGAACTGCTCTCTAGTTTATTTCCCTTGAACACATGCCTCACGCACCTCCTTAATCACCTTAAATTTAGTTAAACCCTTAACCACGTCACGATTGTGCATTTTCTGCAAATTATGCAGTCCAACATGCCCGAACCGCCTGTGCCATAGATCAGAAACATCCGTGTGATTTGCCACATTAGCACCTTCTGCTGCTATAGTCCACTTCAGTGGATAAGCTTTCTTTACCATCTGTACTTCAGCCACTTTATCACCATTTTTATCACGTATAACACACTTTGATTCTGAAAACTCCACATGATACCCGTTTCTCACCATCTGAGGCACGCTCAACAGGTTTTTGTCTAAACTAGGGACCAAGAAAACCTCCCTAATCGTTCTCTTGCCCTTCTTAGTAATCACCTCAATATCCCCTTTACCTTCAGTCGCAAGGGTTGCTCCATTGCCAACCCTTATAGGAACTTTAACCGTTCTGTCCAACGTAGTAAAGTAACCTTCTTCCCGGGTCATGTAATTCGTCGCCCCACTGTCTATGAGCCATACATCATCATCAAAGTTTTGATGTGCTACGTGAGCTGCAGTGAATAGAGAGTTGTCCTCCTCCTGCTCCTCTCTATTCAGCTGAGCTTGGGTTGATCCAGGTCTCTTAGACCTGCAATCCCTCGAAAAATGGCCAGGTTTTCCACAGGCGTAACGTTCTTTCTTTGTCTTGAAAGTCTTGGAACTTTCAGACTTATCTCCTTGCCCCTTGTTTCTGAAATAGCACTGAGACTCCACATGGTTATCTTTTTTACATATCTCGCAAAACTTATTAAATTTAAACTTAGAATCTGGTCTCCCATAACCCTTTTTGCTGGTGTTACCCTTTTGCACAAATTTTTGTGGCTTAGATTTAGCTTGAAAAGCTCCTTCCAGCCCACCATTCTTTTCATCCAACCTGAACTCCTGTGATTGTAACGCTATCACCAGCTCTCCTACATTCAATATAGAGAGATCCTTCGTTTGTTCAATGACTCCCACATAGGGATCAAAATGTTCCTGCAATGAACACAGCATCTTGGACACAACCACATCTTCTTTTATGTCATCACCGAAAGCCTTCATCTCATTACTTAACTCAGTGATTTTGTTAGCAAAATCCTTGATGCTCTCCTTCTCTCCTTGCTTAAGAGTATAGTAATTTGCTCGTAATCTCTGCAACTTTATCATAGCAGTCTTTGGGTCACCTTGGAACCTCTCCTTCAACACGTCCCATGCTGCCTTTGAAGTATCACAAACTGATAAATAGGCAGCAAAGATCTCCTCAGACACTGCACTATAAAGCAGTTGAAGTGCAGTCTGATCCTTCTCGTCTATTGCCTCCCATGAAAGCAACTCTTTCTTCTGCTCCTCTGTGGGATCCTCTCCCATATCAGGCATTTTAGGCATGCCTTCAGTCACCACCTTCCAAAGTCCCTTGGACCTTAGCGTGGCTTTGATTTTAATGACCCATAGGCTGTAGTTTCTTCCATAAAAAACTGGAACTGGTGGCTGGTTCTGTATTTTTAAAAACTTCCTTTCTTGTGCTGTATCTTGTTCAACGCTTAGTGTTGTATTGTGCTGTGTTTGTGCTCTTGTGCTTCCTCAAAGCCTTGAGAACCGGTGAGGTTCTGATACCACTGTTGTTTCAGAGGACTCCAGCAGCATCAAGCTGCGAAAATTAAGCCCTCCATCCCGGTGTTAACCTCGATTTGGTGCAAACGGTGAAAGGTAAAGTCACGAAATCCTTTGATTGTAGCAAACCGGTAGAAATTAGGGTTGATTTAGAGAGAAAGGGGGAAAACAGAGAGTTAGGGTTCTGGAATTTTTTGTGAATAATACTTGCCTTACATTGATTCAAACGTTTTACATTGATATATATGGGTTCAACCCATTACAAAATTAACCTGATATTCTAGTGATAATTGTGTTTGATTCCTTGCCATTTTAGGCACAAAAACCATGTCTGACGACATGTACAAACAGTAGTGTGTTTGTTCTTCTTCTGGTGTGGTTTAGGAAGTGGCTACCACTCCAGCTCCCCTTCGTGCTTCTTCTTCAATAAACCGTCCCTCTTGACAGCTCCTGTGGTCCCCTTGAACCTGAGTGTAATGGTTGTACTTCTGCTGTCACACACTCTTCCTCTTCTTGCTCTGTATCCTCATGCTGCTCCTCTTCCTTTCCAGGTTGCTGAAGATGCTCAGCTCCTTCATGAATATGGGTCAAATCTCTTTTTATAATTATTAGTTATTTATGTTATATTGGCTTTTATTTTGATGATATTTCTTAGGAAAAATACAATATTTCTTTTAATATTATAAAATATGTCTATAATATATATATATATATATTAACTAATTTTAAATAAAATTTTCATTTTAAAGACCATGAATATTCCACCAAATTCAAAAATATTTTATTTAACATACTAAGAGTGAATGCAACATCATATCACTATTCTTTATTTATGTTCTTCATCTTTTTTTAGACAACAATTTTATAAGATTTATTTTTTTAAACATATATTATTGTTAATATAAAATAATATTAAAGATAATATTTTTGAAAATTTTAATTAATTATTCTTTATTATATGTTTTTTTGTTTTCCCTATTGAGTTTTATATTTTTACTAATATGTATTTTTGCACATTATAATTTGTTTATTTTTAAGTTATATATATAATCCTATCAATAAAATTTTTAAAATTTATAATTTATAATTTTTGTTTTATAAAATATATTGTTATTGATTTGTTTTCAATTTAATAATTTTAATTTTATACAAAATGAGTGGTTTTTAGAATAAATTTGATTATATGTCTTTCAATTATTTAAAATTAAGATAATTAATGTAGAAATTCAGACGACAAACAAATATGGTCGGCGAATCGTCAAGACCATGAGATCTCGAATCTGTCCTCAGGAGTATAAGGATGTTGACGAGTGACCGAAAGGTCGAGACTGAGATGTTTAATATTTATTTATTGTTGTTCAGTTCCACGCAAAATGATACTCAAATTATATCGTCCAAACTGATAAAACTTCAATCTATTGTAACTATCATGTTTTGATAAATAATATAACCACCCGCACATAGCGTGGGATCGCTACGTAGTTATATATATAAAAGTTCTTGCAAATGGAGACTTATGGTGAAACCACCTCACCAAGAATTTTTTATCTTTATTTTTTATTTATTATATATAATTAAATGAATAATTAAAATTATTATATATAATTAAATCAATAAATTTAAATTTAATAATATAATAAAAAAAGTGAGAAGATGAAAGTGATTAAATATATTTATTCTTCACATCATAAAACTTACGAAAATTTATAGATTTTGTTTTCTATTTTTACACAGATTTTTTTTCTCTTTTTACAAAAAAATATGCGATGCACGGGCTTTTAAAAAATTGTACTTTTATTTTTATAGGTTTATCTAAAAATAATGAATCATTATGAATTAATATAATTTAAAGAATGTGTATTTAAACTTCTTTTAAGATTTAAATTTATCTATGATCAGTAAGGAGGAGAGAATTAATTATCATGAATTGATGTACTAAGAAAAATTTTATAACATCATAAAAGAACATATTATATAAAACGACATTAATTTTGGAAAATGTGTAAAAGTTTTTGTATGATTATTATGTAAACTTTTAAAAATCAATTTTAAAAGCTCATATAATAAAAAAATATATGCAAATGAAAACCAGATAAATAAAGAGATCGATGTTCTTTTATTCAAGCATTCCATTGAAAACTGTGTATCATCTAGCTTTAAAACATATTGTTTTGAAATTATTTGAATATAATTTTTCAAGAATTTTCTAATGATATTCAATCAGCGTAAATTTTATTAGTATCGTTGAGTAAAGTGACAAAGCATATGAATGCTAAATAAATTATACTATAATTAATAACGATATCAATTTTATATGAATTTGTAAAAGTCATGTGGCTTACGGTCAATTATTTTAGGATTATGATTGTAATCCTAAATAGGATTAAGGGGGAATAGGATTAAAGTGGTAAAATTCAGGGGGAATAGACTGTTTTCCAATTTATATACGTTATATATATATATATATATTGTGACGAGGTTAGTTGAAATTGGGAAAATAAATCCCACAATTCACCCAAAAAACTCTCTTTATACATAAAGACGTATAAATATAAGTTTACATGTATATATATATATATATATATATATACTGCGATGAGGTTAGTTGAAATTGGGAATATATATAGAAAATCACAATTTGGCTACAGAAAATGAAAGGCAAAACAATCTATTTTCCTCTTAAAAATCATGCTTTAGTCCTATTTCCCTCGATTTTGACCCTCATTCTATTCCACCATCGATTTTCAGTTTTCATCCTATTCCCCCCTCAATAAAAAATCTGCCTAAAATCTCTTCCGTTATTTATCCGTTAACTGACCCGATTTTGACCCAATTTTGACCCGATTTTGACCCAATTTTGATTTTAATTTTGACCCAAATATGACTTAATTTTAACCTAGTTTTGACTCAATTTTGACTCTTTAATCCCACAATTTATACTTAATTTTGACCAAAATATTTACTTAATTTTAACTCAAATTTTAACAATAAATCAAGTTAATTATTCAATTTAATCAACTTACTTGATTTAATTGATTTCGAATAAAATTAAGTACGGCTTTTTACTTGAAACCAAATTTAACCCAAAATTGACCTCAATTTTGACTCAATTTTAACCCAAAAACCGATCCAAATTTGATCCAAATTATGATCTCAATTTTGACTCGATTTAATCCGAATTTTTACTTAATTTTGACCCGATAAAATTAAGTACGATTTTTACTTAATCTGTAATTTTAACCCAAAATCGATCCCAATTTTGACTCAATTTTACTTAATTTTAACCCAAAATTTTAACCCAATTTGTTCTTAATTTTAACCCAAAATCAACCCTAATTTTGAATCAATTTTAACCCAAAATCGATCCAATTTTAAGTAAAAATTAAGTAAAAATTCAGATTAAATTGAGTCAAAATTGGATCGGTTTTGGTTAAAATTGAGTCAAACGATTTTGGGTTAAAATTGGTTTCAAGTAAAAAAACCGTACTTAATTTTATTCGAAATCGATTAAATCAAGTAAGTCGATTAAATTGCATAATTAACTTGATTTATTGTTAAAATTTGAGTTAAAATTAAGTAAAAATTTTGGTCATTGATTTATTGTTAAAATTTGAGTTAAAATTAAGTAAAAATTTTGGTCAAAATTAAATATAAATTGAGATTAAGTAAAAATTCGGGTCAAAATTAAGTAAAAATTCGGATCAAAATTAAGTAAAAATTCGGATCATAATTTGGGTCGATTTTGGGTTAAAATTAAATAAAAACCGATCAAAATTGGATCGATTTGGGTTAAAATTGGATCGGTTTTGGGTCAAAATTGAGTCAAAATCGGGGTCAATTTTGGGTTAAAATTAAGTACAAATTGGGTTAAATTTAAGTGAAACTGAGTCAAAATTGGGGTCGATTTTGGGTTAAAATTACGGATTAAGTAAAAACTATACTTAATTTTATCGGGTTAAAATTAAGTAAAAATTCGGATTAAAACGAGTCAAAATTGAGATCATAATTTAGGTAAAAATTGAATCGGTTTTGGATTAAAATTGAGTCAAAATTGGGCTCGATTTTGGGTTAAAATTGGATTCAAGTAAAAAAACCGTACTTAATTTTATTCGAAATCAATTAAATCAAGTAATTAAATTGAATAATTAACTTGATTTATTGTTAAAATTTTAGTTAAAATTAAGTAAAAAATTTGGTCAAAATTAAGTATAAATTAGGATTAAATCGAGTCAAATTTAGGTCAAAATTTTCAAGGGAGGAATATGTTGTTTTCCCAAAACGAAATTAGTGGAAACAGTTGGGCCGCTCCGAAAAATCATCTCTGATGTTGTTGTACCGTTGAATAAGTCTGGTTGAATGGGAGCCGACTTCATGAGGCTATATATATAGAACAAGTTTACTCACTTCATCACTTCCATCTGCCCATTGAATCATCCTTTCCATCTCTTCCATCTGCACATTTAATCATCATCTTCATCATGTCTTCCTTTCCTATACTTCTTCTTTCTTTTTCCTCTTTTCTACTCCTCTTCCGTGTCTGCTCCGCCGTCCAAATCTGTGAATCTCACATCTTCTCCAACGCCAAAAGCTTCCATTCCTGCACCGATCTTCCGGTGTTGGACTCCTTCATACACTTAAGTTATATCCGAGAGACCAGAGTGCTTGATGTTGCCTACCGGCATACCAATCTGGAACCAACGAGTTGGGTTTCATGGGCGATAAACCCTCGAAGCCAAGGCATGTTGGGTGCTCAAGCGCTGGTCGCTTACCAAAACTCTACCACAGGCCTCGTGTGTGCTTATACTTCCCCCATCACTAGCTATCAAACTCTTATTCAAGAAGGCCTCTCAGCTTCGACGTGAAGCAGATCTTGGGCGAGTATGGAGAAAAGGAGATGACCATCTTCGCCACTCTTGTTTTTGCCCAGTAACACTGTTGAAGAATTAAACTCAAAACTGTCAGAATTTTTAGATAGTTTTCATCAGAGATTTGGAAGGTCAAATGGAAATCAAATTCGAAGTATGACCTATGAATCTAGATGCCCTAATAGTCTACTTTCTGATGGTGCAAGTTTTAAGACGTTTGGAAATTTGTGGAAGAAGTTATTGCTGTTTTAGTAAAGAAGGGTCAGATTTGACTGCATGGAATTTCGGTCTCATTTATGTATTTCTTTTAATTTTTTTGACTGTATAACATTCTAGTCTATTGGAAAAAACTATAAATAGGTAAGTTTTATGTTTTGAATGTAAGCAGTGAAAAATAAGAAAGAAACAAATTAAAAAGAAAGAAACACTTCTCTTCTCAAAAGTATTCAAATACTTATATCCTCTTCCATCAAATTGGTATCAGAGCCATGTGGAATTTGGGAAGCTCGTCTTTGGGCCAGATATCGCTGCCACGTCTCACCAAGATAAACTATGACGATTGGAGGATTCAAATGCGTGCCTTGCTCGGCTCACAAGATGCGTGGGAAGTAGTTGAAAATGGATACGATGAGATAGATGTTGTCGGTGCTACAACGAACTAGTTGAAAGCATCGAAAGAAATGCGAATGAAGGATAAGACCGCTCTCTTTCTCTTATTCCAAGCTGTAGACGATTCGGGATTTGAGAAGATTGCTGGTGCATCAAACTCGTAGGAAGCATGGGACACATTGAAAAAGGTATTCAAGGGTGCCGACCGAGTTAAGCAAGTGCATCTTCAAACTCTACGAGGCGAGTTGGAGGCCATGAAGATGAAGGAGTCAGAAGATGTATCTAGCTATATTACTCGTGTGCAAACAGTGGTGAATCAACTCAAACGCAATGGAGAAACCCTCACCGATGCAAGATTTGTGGAGAAGACTCTTAGATCATTGACAAATGATTTTGAGAATGTTGTATGTGCTATCGAAGAGTCGAAGAGTTTGTAAGAGATGACCGTCGATGATCTTGCGGGGTCTCTTGAAGTGCACGAACAACGAAAAAACAAAAAGAATCAAGAGGTATTCGAGGAAGCCTTGCAAACAAAAGCGATCCAGGAGGACAAAGCAATGTATGCACAAACCGAGGAAGAGGACGTAGTCATGGAGGTCGCAGTATTGATCGTGGTGGATGTAATGGCCGTGGAAGTTGCAATGAAGAGAGAGGACAACCAAGCCAACATAATTGGCGTGGACGAGGTCGTGGTCGTGAAAGAGGAGGCCGCTCACAGCGCCAAAGCATCGAATGTTACAACTGTGGCAAATATGGACACTATGCAAGAGATTGCTTTTTCAAGAAGAAAGTGAAAGAAAATGTTAATCTAGTCGAAGAAGATGAGAGCAAAGATGATGGTGTTCTCATAATGGCTCATAAAGGCGACAAATCGAATGGTGACTTGGTGTGGTATCTCGACACCGGTGCTAGCAACCATATGTGTGGGCACAAACATCTCTTTATTGATATGCAACAGATAAAAGATGGGCATGTATCATTTGGAGACGCATCGAAGGTTAAAGTCAAGGGCCGAGGAAAGATACGTTTTCTCCAGAAGAATGGAAAAGATATTACCATAGAGGATGTGTACTAAGTACCTGATCTGAAGAGCAATATTCTCAGTATAGGTCAATTATTAGAGAAAGGATATTCGGTCTTCATGAAAGATCGAATAGTGCAACTAAAGGACAAAAATGGTCGAGTGCTTGGCGAAGAACCGGATGTTCAAATCCAACTTGCAAAATATACAAGAGAGGTGTTTGAAAGTCAATATCGATACTAAAGCAATGTTATGACCCTTACGGTTCAGACACTTTCATTATGGTGGGCTAAAGGAGTTAGCTAAAAAGGAAATGGTCCATGGGTTACCGAACATGGACTACATCAAGACATTTTGTGAAGGTTGTGTCCTTGGTAAGCATACAAGGAAAAATTTTCCAAAGAAGGCAGAATATCGTGCAAGAAGACCTCTCGAGTTGGTACACAACGACATATGTGGCCTAATCACTCCGAAATCCTTTAGTGAGAAGAGATATTTTATCACTTTCATTGATGATTGTACAAGGAAAACATGGGTTTATTTTCTGAAGGAGAAGTCTGAAGCTTTGAGGTGTTTCAGAAATTCAAGGCGATAGTGGAGAAGATGAATGATATGTACATTAAGGCTTTACGGTCGAACAAAGGCGGAGAATACATGTCAACCGCCTTCATAAGCTATTGTGAGGAACAAGGTATCAGAAGATACTTGACATCACCATACTCACCTCAACAGAATGGCGTCGTTGAAAAGAAGAATCGAACGATCCTTGATATGGTTCGGTCGATGCTGAAGACAAAAGATATGCCGAAGGAATTTTGGGCAGAAACGGTGCAATGCGCGGTCTATGTGCAAAACCAACGTCTGCATTCAAGTTTGGAGAGCAAAATGCCACAAGAAGCTTGGAGTGGATATAAACTGACTGTATCACACGTTAAAGTGTTTGGTAGTGTGGCCTATGTGCATGTACCAGATCAAAGAAGAACCAAACTCGATGACAAGAGCAAGAAGTGTGTTCATTGGGTATGATGAGAAGACGAAAGCCTTCAAGTTGTTTGATCCAATTGATAAAAAGGTGGTTATAAGCCGAGACGTACACATGAATGAAGAAGATACGTGGGATTGGAAGAACCAAAAGGAGGCAACACAAGGAGATTCATTGAGTGTTGCACCGATAATCACTCCAACAACCTCTCATATATATAGCGAAGATGAAGACAATCCGATTCAACTAAGGATGTGAAGTCTACAAGATCTGTATGAGTCAACTGAGGAAGTGCATTTGGTTTGCTTATTAGCAGACTCGGAGAACATCAGCGTCGAAGAGGCTGCTAGAGACAAACGATGGAAAGCTACAATGGATGAAGAGATAAAAGCATTTAAAAGAAACAAAACTTGGAATTTGGTGGATTTGCCTCAAGGATACAAATCCATTTGTGTCAAAAGGGTGTAGAAGAAGATTATGAATGCCCAAGGTGAAACTGAAAGACACAAGGCGCGTCTAGTTGAAAAAGGTTATTCATATAAGGCGGGATTATGGCGAAGTTTTTGTACCTGGTTCAAGTCATGACCAAGTTGCAGATATTTTTACAAAGCCTCTACCAACTGTGCTGTTAAAAAAATTTGAAGGAGAAGCTCGTCAAGAAAGATCAGAGAAGTTTGAGTTTAAGGGATGATTTTTGTTGAAGAATTAAACTCAAAACTGTCAGAATTTTTAGATGGTTTTCATCAGAGTTTTGGAAGGTCAAATAGAAACCAAATTCGACGTATGACATATGCATCTAGATGCCCCAAGAGTCTACTTTCTGATGGTGTAAGGTTTAAGACGTTTGGAAAATTTTGGAAGAAGTTATTGCTGTTTTAGTAATGATGGGTCAGATTTGACTGCATAGAATTTCTGTCTCATTTGTGTTTTTTTTTTAATTTTGTTGACTGTAGAACATTCTAGTCTATTGAGAAAAATTATAAATAGGTAAGTTTTATGTTTGGAATGTAAGAACCAAAAAATAAGAAAGAAACAAATTAAAAAGAAAGAAACACTTCTCTTCTCTTTTCAAAGGTATTCAAATACTAATATCCTCTTCCATCAAACACAACGACGGTTCACCATCTTTGGCAAGACGGTCCAATGCAAGGAGGAAGACTCAGGATGCATGCAATGGGTGAAGATAATCTTAAGTCCATGGGGAATTTGGATCTCTTGTCAGGACAAGTCACGGCCTCCACGGGAGGACCAAATGCGTACATGTTGCGTGCTAAGAAGGCTCACGGGATTATAAACACCTTAAGTTGGGGATTTCTTATGCCTTTGGGAGGATTGGACGAGAGGTACATGAAGACATATGACAAATTAGATCCCATGTTGTTCTACACACACGTCATATGCCAATCACTCGGCTACTTCATCGGTCTCTTCGGAGAACTTGGAGCTGCCATCGTCCTTTTCTTCTTAGGATTCTTCCAGATTCTTGCCCTCAAAGTAAGACCGAACGAAGAACACAAATACAGAAGATACTGGAATTGGTATCACCACATGGTGGGGTACGTGGTCATAGCTCTCAATATCTACAACATCTACAAAGGTCTCGCTCTCCTTCAACCCCAAACACATGGGGGATCGTTTACCCAATCACCATTGGGTTCTTAGGGTTGGTCACCGTCGTCATGGAGATTTTGCAATTCCAAAGGCAATGGGCTTGGCTTTGGTGCAAGGAGTCTACGCCCAACCAAGAGGCTCCAAACATCTCTAATGAAGTTTGACATTTAGTTTGCATGGAGTTTGATACGATCATGGACAACATCGAGGAACCCGAGCATGAAAAGAGCGCCTTAACAATACAAGAAGTTTCCGTGACCCATGCTAAGGCTAGGAAGCTCAAGGAAGCCATCAGAGGACTACCTGCAGCCGCACGGATTATGACAAGTTCTCAACTCCACAAGAAGATTTCAACATCCGAGTCGTACTTCACGCCGAAGATCACTTGACAACGATCAACAAATATGCAAGTGTTTCGTGTGTACTCTTTTTCCCCACCGTTGGTTTTGTCCCATGTGGTTTTCCAATAGCGGGTTTTTAACGAGGCCACGAATATGCTCCAAACGTCTAAGTTTAAATAGTTTTTCTTTTAGTTTTATTTTTTTATTGTAGTCGATCAAACATATATATATATATATGCTTATAATAATACTGCACTTTTTTACAAACTTTTCCTTTGTAGTAGTTTTTTTCGTTGTTCATATAACAATGTATAACACCAGTTGAATAATTTTATATGAAAACATGCATCTACCACAAGAGAAACTTATTAGTTTTGGATGTATTTACTATAATTTTTTGGAACATCGGGTTTTGAACGATTTGGTGGCTGATCAAGTTGCTTCATTACTATGACTGTTTGTTATAAGGTTGTATTGGTGGTTCGATTGAAATCAACTAAAGCTTCTGTTTGAACACGTGGATTTAGAGATTAATATAGTGTTGCTATGCTTCCTCTTTTACATACACAACATAAGTATGATATGAATCATTCAATATGTTAATATTTTTACCATAGTTTAGATATAAGCCAAATATTAGAATAATGTATGTATCATAAAAGTCATATATATGTGTATATATATATATATATATATATAACTTAGCTACATTATTATTAGCCCATAAAGAGATAATATATGTATTTTTTGAGATTGATCTTACATTTCGCGGGAACAATAGCAGTTAACGAAGTCATTGAAACGATATTGTGGTAATAATTGTTTTCTTGCATTTAGAAAATACTAGATGATACCCGCACATTGTGCGGTATTGTGATAATAAAATTGTATTTTTCTTAACTATTGTACATAATTTATTAATTCAAACATTTTCATGCTATTTGATACATGTATCAGCTAATGCAAATGTATAAATTCTAATTTTCAATGTAAGAGTTTAAACAATAGATTTATAAAATGTAATGTAAACTAATACTATGATTTATTCATAGTATCTTTGAAATGTTAAAATATAATATGTCAGAGGAAATGATTATATGATTTGGACTAAATTTAATTTATAACATGGTTAAAAAACAATTATTGAGGTATAGACATAATTTAGGAATCTTTAAAATTTACTTATATTTGAATATCTTGATTGTCTTTAGATTTTGATTATTGTAGATGTTAAAAAAACACTGTTCTAAAATCATGCTAGGCGGTGCCTAGACGCTTGGCGGTGGCTGAACACCCCGATTAATCTATAATTGGAGGTTCTAGACGAAAGATTCACCTGGAAAGTCTAGACGGATGCCTAGACGAGCTAGGCAGATGCTTAATCGCTAGACGACCGTCTAGGCAGTCTAGACGGCCGCCTAGAGGGTATTGTATTTTTAAAAGTAGAAAAAATTTGAGACAAAAATGTCCCGTATAATAAATTCTGCATACGATTGTTTCTGAAGAGACATAGACATATTTATTTTATCCTAATGATAAATAATATTATATCTGTATGAAATAATAGAGAAATCGACTTTATTATGAATTAATTTAATCTCATGATACAAAATTATGTGAAAAGTAACATAAAATTAACAAAAAACATGCAACAAAACAAATTATAAAATTTGCATCAAGTTAATACTAGTTATATACATAAAAGTTGCTCTTAGTGAAGCCACCTCAGCAACACTTTTAAAATATATATAATACAATAAAATTAATAAATTGATAAGTTTTAATATATATAATTTCCTTTAATATCAATTTAATAAATCTATTAACAATTTAATGAAAAAATTGATCGCTTCCTTCTCCTCTTTTAATCGTTTCGGCTCCCCATCGATCCACCGTCTCTCCCTCTCCTCGATTTTGCAGATCACAGACTTTGAAATCCTTCACTTTTTGAGTCTGTTCATCCAATTCCTCTTCTGTCCTCGATGTACATACCACTCGATGTCGTCAGCTCTTATTTTCTGGTTGATTTCAAGGTGTTTGCCCGCATTCTTTTCTTGCTGATTTTCTTTGTTATCTCTGGAATTTTTAGGTTGTCGGCTCCAGGCAATGCCCGTTAATCTCCAAATACTGAGCTTGTGTGCGTACACACTCCCGGAAGGTTGAAATGCTTGATAATCTGTTCAAGCCTGTCACTGATTCCGACGACGACGGCATTATCAGGTGAAGTTTCCGTGTGTCCGTGGCTATTTGAAGTTTTCGTGGACCGTGTATTAGGTGAAGTTTCCGTGTATCTACTCCTATTTGAAGGTTGTTTTTCATTGTGATTCTGATAACAAATGCCTGAATGTGCTTTATATATGTCTATATTAATCCTTATTTATCTCTTCAAATCCAACATCTCAGGGAGCTTTTGATTGACTTCTATGCGAGTTCAGGAATGAGAAAACCGGGTCACATTATCATTTTCAGGTATAATACATAATCTGATAAATAATCTTACAAACCATAATAGTTAATTTGCTAACTCATCGTGGCTATGAATCTCAGTTCAACTAAGTTCTAAACATTGAATATGATCCTTTAAATCCTTATCGATCATTTGAAATTCATTTTCATTGCTTGAAATCTTGGATTCTATTTAATAGGCATATGAGAAGTACTGAAACTCATATAGTTAATGGTGAGGCATGAAAGGGGATGAATCAGGAAGATGGGTTATGTCCAAACGTGGTTGCATGTCTTCCAATGAAGCATGTGGTGCGCTGACCTGTTTGATATGACATATTTGATTGCTGTTGTGTGCCGTGAGTGTGAAGGATCAAGTTAGCTGATTTGTTATCGATCAATTAGTATTTTGAGGATGGAGGAAGGAGGATATGGGAAGGACTTCTATATCTCCGATAGAAGTTAGGGTATTGTCAGCATGATGTAAAATTTCGGTTTGCATCGAAATCATGGATCTTTTGTGATAATCATATGGATTCTTTCACATTTACTTGGGATTTATTTCACTTTTGGATTGTGTTAGATTTCTTTGGAAGTAAAAAAAATTGTTGCCTTTTAAAATACTAAGAAGCCCTGCAACAGGTTTTCAGAAGGAACTGTTGATTGTACAATTAAGGCGGATATTCGACGTGTATGCATTTTGTTTGTTTTCTTCTTGAGATTTTGATAGCATATGTTTGATTGATGATTTTATTGCTTTAAGCAGGTATGTCTGTTCCTATCGGAGGAATCACCTTCACAGGTTGGATCAGGTGCTCAAGACTACCTTCATGAGAAGTCACTGTGGCCTTCACATCCAAGTGATGAAAATCTCCCACCTAGATTTGGTTATTCTCATTTTGCAGACCAATCACAGATTAATGTGTCCAGCATCCGAGTGATAAAGTGAAAATTCTCTGTTCGGGTGAGCTTGAGATTGTTGATCGCATTATTCGAGCTTTAATTTTTTAACCAGTGTTGTAAAAAACGTCCTGGGCGGCCGCCTAGGCGCTCGGCGGCCGAGAAATGACCCGAAAACCCTAAAATCACCGGCATTAGGCGGCCGGTGACTAATCAACGAGGAGGCGGCGCCTGGGCGGCCGACTAACGAAAAATCGCCGCCTAGGCGGCTTTTTTTAAATTTTTTTTAACTCAAAACGACGTCGTTTTAGGAAAACCCCAAAATGACGCCGTTTTGAATATTGCAACAGTTCTCTTCCTCCTCTCTCGATCCAACCCTTGCCGGCGTTCTGCACTACATCTCCTCTCTCGATCTCTCGGTCCCCTGTTGTTCCAGCGTCGCCTTCCTCTCCGTCGTCCTCTGTTGCCGGTTCTCTGTCGCCGTTCCTCTCTCACTGGTCCTCTGTGGCGCGCGCTCCTCTGTCGCGTTACACTATCGCGCGCGCTCGTCTGTCATGCTTCTCTGTCGCGGTCCCTCTATCTCCGCTCCCGTCGCTCATCGCCGGTCCTCTCCCTCTGTCGCCGATCCTCTGTCGCCGCTCCCGTCGCTCCTCGCCGGTCCTCTCCCTCCCTCGGTAAGTATATTTCAGTTTAGGGATGGGTAATTGCAGATGGTATAGTAATTTGGTGATTAGAATATAATTGTTAGATAATTTAACTTAGATTAGTCGGTGAATTGTTAGATTAACATGCAATTGTTAATTGTTTTTCTTCATAAAATTGCTAATAGATTAGCATGTTAATTCATTTGATTGGTAAAAAATGTTAATTTGAAACTTTTTTAACGTAGGTTTGATTGCAAAGGATTCATGGATTCATCTTCAGCATCAACCACTAAATTTTTTACAGCGGAAGCGACATCTTCTATATTGAAGAAACACAATTCGGAAGATATTGCATGAGAATATGGATTTTTACGTGATCCGCTTAATTCCGATAAAATCAAGTGTCAATTATGTGGAAAAGTGATGTCGGGAGGTGCACATAGGATGAAAGAACATATTGGTCATATAATGGGCAATGTTGCTAGTTGTCCTAAAGCTTTGGAATAAGATATAAAAAATGCAAGAAGGTTGTGTTGGAAGTAAGAGACAAGAAAAATAAAAAGAAACAAGAAGATAGAGTGTTTAGAGCACAAGTGGATATTGATGGGCAACATGGACTCAATGAATTGCTAGAATTGGAGAATGAGGGGTCGATTCATTATCTTGGTCCGGTGGATAAATTTGCTAATCCCATCAATCCCGAGTCTTCTTTGGGCAAGAAAACAAGACAACAAAACATAAATGAGACACTTTTCAAGGAAAGAACACACAATGTTCGTGAACTTTGCGCTAGGTGATTGTATGAATCAGGTACTGCGATGAATGCGATTAATAATGATAGCTTTCTGTTGTTTGTTGAGGCGCTTGGAGCGTTTGGTCCTGGTTGGGTACCACCAAGTAAACATCAATTGAGGGTGCCATTGTTAAAAGACAACGTTCAAAGGGCCAAAAAGTTGTTAAAGAGACACGAAGAAGAATGGCGTTTAAGTGGTTGTTCTGTGATGACAGATGCTTGGAGTGATCAAAAGAGGAGGATTATCATGAACATCTATGTCAACTCCAAGATAGGTACTTGTTTCTTATCTTCAAAGGATGCTTCAAAAGATTCTCATACAAGTGAATATATCTTTAAGTATATAGATAAATGCATTGATGAGGTTGGTGCGGAAAATGTCGTACAAGTAGTAACCGACAATGCAACTAATAATGTGGGAGCTAAAAGGCTTTTGAAGGAAAAGAGGCCTAACATTTTTTGGAGTGGTTGTGCTGCTCATGTTATTGATCTAATTCTTGAAGAGATTTCGAAGTTGCCAGAGAACAAGGAGATCATTGATCAGAGTAAAGCACTAACCATTTTTTTGTATGCTCATACTATGATTTTGGAGTTGATGAGAACCTTTACAAGTGGAAGAGATATTGTGAAGCCTGGGGTTACGAGATTCGCATCATGCTTCCTTACATTAGAAAGTTTGATTGAGAAGAAAGTACAATTGATGATGATGTTTTGTAGTCCTGAGTGGGAATCATCTAAGCATTCTTAAAGTCAGAGGGGGAAACGTGCTTATGAGATTGTGATGAGCTCTCGATTTCGGTCTCGCGCAATATCTCTTTATAAGGTATTTATTCCTTTGGTTAGAGTGCTTCGGATTGTTGATGGG
>CM071869.1:35333704-35356452 GCA_036759665.1 Gynandropsis gynandra
CGGACAGCGAATGGGTGAGCCCCGTGCATGTCGTGCCAAAGAAAGGAGGAATGACGGTAATACACAACGATAACAACGAGCTGATTCCAACGAGAACCGTCACGGGATGGAGGATGTGCATACACTACCGCAAGCTCAACAAAGCGACGAGGAAATATCACTTCCCTCTCCCATTCATCGACCAAATGTTAGAACGGTTAGCGAATCATGCCTACTTTTGTTATTTTGATGGATATTCTGGTTTCTTTCAAATTCCCATTCACCCTCAAGACCAAGAGAAGACGACCTTCACGTGTCCTTATGGGACATTCGCTTACCGTCGTATGCCTTTTGGCCTCTACAACGCTCCGGCTACTTTCCAGCGTTGTATGATGGCAATTTTTCTGATTTGATCGAACATATCATGGAAGTGTTTATGGATAATTTTTCAGTTTATGGTTCTACATTCGATGATTGTCTTGTTAACCTTTCTAGAATGTTACAACGATGTGAGGAAGCGAATCTTGTTCTTAATTGGGAAAAGTGTCCTTTTATGGTGAAGGAAGGTATCGTACTTGGACATATGATCTCGTCAAGGGGCATAGAAGTCGACAAGGCCAAGATTGAGGTAATCGAGAAACTTCCTCCACCTATTTCGGTTAAGCAAATTCGTAGCTTCCTAGGGCATGCAGGTTTTTATCGGAGGTTCATCAAAGACTTCTCAAAGATCACAAAACCATTGACGGAGCTGCTGGCCAAAGACGCCATATTCGACTTCTCTCAAGAGTGCCATAACGCGTTCAACACCATCAAGAAAGCACTGGTTTCGGCGCCCATCATTCAGCCACCCGACTGGAGCCTTCCATTCGAGATTATGTGTGATGCTAGCGATTACGCCGTAGGCGCTGTCCTAGGGCAGGGAAGAGACAAGGTCTCTCACGTCATCTCCTACGCTAGCAAGACACTAGACGACGCCCAAATCAACTATGCCACAACCGAAAAGGAGCTCCTTGCCGTCGTCTTCGCCTTTGACAAGTTCAAATCCTATCTCGTAGGGTCAAAGGTAATCGTTTATACTGACCATGAAGCACTTAAGTATCTTCTAGGGAAGAAGGACGCGAAACCACGCCTCATCCGATGGATCCTTCTTCTACAAGAGTTCGATCTCGAAATCAAAGATAGGAAGGGGTCGGAGAATGTCGTTGCAGATCACCTCTCTCGCATTGTTGTAGAGGATGCGAGACCTATCGACGACTCCTTGAAAGACGACATCATATGCGCATTAGCTTCAGGTAACCCCGCTCCTTGGTATGCTGATTTTGTTAATTTTCTTGTGAGCGGTATACTACGCCCCGATCTTTCTTTTCATGAATGCAGGAAGTTCTTTTCGGATGTTAAACACTACTATTGGGACGATCCAATTCTGTACAAGAGATGTGGGGACGGAGTCTTTAGGGGATGCATCCCCGAGGAAGAGGTAGAGAGCATCCTATTCCACTGTCATGGATCGGATTATGGAGGCCACTTCAGCAAGTCCAAAACCGCTTCAAAGGTGCTTCAAGCAGGTTTTTATTGGCCAAACCTCTTCAAGGACACCCATAGGTACGTTTCCTCTTGTGATAGATGTCAAAGAACGGGAAATATAGGTAAGAGGAACAAGATGCCACAGAACTATATCCTAGAGGTAGAATTGTTTGATGTTTGGGGTGTAGATTTCATGGGACCTTTCCCATCATCATGTGGCAACCAATACATATTGGTAGGTGTAGATTATGTGTCTAAGTGGGTAGAAGCCATAGCGATGCCAATTAATGATGCTAGGGTAGTAATGAAATTCTTTAAGAAGATCATATTCCCTCGTTTTGGAGTTCCTAGGTTAGTCATTAGTGACGGAGGTTCACACTTCATTGCACGACAATTTGAGTCCCTCCTTAAGCATTATGGCGTGAGACATAGGATAGCTACACCATACCACCCACAAACCAGCGGACAAGTAGAGGTTTCGAATAGGGAGATTAAGAGCATACTAGAGAAAACCGTGTCTAGGTCCCGTCGAGATTGGTCGATGAAGTTAGATGATGCATTATGGGCCTATAGGACAGCGTTCAAAACCCCCATTGGCATGACTCCTTTTCAGCTTGTTTATGGTAAGTCATGCCACCTACCTGTCGAGCTAGAGCACCGCGCCTATTGGGCGACAAAGCTCCTTAACTTTGATCTTAAGAGCGCAGGTGAGAAACGACTTTTGCAGATTAACGAGCTTGACGAGCTCCGTCTTGACGCCTACGAGAACTCTAAGATCTACCAGGAGCGTGCCAAGCGATGGCATGACAAGAAGATCCTACCTCATGACTTTCAGCCGGGTGACTTGGTTCTATTATTTAATTCTCGTCTTAAGCCTTTTCCGGGAAAACTACGGTTGCGTTGGTCTGGTCCTTTTCATATACGAGAGGTCTTCCCGCATGGAGCAGTAGAACTTTGGAGCGAGAAGAGTGGCGCATTCAAAGCCAATGGACAGCGGCTAAAGCTCTACCAAGCTGCCCAACCGATCGAAAGTGGAAACTCCATTTCCCTTTCCGATCCACCCGTCGCGCACGCATGAGGAATGGAGATGTCAAAGCTTAAAGACGTTAAATAAGCGCTTTCTGGGAGGCAACCCAGCTGTTTGCTTTTAATTTCCTTAGTTTTTAGGTTAAGACTCGGTTATTTATTTTCATCTAAAAAAAACCACAAACGTGCTTCACCTCCTTTATCCTCCATCGGAGCTTCACATTGAGGACGCCGTTCAATTCAAGTCTGGGGGAGCAGCTCACGTTTTTCAGGTGATTTCGTTTTCATTTTCTTTTGACTTTTTAGTTTTTAGGTTATTTTTGCGATTTTTAGTTTGTTTTTGTTTTCGGAGTCACGTCCCAAGGCACTTGTCCGGTGCCACGTTTTGAGATGAACCCCGAACTTAGGAATGCTTAAGAGGTTGACCTTTTCCGTTAGACTTTGCATGATTGAGCTAGGTTTCCCTATGCGTTAGAGCTTATTAGTCGGCTGAAAAACAATAGGTCGTAGTTCTAGGGAATCCTAGTGTTACTTGTGGGGATGTTTAGACGAGGTTGCTAGGCTGGTCTATCATTTATTTTCTCTACCCAGATGGTCATACTTCGTGTAGACGACACTTTACTTTGGTTACATTGAGGATCATTGGATCATATAAAATCGAGCTTGTTTTGCAGATTAAAAAGCACACACTAACACTCCGCTGTCGATAGAAATAATGCCTAATAAGCATGATCAAAAATCGATATGAGTGCATCGACCTTGTTACTCCTTCGGTGGCTCGGGTCTAAGTGGTGAGTTGGCGATCATCTTTCTACGTGCTGCGCTCTTACACGAGATGCATGAGTATACCGTCATCGGTAGTCTGGGTCTAAGTAGAGGCTGGATCCCTTCAAATCCGACGTCCTAGAAGCCTAGTGTGTATGCAAAGAAAAAAAAAGAAGAAAAAAAAAGAAAAAGAAGAATAAAAAAAGGAAACAAAAGAAAAAGAAGTCATCAAAAGAAAATAAAAAGAGAAAGAAAATAAAAAGAGAAAGAAAAAGAAAAAGAAAAAAAAAGAAAAAAGAAAGAATCGGAAAGAAAGAAACAAGTATCCTCGGTTGATCTAGGTTTAGCATTGTCTGAAGTCTTGTTTGGTGGAGGGAATTACGGTAGCGTGTCCAGTTTCCTTTGATTTACTTTCTCATGGGTAACCGTGGTGGACCTATGATTAAGACTGAAAACTCGATTAAGCCGAATTTGCTCTCGACATGCTAGTTAATCGGTTAGGTTCGCTTTAGCGGTATTTCTAGGAGAAGGGGAATTCTCGTGTTTTTCATACCCCATGTATTCCACGTTTACGTTTGCTTAGGGAAAAGCAAACAATCAAGTCTGGGGGATTTTGATCATCTCGTTTTCATACATATTTCTTCCACGATTTAAGAGACGTTTTCGATATATATGTGTTGCTTTACGTATGATTCCGTATCCGTTTTACTTGTTTTCGTGTTTTCATGTTCTTACAGGTTTTTACACGTATTTGGATCATTTTGGAGCTAAAGGAACATGCACGGAGCTAAGGAGCAACTTCGGGGATCATCACGGGACAAACGGGACAAAATTCGGCATGAAGAGCCTCCACCCGGTCGGGCACAACTCTTGCACGATGGGGCAAAAGCTATGGCTAATTTTATGCACAATTCATGCACGACTCAGGCATGAATATGCCCGAACAATTGCCTTATTCCCGAGCGGGCGCACACCATGCCCGATCGGGCACCCTTTGCAGCCACACGACCTGCGCGATCCACCCTAGCCGTACCCGAGCGGGTACAACGACCGCCCGAGCGGGTCGCGGCCCATGTACGCACCCCGATCTACCCTTCCCCCCTTAGCCGTACCCGAGTGGGTACAACGACCGCCCGAGCGGGTCGCGGCCCATGTCTGCTTGTTTAGTTAAGTAAAATTAACTTAAAACAAATGGAAGTCGGTTAGGATATTGAGGCAACATCTAGACCGACTTAAAGTGCATAAAAGGAGGCAGAGGACGACATTAGAAGACACATTCATTCAGTTCGTGATTTTGGAGATTCTTGCGAGGAGACAAGCGAGGAGCATTGGAGATCAAGCCCCGACACTTCGGTTTTGTTTGGTTTTCATTCCTTAGACTGAGAATTCTAGTCCTAGAAGATCAGGTTTAGAACAACCGAGGTTAGGCCACAAAAGTAGGGTAGCAACGGTTGAGGGTGAAACGGGCGAATCATAGAGCTTATGGGTTTAGTTCAAGGTGTCAGCCACGAAAGTAGGGGGAAACTTGTCTAGATCACGTGTCTATGCCTTGAGAGAGGGTAGATATCATATTAGGATCGTCTGCCTTAGGTAGCTTTAACTGGGATTGCATGATAGATAGATTGATTGTCGCTTTCGGTAGTCTTGTGGTGAAACTGGATTCCTAGAACGTTTGTCTTATCGTTAGAACCCAAGTCTTTTATTTACTTTTAGTATTTCATTCTTCATCCATATTCGTTCGTTAGCAAGTTTGATTCCTAGTTCTTAGATAGTGTTGCGTAGTCTCTGTGGGATCGACACCTAAAATACTACACACGTGCCGTGCACTTGCGGGTAGTTTAGGTTATTTTATTTAACTCTGATACGCATCACAGGGTTCATCTCAAAACGTGGCACCGGACAAGTGCCTATGACGAATCTGACTCACGAAAGCAATAACAATTTAAAAACTACGAAATCGAAGAGAAAATAAAAGAAAATGAAACGAAGTCACCTGACAAATGTGAGCTGCTCCCCCAGACTTGAATTGAACAGCGTCCTCGACGTGAAGCTCCGATGGAGGGTAAGAGAAGTGAAGTCACGTTTGTGGTGGTATTTTTTGTTTTTTATTAACCGAGTCTTAAACTAAAAAATTAAGAAAAATAGAAAACAAACAGCTGGATTGCCTCCCAGAAAGCGCTTATTTAACGTCTTTAAGCTTCGACGTCTCCATTCCTCATGCGTGCGCGACAGATGGATCGGAAAGGGAAATGGAGTTTTCACTTTCGATCGGTTGAGCGGCTTGGTAGAGCTTAGTCGCTGCCCATTAGCTTTGAATGTTCCCCTGATACGCATCAAGTTTTTGGCGCCATTGCCGGGGACTATTGTCAACGCGTCTTAGATTCGAAATTAGAGTCCTTCTTGCTTTGTTTTTATTTTTTCTTGGTAGAGCTTAGTCGCTGCCCATTAGCTTTGAATGTTCCCCTCGTCTCGCTCCAAAGTTCTACTGCTCCATGCGGGAATACCTCTCGTATCTGAAAAGGACCAGACCAACGGGACCGTAGTTTTCCCGAAAAAGCTTAAGACGAGAATTAAATAGTAGAACTAAATCACCTGGCAGAAAGTCATGAGATAGGATCTTCTTGTCATGCCATATCTTGGCACGCTCCTTGTAGATCTTAGAGTTCTCATATGCATCAAGACGGAGCTCATCAAGCTCGTTCACCTACAAAAGTCGTTTGTCACTTGCACTCTTAAGATCAAAGTTAAGGAGCTTTGTCGCCCAAACATCAAACAATTCGACCTCAAGGATGTAGTTTTGTGGCATCTCGTTCCTCTTACCTATATTTCCCGTCTTCCTCGAACTTTCAGGTACGTTCAAAATTCACGGAGTCTCAGAGGATGCAATCTTGCTGCGACTTTTCCTTTTCTCAATTGTAAGTGACCTCCATAATCCGATCCATGACATTGGAAAAGGATGCTCTCTACCTCTTCCTCGGGGATGCATCTCTTAAAGACCCCATCACACATCTTTTGTAGAGAATTGGATCGTCCCAATGGTAATGTTTGACGTCCGCATAGAATTTCCTGTGCTCATGAAAAGAAAGGTCGGGGCGTAGTATACCGCTCACAAGAAAATTAACAAAATCAGCATACCAAGGAGCGGGCTTACCTGAAGTAAGTGCGCATATGATGTCGTCTCTCAAGGAATCATCGATAGGTCTCTTCATCATCCACAATGATGCGAGAGAGGTGATTTGCAATGACGTTCTCGAACCCCTTCCTATCTCTTATTTCGAGACCAAATTCTTGTAAGAGAAGGATCCATCGGATGAGGCGTGGTTTCACATCCATCTTCCCTAGAAGATATTTAAACGCTGCATGATCAGTTTAATTACCTTTGAACCTACGAGATAGGATTTGAACTTTTCAAAGGCAAAGATGACGGCAAGGAGCTCCTTCTCGGTTGTGGCATAGTTGATTTGAGCTTCGTCTAGTGTCTTGCTAGCGTAGGAGATGACATGAGAGACCTCGTCTCTTCACTGTCCTAAAACAGCCCCAACGGCGTAGTCACTAGCGTCACACATAATCTCGAATGGTAGGCTCCAATCGGGTGGTTGAATGATAGGCGCCGAAACCAATGCTGTCTTAATGGTGTTGAAGGCATTGTGTCACTCTTGAGAGAAATCAAATGTAGCATCGTTGGCCAGCACCTCCGTCAACGGTTTTGTAATCTTTGAGAAGTCCTTGATGAACCTCCGATAAAAACCTACATGCCCTAGGAAGCTACGAATTTCTTTAACTGAAACTGGTGGAGGAAGTTTTTCGATTACCTCAATTTTTGCTTTGTCGACTTCTATGCCCCTCGGTGAGATCATGTGTGCAAGTACAATACCTTCCTTCACCATAAAGTGACACTTTTCCCAATTAAGAACGAGATTCGCTTTCCATAATATGCTATATTAAATTGGAAAATATTTCCATCATGCAACGCTGGAATGTAGCCGGAGCGTTTCAAAGGCCAAAAGGGATACGACGATAAGCGAATGTCCCATAAGGACATGTGAAAGTCGTCTTCTCTTGGTCTTGAGGATGAATGGGAATCTGAAAGAAACTTGAATATCCGCCCAAATAACAAAAATAGGCATGATTCGCTAACCGTTCTAACATTTGGTCGATGAATGGGAGAGGGAAGTGATCTTTCCTCGTCGCGTTGTTTAGCTTGCGGTAGTCTATACACATCCTCCATCTCGTGATAGTTCTTGTTAGAATCAGATCGTTGTTATCATTGCGTACTACCGTCATTCCTCCTTTCTTTGGTACAACATGCACGGGGCTTACCAATTCGCTTTCCGAGATAGGATATATGATACCTGCATCCAAAAGTTTTAGTATCTCTTTTTTCAATACCTCTTTTAAGTTGGGGTTCAGCCGCCTTTGCGCTTTGATGGATGGTTTATGCCCGTCCTCCATGAGTATTCGATGCATGCATAACGAAGGGCTTAGTCCCTTGATATCCTCGATGGTGTATCCGATCACTCTCCTATGCTTTCTTAAGCATTCAGGCAGCTTTTGCGTCTCATCTGTACTCAAGTCAGCATTAACAATAACGGGATATGTATCATTAAGTCCGAGGTACTCATACCGAAGAGAAGAGGGCAGCGGCTTCAACTCGAGTTTGGGTGCCTTCTCCACTGCGAAGTCAGCTTGTATTTCGTGTGTTATCTCCTCACGTGGGGCGTCTCTTAGTGCTTCAATGGCACTCATGAATTCTGCGTACGCCTCAACTTCTTCGTCGGTAAGACTTGTATGTTTGCAATCTCCTCACATGGGGCGTCTCTTAGTGCTTCAATAGCACTCATAAATTCTGCGTACGCCTCAGCTTTTTCATCGGTAAATGCTGCATCTTTACAAACATAATTTAAGCATCTCACGAGGGGATCGGAAATACTTACTTGGTCAAACGTATCGTTCGTTAACTCGTCCAACAAGTCAATTCGAAAGCAAGACTCCTTGATGGAGGGTCCGTTCATTGATTTGGACAAGTTGAATTCAATGTCTTCGTCTCCGACACGTAGGGAAATTTTTCCTTGTTGTACGTCTATCATTGCACCTGCGGTAGCTAAGAACGGTCTACCAAGAATAATAGGTATCCTAGCATCCTCTTCAATATCAAGTACAATAAAATCAGTGGGTATACAAAGATTACCTACCTTGGTGGGAATGTTTTCAACAATCCCCATTGGATATCTTACCGAATGGTCAGCGAGTTGGAGAGACATCTTGGTAGGTTTGAGGTCGCTGAAGTTCATCCGTTTGAAGACCGAATGTGGCATGAGGCTTACACTTGCTCCTAAATCACACAAAGCTTTGTCAATATCAAGATTACCTATTGTGCACGGAATGGAGAAGCTTTCGGGGTCCTTCAACTTTGGGGGCAGCTTGTTTTGAAGAATGGCGCTGCATTCCTCGGTGAGTGCTACCGTCTCACCCTCTCCGATACGCCGTTTGTTGGACAAAATTTCTTTGAGAAATTTGGCGTACGTGGAAATTTGTTGGAGGGCTTCTACAAACGGTATGTTGATGTGAAGCTTCTTGAGAATCTCTACAAACCGTCCATACCTTACCTCGTTCTTGCTACTCACCAACCGTTGAGGAAACTGTATTGGAGGTTTGTACGCCGGTGGAGCAACGTACGGTTTCTCCAATTCTGATTCAGCTCCTTCCTCATTCACAATGCCCTTTCCTTTATCCACAGATTTTTCAGCAGCTTTCTCTTGCTCTTTCGGGGGCGGATTCTCGAACACATTACCGCTGCGTAAGGTGATGGCATTCACGTGCTCTCTCGGGTTAAGATCGGGTTTACCGGGAAGCTGTCCGGGATTCCGAGACGACGAGGCAGCCTATTGTGCTATGGATTTTTCTAACATCTTCACATGCGTGCTCAAGGATTCCATATGAGTTTTGAGCTCACAAATCGCTGTCCCCACATCTGCATTGAATTTGGCTTGAGTCGATTGTTGCTGCCTTTCCTCCTTGATAAATTCAAGCATCACTCCCTCAAGGTTTAACGAAGGGGCTTAAGGAGGTTGACGAGATTGTGGAACTTGCTGAGCTTGCTGGAATTGCTGATTATTTTGCTGGTACATTTGCTGTCTTTGCTGAAATCATAAATACTTCACTGTTTGAGTCGTTCGATACGAAAGATTCGGGTGATTCATCCAATTCGGGTTGTAGGTATTCCCGAATTGTGTGTTTCCTTGCTGCTGGGCATAGTTCATCTGTTCGCAGTCTTCATGTACCATGCATTGATACACTACATGCTCTGTATCTCCACAATTCACACAGTACATGGCGTTTGCTGCGTTGCTCATCGCTCTGCTCTGATTCGGCTCGTATAGGCGTCGAGTGCTGTTAGGCATACCTCTTGGTGTTGATCACATAGTGTGGTTCATGACGAGGTTATCGATCAGCTGGTACGCCTCCTCCACACTCAGATCCATAAACGATCCTTTAGCAGTGTTATCCAATATCGTTCGGTGTTCATCTGAAATTCTGTTGTAAAAAGTTTGGATAACATACCACTGCTCGAGATCATGGTGTGGACACATCTATAGAAGATCCTTAAATCTTCCCCATGCTTCAAACAACATTTCTCCATTTTTGCATCTAAATGTTGTGATTTCCCCCCTCATCTGAATCGTTTTGCTCGGAGGAAAGAAGCGTGATAAGAACAATGTGCAGAACTGGTCCCAAGTCGTGATTGAACCAGCAGGAAGCGATTGCAGCCAAGTTTTTGCTCGTCCCCCAATTGAGAAGGGGAATAGACGCAGTAAGATCGCGTCCTCTGAGACTCCGTGTATCTTGAATGTACCGGAAATTTCTAAAAAGTCTCTAAGCTGCTGATGGGGATCCTCGTGATTTCCCCCCATGAATTGCTTCTGATAAAGCATGTTGATCATTACCGGCTTAATTTCAAACCGTTCTCTCGTAATAACGGCATCCGTATGGCTGTTCGAACGTTGTTCATATTTGGCACCACGTAATCTCTGAGGCGACGTGGTGGAGGAGCCTGTGGTTCTCGCGGTTGAGGTGCGAGTTGCTGTTGCTGCATATGCCCTAAATTATTGATAGGTAATTGAGGCTGTCCGTGGCCGTTCTGATTATCCATATCTCGTTGATCTGACAGCTCTGTGTTACCTTCTTCCTCGCTTTTTCTCAATTGTCTACAAGTGCGCACGATCTCGGGGTCGATTTGGAATAGACTGGAAGCACCTTGAAATCTGGTCATAAACCAACAAAGGAAAAACGAACGAAATTAGTTAGAAAGAAAAAAGAATAGAAAAGCAAAAAGAAAAACAAAAAAAATGACTCTAGACTCGAATCTAAGACGTGTTGACAATAGTCCCCGGCGACGGCGCCAAAAACATGATGCGTATTCAAAGTTAAACAAATAACCTAAACTATCCGCAAGTGCACGACACGTGTGTAGTATTTTAGGTGTCGATCCCACAGGGACTATGGAACACAAACTAAATTCAAACTATGAATCAAACTTGCAAACAACGAAGTATTGGTTTTAAGATTGAAATAACTAAAAACAATAAACTAACAAGTTCTTAATAGTGACACAAATGTTCTAGGAACCCGGTTTCACCACAAGACTAGCAAAACCAACAATCAACCTATCTAATCATGTAATTCTAATCAAGTTATCTAAGACATACGATCCTAATATGATATCTACCCTCTCTCAAGGCATAGACATGTGATCTAGTCAAGTTATCCCCTACTTTCGTGGCTGACACCTTAAGCTAAAACCATAAGTTCTATGATTCATCCGTTTTACCCTCAACCGTTGCTACCCTACTTTCGTGACCTAACCTCGGTTGTTCTAAACCTGATCTTCTAGGACTAGAATTCTCCTTTCGGTCATTCTCCTAATCCCTAACACATGCATCTACTTGGCCTTCGTAAATACAAGTCATTCTATTTCCTTCTTCTTTTCTTTCCTTTTCTCCTGGTTTTTCCTTTTGGCCGTTCAATCCTTTTTTCTTTTTTCGCAAAAGCCATCATTTTTCCTTTTTCGTGTGTTTTCCATTCTTGATTAAGTTGGGCAACATTTCCATTCTTTTCTCCAGCAAAATATCTTTTATTCCTCTTTTCTAACGTTGTTTTCCTCTTTGTATATGTAACTAACAAGTTCCTTTTCGTGTTTAGACAAGTTTCCTTTTCTGGTTTTTGCAGGTGATGGACGCGACCCGCGCGGGCTGGAGTGTGTGCCCCGCACGGGCTCCCTTGCTGTGTTGTTGTTTTCTGGAACTAGGCCCCGCGTGGGCTGAGGTGTCCCCCACACGGGCTGAGGTATGCCATGATGACCCGCCGTGCTGATGACCTCTCCGACCCGTGCTGAGTTTTCTGGAGGTTATAGCCTGCACGGGCTAGGTGAATGCCCCGCGTGGGCTGTGTTATTCCTCGCCGATTCTCGTTCGTTTGTTCCGTGATGATCCTCGATGTTAGTACTTTGTCTTTTGTACGTCCTTTAGCTCCAAAATGAACTGAATTTGCATTACAACCTGTAAGGACATGAAAACGAGTAAAACGGATACAAAATCATACTTAAACATCGTATCTATATCATAAACATCTCTTAAATCATGCGAGAAATACGTATAAAAACGAGATGATTAGTGCCATTAACTATGCTTAACTAGTGGACTCTTCATCTTCCACGATCCATAAGAACCTTGATTCCACAGATGGCCATATGCCACATTCATTGGCAAGGGTCAATATTTTTTTTGTGTTCTGTAAGACAAGCAAATATACAATTTTGATTTTTCGTTCATAGTCCATGGAGAAGACAACGCGAGGTATGTGGAAGTCAGTGGCTGAGGAGACTTAAGCTTCGTTGGCTATGGGGAAGAAGACTGGAATATATGAGAGACACTGTCAACGTTCAAGGTAAAATTACAACATAAATTTCATTTTGTGATAGCTTTTTTCTTCATCTGCCGTGACTAAAGGTCAAACCCTTCTTCTCTCCTTATCTGCAAATCTTCGGGTTTTATTACTTCACAAGAAGAAGACTAACTAAACGTTTATTTTTCAAGCAATTCTTATAGGTTCTCGCTAATTCGATAAAAAACTCATGTCGGATTTGGACGGTACGAGCGAGGTTTATGATAGTGACTGGGGAGACTGCCGATTCGATGGCTCTAGGAAAGAAAAATGGAAGATAAAGGGATTTTTTGGAATGCTTGCAAGCACTCTCCTTATCTTTATTCATTCACAATTTGTCTTCTATAACGCACCCACAAAGGTTTATTTCTACAAAAATGGTTGTGATATATATCGAAACATGGACTGAACAAGGTCTATAATCCAATATCTTTACAATCTTAGACTCACATGTTTTATTATATCATTTGCAGGCGATCTTAATTGGAAAATAATTCCAGGGGTTTGATTTTTCTGTTTGCCATTGGCTGTGTGAGGCTGTTGGATTTATGACTTGGAGCTAACTATAAGGTTTACCATTTATTTTTCTTGTCTTTTGCTTTCCAACTGTTTTCAATTGTTTCTTTGATGTAGCACCAACTTGTCTATGTAAAGACCAAAATAGAAATAGATGGGATTTCTGATTTGGGTAACCAGGTTCTTGGTGTGCCACAAGTGTTTTAGCCACAAATGGTTCCTCATGCTAAACCTGGAATAGTATCTCCACTCAACCAGATAGAGCTACTTATTAATGCTATGCAAGTCTAGGTAACATGTGCCTACTCCCTCTAATTCCTTCTCTGTTATGATTGTCCAAAGTTTTTGATTTCGTCATTGAAAGTCCTATGCCTATTATGTAATATTGAATAAGTTGAGGGTTTAATTGTAATTATTAAAAGTGTTAATAATTATATAAATAACGAAAACAGGTTTTCGTTATTAGACGATCAGTCAAATAATCTAAACCCTAGAAACGCAGCCGTCAAACAGAAAACCCGAAGAACGAAAACAGTTTTCGTTCTTCCGAATTCCGCACCAAAAGGTTGAAGGCAGATCTCGATCTCGGCGTGGATACGCGTAGAGGGCTTGTACTATCAAGCCTCACATCCGATCCTCAGTTCAACGTTTCAGGTATCTCAGAAACTGTTCTTGAGTCGTTTAACGTTGAAACCGAACAATTAATCGTAAACATGACTAGATCTTAATTCGGGTTGATTAAAACACGATTCCGCATAAGCAAATCAATCCAACAGTCATGCCTTCCTGATTTCCGTTCTGCTCATGTGATTTGTAGATACACCTTATCGCCAAGACTTTTTTCTAGGCCTTGGGTGGATGCTTGCAAATAAAATTTAGCATGTGCTATCACTGATATGTTTGAATGAAAATGTCTGATTGATATTTTAGTTATGTCATACAATAAAAAAGAGGTAGGGGAAGGAGAAGAAATTTATGAAATACTACAAGTGTTAAAAGTTGAATTGATTTGGTTTGATTGTATTTTTTATATGTATGTATATGGAGATAAATATATTTATTGTTTTCTACTTATGGAATATAGATTATGGTTCATTCTTGAAGCATTCTTTGATCTTTACATTTTCATCAGTTATGTTGCAGTGGCGGGAGACAACGACCAATTTTTGATAATACGTTGGAACTCTACTTTATTATCTTCGTGTAAAGACATGTTGTGGCCCATGTGCTTTTACCATCAAGTCATGGATTCTTGGAGAAATCACTACCATCCAAAATGTGTCCCTAAGATATTATTCTAAACCTCATGTAAAAAGGTTTATCACAAATAGTATCTCTCTAAAAAATTTTATCTCGAAGAATATTCTTAAAAGATTTAATAAAATCTTAACAGTATATTCATATCAATCACATATTGTATCTCTTATTTAAATAAAACAACGACTATGATGATTATGATTCCTGTAAAAAGATCGCAGTTATACTCATCATATGGAGCTTGTGTGCTTTTAACACTGAATTATTGATCCTACAGTTGTTCTATGCAGGACATTCGTTTTCTTCAAATTGAGAATATCATGGCCAAGATGGGTTTATTAACGCCGTACTAGAGACCCATAATTTGTATTTATTTATTTATTTATTTATATGGCAATAATATTAAATATATTTTTATAGTTATTATCCATCACTTATCTTTCTTAATCAAATTTTTATTAATATCATTATATATTATCAGTTGAATTAATTAACGTTAAATGTTGTATATAATTACATCCCAAATTAAACTGAATATTAATTAGATTATTAGATTATATGAACTACGTATATAAATATGAATGATATTTTCTATATATATATATATATTAAATTGTTAGGATGCTAATGAAAATTTGACATAACATGAAAATATTAAACTACGATTTAATAATTTGAATTTAGTATAGACTTTCATGTCCTTTATTTCAATTAGTGACAAATGATTATTTACAGCCATCCTCCTTGAAGAACTTTTATGTGACATTAATTCAGTATAGCGTTAAGTGTGAATGTTGAACGTTCACACCAACATAGGTTTCTACAAAAGGCATTTTTGTTCAAAGTAAGTCATTGAAAATATTTGTATCCAACCCATTAACGAAATCAAATGTAATTTTGTTGTAAAAATTAATAAAACCACAACCTGGAACAACCTTTTAGAGATAAAGCCCAAAGAATTACATTCATCTTCTATAGAATTAAATTTTCGAAGGGAAATCGGCCACCGCCAAAGAAACACCAACGACACTGAAGGGAGAAAAAACAGAAGCTATCGAAACCAATACATAGATTTCACGGCAAGGCTGTCCAAATAATCCTAGGTACTCAATAGTTTCTATACAAATAAATTTATGAAGGAAAATCAGCCACCATGAAAGAACTTGTCGCAAACCTGTCCACCGCTCGTCGTCGCCTTTTCCAAACACTCTCTTTCTACTGGTCATAGCCTCATTGCTGTCGGAACCCAACTGACGGTATTCTAGAGGTTTCTAACCATTTTTCGTCAGCCTTTCTTCGTTTGGTGGGTGAAGAGGTAAGAGATTTTTTCTTAATGTTAGAGTTTTGTTTTAACAAAAACCCAAACTCTTTAAAATTAAAAAAAACCCACAACTAATTTAATAATCTTAAAATTTAATTAATCAATTTTTTCAATGTAGTTTATCAATTATTCTTTCCATGTATTATACATAATATATTAAACTATTCAAAAAATAATTTTGTACAAGAAATAAATTTGCTTTTAAAATTTTCCGTTTTTCCAATGTCGACACAAGCGATCGGTTAAGTTCTTTAAAAATAAATTTGGGATGCGTAAACCACTTTCTAAACGTGATTTATCGAGCCCTGTTCCAATAGAACAATCTAAAGGTTGCCCAAATGGGACGTTTTATTCTAACAAGATATGTCAACAATGAGACTTGTATACTTGTGGTAAACGTTTCATTTGAATTAATTCCTTTCTTCATGTTTTTAGCGGTTAGTCGATCTTTGTTTCACCGATACATACTTGAACGACGTTTATAGAGCAGCATGACATATCACCCGCCTTGAATAGAAAAGGTTAGCCAGAACCATTGAAATTTGATTATTCTTAAAAAAAATTATTCTTTTCATAATATATTGAAGATGATTTATTGATAATAAAATACATTGATCTTTGAAAATTTGAAAACATAATTATTTGCTCTTAATGCGATGACAAACTTTATCCGTCCTCTAGAAAAATTTTACACAATTTATCTTTGAATGTTTCATGCATATTCATAAATGTCTTCTCAGCTAACTTCAAATACAAGAACCATGAGAAAATCACCGATGTTAAAGATGAGAGCATTTTAGCGTACGAGAGGTACATTATCAATCACACATAAATTTTTAAATGCCATTAACGCTTTCAACTAGTCTGTCTTTCTTTTTAAAACACCAGCTAAAACACATTCCCAATCTCACGTAGCTTCAACATCACATTTTCAAGGTATGATTTACAATCTATACATTATAATAAATAGGCTATAATAAGTCCTTTTGTCTTGCATTAACTTAAATACCATATATATAGATGACATAGACAACGCGCAGATACATATGGAAGCGAATATGATCTATTGCCCACATTGCGATGCAATAGTTTGGACAAACGAATGTGTCGGACGAGGCTCCAATAAAGGGATATTGCAATTCAATCAGTGTTGCATGCAAGGTCGCATATGTTTACCGAAGGTGCTTGCGCCTCCGCCTCAACTAGAAGAATTGGGTGACACTTCATTGCATTTCCATATGAACATCCGAGCTTACAATTCGATCCTCGCTTTCACATCGATCGGTGCAAAGATTGACAAATCTATTGCTTTAGGAAATGGTCACTATATGTTTCGTACTCATGGTCAAATCCATCACAAGATAGGATCTTTGCTACCTTTGGACGGCTATCCTCCCCAAATTTCTTAAATTTTTATATATATATATATATATATATATATATGATTCTACAGAAGAGGTATCCAATCATATCAAAGCATTAAGCAGAACAACTGCTATAGGAGATCTTGATGAATGTATCGTGGATCAACTTATTAAAATGCTTGATGAATATAAACACCTTGCAAAGAGCTTTCATAAGGTGAGATACAACTATGAGTTAGTAGATTATAAAAACTTCACTCTAAGATTATTAGCGCCTTGAAAGAAAAATTGTCAATATAATTTATCGATAGCTGATGAGGTAACTGGGTTGATTGTTGGAGATCTTTCAGCCACAACCAGCGAGCGAGATGTTATTTAAAAATTAAACCCTTCAGGTGAACTTTTTAGAATCAGTGATCTACATCTGTTATTCATGAGTCTTCAATATCCATTGTTGTTCCCATATGGTGAATATGGATCCACGAAGATATCCCATACAATGATTTTGTAACAAAGATCAAGCGATCATTTGTAAGGATGCATGAGTATTATGCTTACCAGATACAAACACGTTTATTAGAAGGAATGAGAGTTATCAAAAGAGGTCGCCTTTTTCAACAGCATGTTATTGTGCATACACTGTAGTTGAACAAGAGAAGACACGTTGGGCCAACAATAACCAAAAGAAGCTTCTGTATGATCTCTACAATAATGTTTTTTATTATATTGGAAAAGGGGATCAAAGTGGAAAGTGAATTGGAAAAAGGATTATATTACCGCCGTCTTTAATAGAAGGACCACGATATATGATTGAGAATAACCATGATGCGATGGCCATATGTAGATGGTATGGAAATCCTAATTAGTTTATAATTATGAAAGCTAATCCAAAGTGGAAAGAAACCTCTGAGCATCTTAGATTGTATGGGGTAGGAACTCCAAGTGATAGACTAGACATTGAAACTCGAGTATTTAAATTGAAATTAGATTCGCTCTTGGCCGAAATCAGTGATGGAGTTTTTTTCTAAACCCGATAGGAGGATTGAGAAGGCATGAGTATGCAGCACAAGATTCGTGTATCCAGCAGGAAGGAGACGACACGCGAGATGTCGCACACGACATCAACGAGGACACTCACCTCGATGATGATGAGTGGAGCTTCTTGGTCAGGCTCGAGACCTTAAACAAGCATTTCCCGAGAGGCAACCCGAGCTTCATATCTTTTTTATTTCTTTTTATTTTTAGAACTCAGTTCTTATTCTTTTCGCATGTATATACTCGGCCAACTGCAACATTGTATCGTACTCTCTCTCTTTTGGATTGTGTGATTCTTTTTCTCACGTTATCCACTTCGATATCATCCATAATGGAGGAGACACATACAACATCCAGCTGCACCACCAACTCGGGACAACAAGAATACATAAAGTGCACACGTTCTAACTTTCTTTATCCTCTCCCGAGTCTTGGTATGCGAGTTCCTCTCACAGATTTTGAACACCAGGACGGTGTTCCGTTCAAGTCTGGAGGGGGAGGGGGTACTCTTCAAGTGACATGTTTGCGATTAGGATTAGACGCCGATTTTTTCTTTTTATTTTAGCATTTACATTATTTTCGTTAGGATGACGGATATCTAGTACGATTTTGAACTTTAGCCATCTTTGTGCAACATTGTCGAATCCAGATAAAAAGTCTGTTTGATGAAAAATATCTTTAGATAGCAATTACTCTAGTAGTTGTGCATGAGTACATGGCCTATAGTTGTATTCTACCCCTTAGGTTTTAGCCCTAAGTACTTATCTCTCTTTGTATATCGTTCATTCTTTGATTTGCTTCTTTGTTGTTATAATTCTACGCATTTACACTCTGTTGTCAATATAATAAGTTTCTAACTATTTCAGTCTTACATTGACATGAGTGCATCGATCATGATGGTTTGAGTTTAAGTGGTGTTTGAGTTTAAGTGGTGGGTTAAGGCCGTTTTTTATGTCCTAAGGGTTAGAGTTGATACGTAATCAAAATATTTTGGTCTAAAGAGAAAGAATTTTTCAATGACGTAATCTCTTCTCTCCGTTAAGGTTACAAGACCTTATGAGTGTGCCAATCGAAAACCTGAGTCTAAGTAAAAGGCTATCCTCTTCAACTCCGACGTCCAAGAAACCGAGCGTGGATTTTCAAATAAAAAAGGAAATGAAAATTGAAAAGGAGAAAAAAGAAACGAAGAACAAAATGATCATCCTTAAGAATGATATCTCTCGTAAGAATAGGTAAATTGGTATGGAAATTGCTGGGACGTAGTCTAGGAGTTAGTGAAATGAACTTGGGTTATGTGTAGGATTGCATGGCTCATTGCTTTCGGTTGATAAGAAGCCCGGACTAATTTTACTTAGGTCTATGTTCGTGTGACGCATTGTTGTGTATGATGACTGATTTTTCGAAATGCTTGTGCTGGTATATGGTTGTTGTCTAACTCTCACTGTGCTTAATTTTAGTTTTGCTTGAGGACGAGGTAAGGTTCAAATCTAGGGGAGTTTGAGAATGTCTAATTTATCCTAGTTTTTCATCTCATTTCTATAGTTAGTATTGTTATTTATTGGGATTTAACCAAGTTATTTAGCACAATTTAGTATTTTTCTATCATTTTCTCGTGTTTCGTAGGAAAGAAAATATCAGGATACAAACACGAGCAAATGAAGCAAAACTAAGCAAAACCACTCTCCTACCAGCTATACACAGTCAGCATCCAAGACTCCTTCGGTTTAAAGCAATGGAAATACACGGCTAGATATAAGAAATGGAAATAGTGGTTGCTGCCTAAAAGAAATGAAAACCAGCCGTTGGCCTAAAAGAAATGGAAACCCGTGTTTGCCTCCACAAAAGGGAAATACCAAGGGTGAAGAAAATTGGAAACCAATCATGTTGTTTCCAAAAATTGGAAGCACACATCCTGCACAAAATAGAAAGATCCGTTGGAGATAGAAAATTGAAATCACCAACTAGACAACTATGACAAGAAAGGGAAACATGGTTGCTGGACACAAAATGGAAACGCATGGACAAGAGAAAGAAGGCATCCGTCCAAAGAGGAAAAAGAGGAGAAAAGGATAGAAAGGAAACAACCACTACACAAGAAGAAAATGAAACTGAAGAAAATGGAAACCGAGACAAAGAAAGAAAACGAGGAGAGCTTAGATTTGGCCAAGTGGAGTTTGGAAAGATAGACGGAGGCTGGAGGAGGATGATTAGGAGATGAAGAAGAGAATGGAAGATATGTTTCTGTTTTGTTTTATGTTTAGTGAGTAGTTTTGTAGCTACAGGTTAGATTTCACCGATATGTAATGAATGCTGGTGTTTAATGCTTGGTTATAGTATTTGATCGTTTTCAGATTGATTGGTTGTTCTTAATGCTTTTGTTCTTAAACTCCCATTGGATGAATGACCATAAAAATCTGATTGCATTGGGAGATGGATTAGATTTTGGAATCTAGCCATGATTTGGGGTCTTAATCGATTTAGAATCTTGGCCAGTCTATCGATTGAACATGAATTAAGATAGAGGTCTTAATACATCTAGAAGGTGAGATTGCAAAATTGGGAGATTGGTAATACGCATGCTAGATAGTGGGTTTAGGCATCCGGAGAGTTGTTATTTAGGAAAGAGCTTGAATTCCTTGAATTTGTGATAATATCTATAACCATGATCTTCAATAGCACTTCGTTGCATTATTGTATTGGATTTGTTTGGATTTTAATTTGTTCTCTCAATTGGTTTGATGGGTTTTTCTTAATGCTTTCATCCCTATAGATCACTTGTATGAATGAATTTAGAGGCTTTTCTAGGCTTGGAAGTTAGATTTAAGTCTTGGAAATAACCCTAGAATAAATTAGGTTAATGAGAACCTTGGTAGGTCAGTTAGTCTATTTTATGAACCGTAAAAATTGAGGTTGAATTTTCTATTAAGGTGGAGTTCCCCACTGATATGAATGCATCTAGATATGCAATTTGCTACATCGGAAGATGAGTATGTTGATTTTCTAGGTAGTAGATTTAGGTGTTGATAGAGTCCTTTTCGATAATTGATTTTGAGTTCCCCATTGATCGAAATAATCTGATTTCATGATTCATAGAAACATCTATTACATGTCTCGACATTTCTCCAAACCTGTGGTGCTTTATCTTATTGAGTTTATCCTGTTAGTTAGTTTATTCTTTACTTTGCATTCCAATCACTTGATTTATTATCCGTCCTATTCATTGGTTTAAATACTTTAATGTTGCAACGATTCCCTAGTGTTTGACCTCGGTACTACACGATCCGTATTCTTGTGGAAATTTTAGTCTAGTTATTTATTACTTGAAATTAACCACATTAGTGCCGAAGGCGAATCACCATTCTATCATACGTTTTCGGTTTTTAAAGATCAATCACATGTTTTGGTTTTTTATATTACTTCGCACGCATCTACCGATTTGTAACCAGCGCTTCTTTTCGGTCGCTCTTTATCCATCATTGAACCTCATGTAGAGATGGAATATTCATTTTTAATCATGTGTTTCCATTTGAAATTCCCTAACTAAATTATATTTTGTAAAGCATTCTTTGACTACAACTTCTTCGATTTCTTGAAAGAGCAGAAGCGATGCATGCGGAGATAGAGAGGAACCCTCATCTTCATTCTACAGACACTAGGATACGCTTTATGGACAATGTCATAGATTTATGGAAAGAGCAAGAGCGATGGATGTAGAGATGTAGAGCTTGATTACTCATGTTTCGTTCTTCCTCTTGGGATCATGTCGTCAATAGTTTGTAGATATAGTTTTCTTTCTCTGTAAACTAAATTCTCTAAACCTTGCGCCTTCGCTGCCATATTCAAGGTATTTCTTTTCCCATTTTGATTTGTTTTTGGAAGTTTGTTCTTTCCCATGTAGAGATTGATTACTCATGTTTTGTTCCTCTTCCTTGGTTCAAAATAAAATAGATTTTTTAAATTCCTCACAATCTTTTATGGAGTTTTAACTTTGATTGTTCTTAAAAATGGATAGATGCAAGTCCCCTGATAATTTATTCACGAACCAGTCTTTAAGTACCACCACATTTAACTCTCCTTGAGTTAGACCGTGAATAGAACTAAATATTTTCAACCAAATACACTTTGAATCGTGTATTTGCTCTCGTATTGCTCACTCAATACGTTCTAATTAGAATATCAGCTATTGCATACATTCTCAACACATCTCACCATAGATGTCTACGTCTTTTTAAAGTATTCTTCAGTATGAGGGTATTAAGATGATACACGCCTCAAGGTGGGATCTCGGGACGCGGATGGATAATATTTTTGACCTCGATCGCTCGAGTAGGATTCATCATGTCAAGGAGAATCTCTAGACTAGTCTAAGGGCACTCTTCAAAAACTTGTCCTTTGATAGCGGATGATAGTGGTGGAAGGTGGAGGATCTCTTCACTGGCCTAAGGGCACTCTTCAAGAGAGTTCGTTCATTGTGTCAATGAGAAGCTCTTGAATGGCGTAAAGACACTCTTTAAGAAAGTTTCGTCAATTGATGATGGATTGACACGATCCCGACTGAATCGACGCTCTAGACTTGGTTAGTGAGGGATATGCCTTGCTGCAACGAATTGCACAAGGGTGTGTGGAACGAATGGTCGCACGATAGTTGCGGAAGGCTCTCGATTTACCGTGTTCGTCTTCGATGGATATGACGCACCAAAGAAGGACGAACGGCTCGATGGATATGACGCACCAACGAGTAGGAGGTTGGATATTACACACCAACAAACCGAAGAATTCACAAAGGGAATTCAAGAATAATCAAAGATCAATCAAAGATTAATTTTCAAATTGATAAAAGTTGGATGTTCTTCATACAAGGGGGGGCCGGCCATATTTAGACAAAAACAAGGAAGAATTCAAATTTAGTTCATTAAATGCTACTTGTCATGCAAGGGCCTTCTTTAATGGTCTTGAAATCTTCAAACAAGAAGATAAGTTTTCTTGTTGGCCGTGCACCTTGTGTTGCGTCCGTCTCGTGT
>CM071869.1:35366046-35399538 GCA_036759665.1 Gynandropsis gynandra
GAGAAACTGTAGCTAGTCTGTTTTCCAATTGAATGACCTTATGTGGAACATCATTTCACTTTGATCGTTCTCCCCTTCAGTAGCTAGCATTTTATCAATGTACCCCTTCTAAAAACTGATCTATGGTGGAATCCTTTCTTGTTTTTCTTCTTGACGAATAATGTCAGGAAATTATTGGAGTATTATGTTTTGAATCAGACATAGAAATAGAAGTATAAACTTCTTCGCATTTGACAATCCCTGACAAATGATCAGTATAACTTTTCCAAAGTTAACAAGAATATCATTCTTAACACATTAAAAAAAGAACTGCAATATGATGTCTAATGTCATTAGTCTTCTTATTAGGAATCCAATTCATTTTGCAAATCTTGTTAAGAAGGGCATACTCCCATGTGAGTTAAGCATTAGCAATTTTACCAGACCACGTCAAAATCTCATTCCCAGCAAGTTCTCAAGCAACAATATCCATGTCAAGATCGATTTCCGGCTCTTTTTCCCTCAATATTTCTACATGTTACGTTCCCAACATATTATTAATCTCTTCAGCCTTGAATCGTATTATCTTTCCACACACAAAAACTTGCTTAAATGATTCTATTCCAGGTCTATCTACATATGAGCAGAGGTTTGCATAAAATTCAAAGATAAGTTCTTTGCATACAAGGACTACATTCGTCATTGTACCAGTCAAATTCCTCTTATTCAGTAGCTCTCACATCGAAAGATGTTGAATGGACCAACATTTAGACCCTTTCACTAAGAACCTCTATCTCTCTCTCTCTCTCTCTCTCTCTCTCTTAGTGAATTATATCTTGACACTCCAATAGTTGAATAGAAAGTTTTAAAATAAGCATTTGCCAGAGAAAAGTTGGAGATACCTAGATTTTTCTGTTTTCCGGAGTTTTGGATTGTGCTTTCCATCTTTTAGGTGCATCTGGTGAAATATCAAGGAGTATTCTGAATAAAAAATTTTCTATGCTATAGAGGACGATTTTGAGGATTTTGTGCTTTCTTTTGAGGCTGATGATTTTGAAAAATTCTTTGTATCCGAGGATGAATCAGTTGATGTTGTTGTTCTTCTGTTGAGAACTCTCGGCGATCTCACTTTGGAAATTTATTTCCTGGTTGTTAGCTTATACCTTTTCCCATTTATCCTCGGTGGATTTGTGGTGATTTTTGGGATCATTTTTTGTATTTTTTCTTCTTTGTGCCAATATACTTCTTCATCCATCTTTGTTTTTCCACTTGATGTGTTATCTTCCAGTCTTTTTTTGCTTGCCATTCCAATTTCAGCTAGATACATGGTTTAAGAAACTAACATTTTTCTTCCGAGAAAAAGAAATTATGGTTTGATAGATTTAAAAACTGAATATTGAAAACACCTTCATTAATTTCTCTGATAAGCTCTTCTTTGATTTTTTATTATTAAATAAAATTAACTGCATCTATCACGTCCATCGCGTCATTGAATTTCATTTATCATGTCTATTTAAACTAGCTGCAGAAATTAACCAACCCTTTTCCCTTTAAAAATAGCCTAGTCTTTTCCTCATTTTTATTTAAAATCTATCCATCAAGCAAATAAATAAAATGTGTAATTAAGTCAACAAATCTACGCATAAGGAATAAATAATAAGTAAAGTTTCTTTAATAGTTTAAGTGAATTGCTCAACTTCTTGATTCACTTAATGTTTTATTATTCACACTTACATAACATTTTTTTTCTTTGATTTTCTGCTTCTAGGATGGTCTTTAGACATTCTTTTACTCATATAACAAACTCGCAAGCTACCCATTTAGGTATACTCTTATGTATCAGTTAGATCATAAAGAAGTATTTAAGCAAAAATTACTTTGTGCCTTCAGGAAGTTATAACTGAATTTGAATGTCTTTCGACTTAGACCCGAGCTTATACTCATAATTATTTTAAACTTTTGATAAAAGCTGTAATCATATATTAAACTGTTAGAGGAGTAAAAGAACATATATTACCAAAATTACTCCATCAAAGCTTAAGTGATATTAACTCTATGCATTATTTCATCTTTCTCATTCAGACTTAGATCACTCACAAATTTAATTTATACAATCAGAACAAAATTTCAATTTTTATTAGATTTCACAGACTCCTAATGATTTTCTCAAAGAAACAAATCGATTTAAATCTAGTGGTTTTGTGAAAATATCATCCAATACGATCAATAGGTAGATATTCAACTTCCATTTGATTTGTTCAACTTTTTCTCTTAGAAAGCGATGCCTAATGTCAATAGGTTTTGTCCTTGAATAATGTACAAGAATTTTAAATATATGAATTGCATAGTATTATCAAAAAGAGCAACAATTTTTTTGAACTCATACCATAATCCATCATCATCTTATTCATCTAAATCAGTTGTGTACAATAGGTTCCCAAAGCAATATATTCGACTTCAACAGTGGATAGAGACGTTGAGTTCTACTTTTTGCAGTGCCATGTTACCAGGTTGTTTGCAAGAAAGAAACACCCACCTGAAGTACTTTTTCTATCATCTGCATTACCTCCCCAATCTCCATCACAATATCCACCAAGTTCACATTTAGTATCCCTGGTATAGGAAATGCCATAATTAGCGGTACATTTATTTGATGATTCGTTTTACTGTTCCAATATTTTTGCAGTTTTGAATTCAAGCATTTTCCATATGAACAAGTTCCAATATTTTTGCAGTTTGGAGCACATGCATTTTCTTATGATGAAATTTTACTTGTTTTCGTAACTGACATGGTTTGTACGTTTCAGATTATCAAGATTGATTTAAGGTATACCTCTAACAATCTTCAAACCGGGGAGTTTGACTAGTGATTGATAACTTTTATGTCCTAACCTCTAATGACACAATAATAGATTGTATATGTTACTTTGAAGCACAGTTTCTCATCAGACAACACGTAGCAGTTGTTTGAAACTTGTATACTTCTAAGGACACATTTTTCATCAAAATTCATAACTAAACATAATTTTTGTGTAAACTAAACCTCGTAATTGGAATCGCACAATTGATTAATGCTAATTAAATTAGCTATCAATCCTTCTATATATTAAACATTGCTCAATAAAGGTTGTCCTATAATCTGGACATCTCCTTTTCCAATGATTTTTTCGTTATTCCAGTTTCCGAATGTAACACTTCAAGGCTTTTTTATTCTAGTAAAATTTGACAAGAGTTCTCTGGTACCTGTCATATGTCTAGAACATTCATTATCAAACTACCATGTATTAGATAAATATTTTTTAGCAGAAATATATGATACATTGCAATGAAGATAATTTTNACCATGTATTAGATAAATATTTTTTAGCAGAAATATATGATACATTGCAATGAAGATAATTTTTCTTTTTCCAAATTTGTATTATTTTGAGTTTGGAATACTTACCTGAGTCATACCTAATTTTCTTGAAGAAATTGAATTGTTAGTTTCCAAAAAAACCCCAACAATAAATCTTACAAAGTTATTTTGAAGAAATTTATTTGAAATTGAGACCATCTTCTAGACAGGTTTGGATATGTATGACTAAACCATCTTCTATTTGATGCAAATTCAACAAATCCGGGAACTCTTTTGTTATACCCCTTTTTAAATGCATGCCTTTGTGTCTTGTTCACTATATCAGATGTATTTTTATAATAAATACTTCCACTTGCAAGATCTGCAAGTTTAGCTCCTGAAATTTTTTTTTTTGAGAAATTCCTTTTTTCCTAACATATGCAAGTCCATGATGATTGGTTGATTGCTTTTCCATTGATAACATATGATCAAGTTTCTCTTAAGGCCCGACTGGTGGAGTCGCAGCCAAACGCAAACACGGCGATTGCGTTTTTTGGCGACTCTGGGTGACATTAAGACCGACTGGTGGAGTCGCAGTCGCCCGTAAACGCCGCGAAACGCAGAATTTAAAAATCCAAAATTATGTTGCGTTACGTTTGCGTTTTGGTGCGTTTTGAATAAAATTACCAAAATACCCTCGTATATTTCTCTTATCTATTCTCTCTTTCTATTATAATTTACTTTCCAGAAAGATTTTCGTTCTAGCCACAAACACTTTGTGTTCAGACGGATGGTAGAAATAATACAGCGATTCCACCATTCAGATAAAATGAAACAAAACGCCACCAATCGCTTACAGAAACGCTGCCTAGCGCAAGCGCAAACGCTGCGTTTCCACCAGTCAACCCCTTAGTCAATACCACTTCTTCTTCTTCTTTTCAATTTAAGATCTTCTGAATTTTTTGAAATTCTCTTTCAAATTTCTCATAACATTTGACCAACTCTATATTAAATTTGCTCATATTCAGCCATTAGTTGATAGTTTCCACATCTACCTCATCTTCTTCATTTTCACATTCTTCAATGATTTTGACTTCACTTTTAACTTCTTCAATTACTCCAATAAAAGGCATGAAACTTGTTATTTCTTCTTCACTACTCTCTTCAAAATCTGAACTAGATTCACTGTACGTGATTTAGGATTTTCATTTGTTTGTACTAGAGCATCCACATTCATTTTTTGTGTGACCATAGCATTGTATTTCTCATAAATTCTTCAAAACACTTTCTCTTTTTGCAACACTTGGACATTCTGATTTGAAGTGTCCAAATCCTTTGCATTCATGACATTGAATTTCAACCTCTCCTTCTCTCTTAGTAGATTGATCCTCGCATTTAAAATGCTTGAATTATGTATGTTTCTTCATAAATTTTCTGAAATTTCTGGTCAACAATACTACATTTTCTATTAGATTGTTTAATCTTGAATTGTCATTAGTTGCTTGATGAACTATTCCTCTATTCATATCTTTGAATATAGCATCTTGTTCGAGTTGAAGCTCTAACTCATATGCTCCCAGAATTCCAACAATTTCCTTGAAACTTGTTGTATCAATATTTAAGTACATATAGTACATATTAATGGAAAGACGAGTTCACTTAACATTTGAAGTACCTTCATGAATGGTTTCTAGACTGTTCCATGCATCTTTTATGGATTCACATCCTTGAATTTGCTTCAACTCATTGATGTCCACCGATGAGAAAATGGATGTAGGTGCTTTCACATTGAAAGTTGAATTCTTTTTCTCACTTGGTGTTCATTGATCTGATGGTTTTTCTTTTTCACTACACTCCAGGTGTCTTCGTCGATACCTCTGATACTTGCTTGCATCTTCACTTTCCAGTATCCGTAATTTGATGCATCCAGCATAATTGGTCTACCAAAGGAATATAGATTTTTTTATCCTTTCATGTTGTCTTCTAAGAGCTCACACCAATAGTAGATTTACTCTAGATTTTGGTGACTAACTCTGATACCAATTGAAAAAGTATGAAGAAAACTTTAGTAAATATTGTGAACAAGAAGTAGAACTTCCAAAAACAACAATAGTTTTAATTCACATATCAATCTTTAAGTACACTTAATTATTGATATAAAGTACTTAAAACCACCACAATTAACTCTTACTGTGTTAGACCGTGAATACAACTAAATATTTTCTACCAAACACACTCTGAATTGTGTATTTGCTCTCGAATTGCTCATTCAATACTCTGTGATTAGAATATCAGCTATTGTATACATTCTCGATACACCTTATTCTAGATGTCTATGTCTTTTTAAAGTATTATTAAATACCCGAATCCAATTCGAAATCAGGAATAACTTCTCTTGTCATGCAACATGTTCAACAATGAATCAAGACCCACCTCTCATAGTCTTCAACAACTTCTTTCTTCTCGCATCCTTCCAACTATTTCTTCGATGAATAAGTCATTCATCCTTTTTTATAGTTCTCAACATCCTGAAATGTAAACATTCAGATTTACAAAAACCATCCGAATATATAATTAATTTAAAACTTCAACACTACAAGATAAATGGTATCTCTCTTTTGGCTTTGTTTTGTAATCTCAAATTTATGTGGTGGTTGTATTGTTTTCAGAACTCTGTTTGGGGTGTGTTTTGATTAGCTCGTTAAGAAACCATGACTAGGAACCAAGAGCATCTGTAAATTAGAATGCTAACAACTAGATGCATCATCTTTCGACATTCTTCAAGGACCTTGAAAATCCGGCCTTCCATATTTTTCAAGTAAGCCGGAGCAACATGGGATTTCCAATGGATATGAAGGTATTAAAAATCATTGTATGCCTTAGAGTGGTTTCTTTTGTCTGGTTTTTTTAAAGAGATTATTATTTTGCTGAAAACATCTCGGATCTTTAGGGCAATGCTTGATGCTGTTATATTTTAGTCGTAACTTTTGTTCTCTAAACCTTTAAATCTATCTAATTCCAAATATAAATGCTTCTTAGTTGCCCTCTATCCTTTTCTCTTTTCTCTTGTTGCATAGGTTTGTTCGTACGAACAAGATCAAGAAGATGCCGAACGATATCAAGAAGATGGAAAAGATAGCAATGATAATGACTTGACTGATGTTGATGAGGATGTGTTTGCTTGAGAATCTGTTTGAAAAATTGTTTTCATTGCAAGGGCAATTGCTTACAAACATTCTACTTTGACCATGTCAATAGTTGACATTATGTCAACGCTTGTTGGAGTCTCTTTGGAGAGAGGTAAAACATTGTCTTCTTTGTCCTTATTCAATGTGATGGTTTTCACTCATGGATTTCTTGGATTATTTTTGTCATGGATATCTGTTTTTTATGTAGGTCAATGCGACTGTTATAACAGAAATTGCCAAGATAACATGAATGACTTTTTTGATGTATTTTATTTTCATATTGGGATTGTTGCTCATGACTTTGTTTTCATATGGTTTTTGAGTATGTTCTTTCTATCTCAGGATCTTTGTTCTCTACGTTCTTCGTAATTGTTTTTTTTTTGTTGATGGTGAGATATGGATGAATGTTTTCTGTTTATTTGCTTACAATGTTATGAGATTCTTCTGCAATGATAACTCTTAGTGGAACCCTTCGAAAAGACAATCTTATAATTTTCCACCGCATGATGGTAATAAATATAAATTATCGAGAATACAATGATAAAGATACGATCTAAAAATCCACAAATAGCAAAAGAAACTAAGATTGAAGAAATAAATTTCATATCCAAATATTCTATATTATAATAGTGATATATTTATATATTTGCATATGTCATCTATGACCTTATGATCATTGAGTTTCTTCCCCTACAAAAAATTTCTTGATTGCAAGTTATTTTGAGATATATTTTGCGCTTACAAAACAAAACATCATCATTATGTTACATAATAGTAATATTGAAAACAAGAGTAACAACATATAAGATATATAGTTAGTCATTAATTGATTAGTTAAAATATCTGAAATAATATTGTTTAAAAAGTAAACAAATTTTACATCTTGCCGATTACAAATAGAAAATCCAATTACCAAAAGACAACATGTTAGGAATATCTCCTTTTCTCCTGAGGATTCTCCTATGGTAGGGTTTCTTTTGTATTATATATAGGCCTCTTTGGTGAACTAATAAGACACAAGAACATATTTTCTGAAATCCTTTCATGGTATCAGAGCTCGATCCGAAGGTACTGTTTTTTCAATAAACTTACCAGTGTAGCATCGTCATCATGACTACCGAGGATCATTTTGGACTGGAGACCGTGACTGGTGCTCCATTGCTTTCTGCCGCGACTGGCACTGAGCATTGAGTGGCCGCGACTGGCCGCCCCGACATGACTTTTCGAACCGCGATTGGTTCTCTCGAGACCAAGCCTGCGTCTCTGTTTTGTCTCCATCCCGCATATCATCCGGGAATGGTAATCTCCACTGTTGAATTAACCAAAGATAATTATGATGGTTGGGCAGAAGCCATGAGAAACGCTTTGATCTCGAAAAAGAAAGAAGAATTTGATGGAGATGTCGTCCGCCATCTCCGTCCTCTCCAGATTTCGTGGACTGGCGAGCGGTAAACTCGATGATCATGGCTTGGATTATGAATACGATTTCTCCATCCTTGCGCGCTTCTTTTTCTTATGCCTCCACTGTTCCAGATCTCTGAGACAACATTCGTAGGCGAATGTCTCTTGGAAACGCTGCCCGGGTCTATCAACTTCGACAATCCATTGCGACCTACACACAAAACAGCTCGAGCGTCGGAGATTATTTTGACAAGCTCCAGACCATGTGGCGCGAGTTATCAAACTACAAACCTCTGAAGCCGTTTACAAAAGTCGAAGAACTTGCCAAGGAACGGGATGAAAAGCATCTCTATGCGTTTTTTTATGGGGCTTGATAACGGTAAGTTCGGCCACATACGCACAAATATACTTGCTATAAAGTCACTACCAGATTTAGACTCCGCTTTTTCCATCATGGTGGATGCCGAACGTCAACACTCTCTTGTACACAAACAAGAACAACAACCTGTTGTGGGATTCGCGGTGCATATTTCTTCTCCAAATCATGTTGCGGCTAGACGGGCAAGAGATGATTCTCTTCTGTGTAATCATTGTGGCAATACTGGGCATATGATTCAGCAATGCTATCAACTCCATGGATACCCCGAGTGGTGGGGTGACCGTTCCAAGAATGTTCATGGTCGAGGACGCAATGGCGGACAAGGTGGATGCTGTGGGGGCCGTGAACGTGGTTCTGCAAATTCGTGCAGGTCTCTTCCTCTAATGTTGATGTTTTGCCTCCACATCCTAGCATTCTCCTCCCGTTGCTGTACCAGAACTTACTGCGGATCAATATCATTCCCTGCTCTCCCTGCTAAATCAACAAAAACAGGGGTCGACGGATCGTCTTTCTGGTAAGGCATCATTTATTGATTTTATTGTTGACTCGGACGCTTCTCACCATATGACATGAGATATTACATTGTTGTCTCACCTTCGGTCGATTTTAGCTCATCCCATTGATCTCCCCGATGGGTCTCACACCGGAGCTACACAAGTGGGCGAGTTGGTTATTACTAAGTCCTTGATTCTAAAGGATGTTTTCTTTGTGCCTACTCTTACCTGCAATCTTATCTTTGTGGCGAAATAGATAAAACAGAACTCGTGTTCCGTCACCTTTATTGATGGTCTTTGTGTGATACAAGATCGTTCCAGGAGGATCCTGATTGGGGCGTGTGAGGACTGCGATGGGGTGTTCAAGGTTCGTCGAGTGAAAGAGATTACTGCATTGCGGATTTCGGCCGGGGACAAGCATGATCTTTGGCACCGTCGACATGGACATCTTTCTGACAAGAGTTTATCATCTTTGGTTTATGTTTTGGATTTGGGTAGCCGTAGTTCTTCCATTGATTCTCCATGTGACATTTGCTTTCGAGCGAAACAAACTCGGAGTGTTTTTCCAGATAATAGTAATAAAGCTTGCGATTCTTTTGCTCTTATCCACTGTGATGTTTGGGGTCCGTTTCCGATTCCTACCAAGAATGGAAAACATTTCTTTCTCACAATAGTTGATGACTACTTTCGTGCCACATGGGTCTATCTTTTGAGATCTAAAAGTGAAGTTGTTCAGATTTTGCATAATTTTTGCATTTTGATCGAGAGAAATTCAGAAAACAGGTCATAGTCGTTCGTACCAATAATGGCACCGAGTTCGTGGTTTTACGCTCTATCTTTGCAATCTCTGGCATTATTCATCAGACATCATGGGTGGACACTCCTCAACAAAATGGGAGAGTTGAACGCAAACACAGGCATATACTCAATGTGGCACGGTCCTTACGCTTTCAAGCACATATCCCGATTGATTTTCGGAGGGATTGTATCTTAAAGGCGGTCTACATCATCAATCGTACTCCGTCGTCCCTTCTTCAAAACAAGACCCCATACGAACTGTTGTTTGGCAAGCCACCTTCATATGAGCAGTTCAAAGTTTTTGGATGCTTGGTTTTTGTTCACGTGAAAACCCCGCAACGTGATAAGTTCGGAGAGCGGGCTCGCAAGTGTGTTTTCCTTGTCTATCCGGAGGCCAAGAAGGCTTGGCGAGTTTATGACTTGGAGGAAGAGACATATCTATACTCTAGGGATGTGGTTTTCTCTGAAAATACATTCCCGTTTGCTACTACACCGTGGGTACAACATGCTCATCCATCATCCGCTGAACTCCAATCATCTCCTGCCTTAGTTTGGGTTGGAGACTTTCTGAGCTTCTATTATGCATCCACGCCGCCTGACAGGGGAAGTTCCTCCACAGATCCTGTGATCCTTGTTTCTGTTAACAATCGTATAGTCTCTCCTCCGTTAGTATGTTCTCCGTCGTCCACTGATTCTTGTTGCTTGTCGGCCACGGAATCTGCTACTCTGTACGAAACAGAACCTTTTGAGCCAGTCCTTTCGGCCTCTTCATCTCATCCTCCACCTACATCCACTGATACTGAATTTTTGGGCCGTGGACATCGTAAGAAAACTTAGTCTGTTCTCTTGAAGCCTTATGTTCTCTACAACGCTCGATCGATACCCCATCCACGCACACTCTCTTCGACGCGTCCTCCAGGTACTACTCCGTACCCTATCACTACTTATGACTCCAGTGCTCATTTTTCTTCGCACCATCGTGTGCTCCTTGCTACCATAATTGACGTGCAGGAACCTCGGTCATATAATGAGGCTATTAAACATCCGCAGTGACGAGCGGCTATGGAGGAAGAAATCAAAGCTCTTCAAAATAACGGCACTTGGACTCTTCAGACTCTTCCAGTTGGAAAAAAACCATTGGTTGCAAATGGGTTTATAAGGTCAAGCATAAGAGTGATGGAAGCATTGAACGTTATAAGGCTCGCCTAGTGGCTCTCCGAAATCATCAAAAGGAGGGAATTGATTACAACGAAACATTTGCTCCGGTGTTCAAGCTGACTACAGTACGTACGTTCCTTGCTATCGCCACAATAAAAAAAAATGGGAGGCACATCAAATGGACGTCCTCAACGCCTTTTTCCACGGGGACCTAGACGAAGAAGTGTATATGCGTGTTCCTCTAGGTTTTGACGCTGCCTCTTCCAGTCTTGTGTGTCAGCTTCACAAGTCACTTTACGAACTCCGTCAGGCTCCTCGTTGCTGGTTCAAAAAAATTGACATTCTTCAATTTGGATATACTCGGTCTTATGCAGACTATTCTTTGTTCACGTACGTTCGCGGTGCGATTCGTCTACATGTTATTATTTATGCGGATGACCCTCTGGTTGGTGGAAATGATGCCTCATTCATCGCCAAATTCAAAGCCTATTTGAGTACATGTTTCCACATGAAATATTTGGGGTCACTCAAGTATTTTCTTGGAATTGAAGTCGCCCGCAGCTCGCACGACATCTTCCTGTCGCAACGCAAATATACGTTGGTCATCGTCTCTGAATGTGGTCTTCTAGGAGCTAAACCCGCTTACACGCCTATGGAACATAATCACCGCCTTGCTTACTCGACGACTACTTTCTTGGTCGATCCTGAGCCCTATCGTCGGTTGGTGGATAGATTGTTTATCTCTCGCTTACTCGCCCAGATTTGTCTTATGCTATCCATACACTTGCTCAATACATGCAGTCTCCTACTACTGACCACTGGGAAGCAGCGTTGAAGGTCATCTGGTACTTGAAAGGTTGTCCGGGATAGGGCATTTTTCTCCAAGCCGAGAGCTACTTGTTCCTCCAGGCTTATTGTGACTCTGACTGGGGCACCGATGTTAAGAATTAATTCTACATATATGAGATTAATCATATATGGATAGATTAGTTCTTAATAATATCCTAAGGATTAAATAAAACATACACAACTATATTTGGTAGTCAAAGGTGGCCGTTGGAAGGAAGGAAAGGGATGTTGCTATTTTTTAGTAATTAGAATCACATGTGCAACTCAAGAAACCAAGCAACAAGGAGCTGTCACTTTCTCCTCTTTAGCCGTGAAAGATGAGGACACATTCATTAATTATGTTGTACTTGTTTACTTCTAATTGTAGTTTAAATTCAGCTCATGGTCTCTATATATAGAACCACTTATGTAATGCTTATACTCATGGAATGAATTAAAGTTTATTCCTAATTCTTCTTCCTATTCTCTTAGTTCTACAAACATCTTATTCTCTTCTTAAACACTCAAATTCTAACATGGTATCAGAGCGGTTTTAATTTATTCTCTCATCATTCTCTTGTGTTTCTAAGCTCAAACTCTCGATCTCTCTTCTCATATTTTGTCCGTTTTTTTAATTCAAAACAATTCCAAAATCACTAAAATCTCTTTACAAGCAAAATGGATATGGAAGGCACAAAAATGGCTGTTCCCATAATCCTCAAAGGTCCAAACTACCTATTATGGTCAAGATTAATCAAATCAGCCCTAGGAGGCAAAGGACTTTGGAAGCATATTGAAGAAAATGAAGCTCCAAAGGTAACATCTCACGGTGAAGATGGAAAAGAAATTATCACCATGGACTCGGAAAAGTGGACACAAGAAGATCAAGCCATTCTATCTTTCCTTCAAAACTCCCTTGAGCCATCAATCCTTGATGCCTATTCCTATTGTGAAAGTGCAAAGGAATTATGGGACATCCTCAAGAAGGTTTTTGGTAACATCTCCAATATAAGCCGGATTTATGAAGTGAAAAGAGAAATCAACAATCTCACACAAGAAGGGATGACCTTCAACAAACATTTTGGGAGGTTTAGGTCCTTATGGGCGGAGCTAGACATCTTAAGGCCGAGCTCCATTGATCCAAAAGTCCTCAATGAGAGGAAAGAACAAGATAAAGTCTTTAATCTCCTCTTCACCCTAAGTCCCGCCTGTAATGATGTTATCAAGCACATCCTTAGGTCCGACACTCTACCAAGCCTAGAGGATGTGTGTGCTCAAATTCAAAAAGAAGAAGGGTCACTTGGCTTATTTGGAGGCAAATGCGAGATGATTCAACTAGCAAACAAGGGACATTTTCAACTAGGAGGCGTTGGAGGCTTTGGCGGCAAACAAGGATTCAAAAAATGTGTGTATTGCAAAAAGGAAGGACACACTAAAGAGGAATGTTGGATCCTTCATCCCCACCTCAAGCCACCAAGGAACAATAATTTCAAGAACCAAAGAGCTCACTTTTCCAACAAAACACAAGGAGAGCCGACCGGTGCATCTTCTTCTCAAAATCATGGGGATGAAGTCAAGACTATGGCCGCCTACATGATGAATGCTCAAGCTGAGATGGTCAAGAAGTCCGACATTGAAGCACTCATCAAAGCCTTGAAAGAGAATTCCGGTAATAAAGAGGGTAAAGGTTTTCTTGCATCTAAAAATACTAAACCGTTATTAATTGATTCCGGAGCTTCTCATCATATGATTAGTGATGCTAATCTCTTAAGAAATATTAAACCGGCCTTAGGTAGTGTCATAGTAGCAAATGGTTACAAGGTTCCAATAGAAGGTGAAGGAATTCTTAATTTATTTGAAAAAGATACAATAGCATTATACTTGCCTAAGTTTACATCAAATTTGTTATCGGTTAAAAGAACCACAAATGATTTAAATTGTAATGTGATTTTTAGTCCTAATGTGGTTTCTTTTCAGGATATTAAGACATGGAAAATATTTGGCAAAGGAGTCACCAAGGATGATTTATACATGCTTGAAGACACCAAGTCTTTTTCGGATGTATTTAAAATTTCGGATGTTTCTAATGCTTCTAATATTTTCAAAACTTTTTCAGTCTCTTATGATGATGTTATTTGGCATGCTAGATTAGGACATCCACATGTTCGTGCCTTAAGCTTAATGTTGCCTAATGTTTCTTTTAAATCGGATGAATGTGAGGCTTGCATTCTAGGAAAACATTGTCGAACTGTTTTTTCTAAATCTCTCACAAACTATGAAAATTGTTTTGATCTTGTGCATTCGGATGTGTGGACAGCCCCATGCCTATCTAGAGAAAACCATAAATATTTTGTCACTTTTATAGATGAAAAATCAAAGTATACATGGATTACTTTGTTAAATCTTTTGTCACTTTTATAGATGAAAAAACAAAGTATACATGGATTACTTTGTTACAATCTAAGGATAGGGTGCTAGAAGCATTTATAAATTTTCAAAACTATGTTACTAACCATTTTAATGCCAAGATTAAAATTTTTAGATCGGATAATGGTGGAGAATATATGAGCACAACCTTCAAATTACATCTATCTAATCATGGCATAATACACCAAACAAGCTGTCCATATACTCCCCAACAAAATGGTATAGCCGAGAAGAAAAATAGACATCTAATGGAGGTGGCAAGGTCTATGATGTTCCATACAAGTGTACCAAAAAGGTTTAGGGGAGATGTGGTTTTAACCGCATGCTATCTTATAAACCGAACCCCTACAAAAGTCCTACAAGATCTCTCCCCATTTGAGGTATTAAACAAAACTAAACCTCTTATTAACCACTTACGAGTTTTTGGTTGTGTATGTTTTGTAATAGTACCCGGGGAACACAGAAACAAACTAGAGGCAAGAAGCAACCACTTACGGTTTTTGGTTGTGTATGTTTTGTATTAGTACCCGGGGAACAAAGAAACAAACTAGAGGCGAGAAGCACAAAGGCTATGTTCATTGGATATTCTACTACCCAAAAGGGGTATAAGTGTTATGATCCCTCTACATGGCGAGTTCTAGTATCCAAAGATGTCACGTTCATAGAAGACAAAGGGTTCTATGATGAGAAAAATTGGAAAAGCATAAAGGACTTGGCTAGTTCACCTTCGGACCAAGCTAACAACCTCAAGAAAATTTTAGAGACACTTGGGTTAGGAACCATTGAACAACTAAGAAGGAACGCAACCATCCATCTAACACCAAGAAGCGCCGGACTTGAGGAAGAAAGAGCACAAGAAGGCAATACCGTTGATCATGAATGGGGAAATGAAAATGGACAGTCCGAGGCTGACATAAATGCCATGGATGAGATGAACTTTCAAGAGGAAGAACATCAAGCTCATGATCAAGGAATTGCCGAGGTACAAGAAGTACAAGATGTAAATGAGGCCGAGTTACAAGAGGAGCCGAGGGTTGAAACACAAGAAGTGGTACAAGGATTGAGAAGAAGCGCAAGGCTAAGGAAGGTAAAAAGAGTGTATTACAATTGTGAAGCGGTAGCTCATCCAATTCAAGCAACATGCTCTCTAGGCATGTACCCTAATGAACATCAAGTCTTCATGGCCTACATGGATGAGGAGTACATCCCGAAGTCATATGAAGAAGCCAAAGAGCATAAAGTGTGGAGAGATGCCGTGGGGAATGAGCACAAAGCAATGGAGATAAATGGCACTTGGTTTGAGTCGGAATTGCCTAAGGGAAAGAAAGCCGTCTCAAGCAAATGGGTGTTCACGATCAAATACAATAGTGATGGGTCCATAGAAAGGCACAAAGCAAGACTCGTGGCAAGAGGATTCACACAAGTGTATGGAGAAGACTATGTAGATACATTTGCTCCCGTTGCAAAGCTCCATACTATTCGGATCATACTCTCCCTTGCCGTGAACCTTGAGTGGAATCTTTGGCAAATGGATGTCAAAAATACATTTCTACAAGGGGAATTAGAAGATGAGGTCTACATGTATCCACCTCCGGGAGTAGAACACATAGTGAATCCGGGAAATGTTTTAAGACTTAGAAAGGCGATCTATGGTCTTAAACAATCCCCAAGGGCGTGGTACCACAAGCTTAGCACAACACTAAATGGACGTGGCTTTAGAAGATCCGAGGCCGATCATACTCTATTCACATTGCCAAGCTCAAAGGGAAGGGTGGTGGTGCTTGTCTATGTTGATGATATAATCATCACGGGAAGTGACATAGAAGGCGTGGAAGCCACTAAGGTATATCTTAAAACTATGTTTGATATTAAGGATTTAGGAGAACTAAAGTACTTTCTAGGAATAGAAATATGTCGTTCTAAGGAAGGACTATTTCTATCCCAAAGAAAGTACACCCTTGATATGTTGAATGAGCTAGGTACAATGGAAGGAAGAATAGCAAGAACTCCACTAGAAGATGGATACAAAGTGATGCGTAAGGGGGAGATAGATGATGAGCCGTTTGAAGACCCTAAACTCTATAGGAGAATGGTTGGGAAATTGATCTATCTCACCATAACAAGGCCGGACATTTGTTTTGCGGTGAACCAAGTGAGCCAATATATGCAAGATCCAACAACTTATCATTGGAAGATGGTTGAACGGATCCTAAACTATTTAAGTGGAACAAAGGATCAAGGAGTATGGATGGGATGCAACAAGAACACGGAGATTGTAGGATATTGTGATGCGGATTGGGCCGGGGACCGAGTGGATAGGAAGTCAACCACGGGCTATTGCACATTTATAGGAGGCAATCTAGTTACGTGGAAGAGCAAGAAGCAAAAGGTGGTTTCATGTTCAAGTGCGGAAGCCGAGTACCGAGCAATGAGGAAGTTAACCAATGAGTTAGTATGGATTAGAAATGTTATCACAGACTTGGGCATTGAGACATCATCTCCCATTACAATGCATTGTGATTACAAAGCCGCCATCCACATTGTGTCCAATTCGGTGTTTCATGAGAGGACAAAGCACATTGAAGTGGATTGTCATAAGGTTAGACAAATGATTGAACAAGGAGTAATTCTACCGTGCTATACAAGAAGTGAAGATCAATTGGCCGACATTTTCACCAAGGCTACAAGCAAGAAGATTTGTGAGTCCATATTCCCTCGGCTTGGACTCACAAACATTCGGACATGATATGTCTAACATGGCAATGAATTGTACTCTTTTTTCTAAGTGTGGTTTTGTCCCATTGGGTTTTCCCACTTAGGTTTTAATGAGGCAAGGAGCCATGGGTCTAGCTTATCAATAGTGGTACACTATAGTTAAGCTTGAGGGGGAGTGTTAAGAATTAATTCTACATATATGAGATTAATCATATATGAATAGATTAGATCTTAATAATCTCCTAAGAATTAAATAAAACACACACAACTATATTTGGTAGTCAAAGTGGCCGTTGGAAGGAAGGAAAGGAATATTGCTATTTTTGAGTAATTAGAATCACATGTGCAACTCAAGAAACCAAGCAACAAGGAGTTGTCCCTTTCTCCTCTATAACCGTGAAAGATGAGGACAAATTCATTAATTATGTTGTACTTGTAGTTTAAATTCAGCTCATGGTCTCTATATATAGAACCACTTATGTAATGCTTAAACTCATGGAATGAATTAAAGTTTATTCCTAATTCTTCTTTCTATGCTCTTAGTTCTACAAACATCTTATTCTCTATTCCTAATTCTTCTTCCTATTCTCTTAGTTCTACAAACATCTTATTCTCTTCTTAAACACTCATATTCTAACAACCGAGCCGCAACGTAGACGTTCTTTGACCGGTTATTTGATTCTTCTTAGCGACTCCCCCATTTCATGGAAGTCTAAACGCCAGGCCACTCTCTCTTCATCTTTCGCGGAGGTGGAATACCGTGCCATGACCTTTATTTGTCGCGAACTAAAATGGCTCCGAGAAATTCTTCAGAACTTTGGCGTTCACTTACCTCCGACTCACCTTACATGTGACAGCCAAGCAGCCCTTCACATTCCCGCTAATCCAGTTTTCATGAACGGACCAAACACATCGACATTGACTGTCACTATGTACGTGATGAGTTCAAAGCTGGACGTGTCACTACTTCTCACATTCGAACAACAGAAAAATTGGCGGACATGTTCACCAAAGCTCTTGGACGACAACAATTTGACTATCTTCTTCGCAAGTTGGGCCTCATCAACCTCCACGCTCCAACTTGAGGGGAAGTAATAGGAATATCTCCATATATTCACTTGTATATTCTGTTTAGGATACTATGATTAGTTTCCTTTTCTGCTGAGGATTCTCCTATGGTAGGGTTTCCTTTGTATTATATATATGCCTCTTTGGTGAACTAATAAGACACAAAAACATATTTTATGAAATCCTTTCACAACAATTTTATCTTAAAAAAAAGCTCAAATCCAATACGGTGTTTGTACATATCTTCGAGCATTAACTTTGACAACAAGGCTAGAACATTTTGATAATAAACGTTCATGTAGTCTGCGGATAATTCACCATGGTATGAAGGATATTAGGATATTATTGTATTAAGGGTATAATTGTAATTTTCTATTCCCTAATTAGGTTAACTCTTTAACCTCTTGTACATATAGCCGTTCAAGGCTTTGATTGAATGAATAATTCGAATTCATTATTCACATAGTATCAGAGCTCAAATCGTCTCACGACGTAACCCTAGCCGCCTAACCTTTTTTTTCGGCCACCCCAGCCGCCGCACCCTATTGGCCCGGCCGCCGCACCCCCTTCGGCCCAGCCGCTGCTCCGACGATCCAACCATCGCCCGCACGCAGCCGCCTCAACCGTTCGATGCACGTCCCTGAATCAACGCACCGTGCTCTGCAGCAATGTCGCACATCCCGGAATCGTCGAATCGTACCGAGTCTGTGAGCATGTTCGATCCAACCTAGCCACAGAAACTCCTCTTCTCATGTAACATGTCAAGCGTTACAAAACTCACACCGACGAATTACCTCACTTGGAGCGTCCAGATCCGTTCCCTACTCGAAGGCTACAATCTCGAGTGCTTCATCAACGAAGACTCCGTCGTGCCGCCAGCCACGATCTAAATCGATGGAATTCAGCAATTCAAGCCCACCTTCAGCCCGTGGAAACACCAGGACAGACTTCTCTTCAGTTCCTTGCTCGGCGCACTCTCCCTCCCGCTCCAACCGGTCATCGCTCGAGCCACTTCCAATCGAGAAGCTTGGCGAACCCTAGCCAACATCTATGGCAAAGCCTCTCGTGGTCATGTCAAACAGCTACGAGATCAAATCAAACGTTGTGTAAAAGGATCTCAATCGGTGGAAGAATACCTTCGGTTCATCACCACCAAAACGGACGAACTCGCACTCCTTGGGAAACCAATGGATCATGAGGATGTTCTTGAAGCCATCCTTGATGGACTGTCGGAGGAGTACAAACATGTGGCTGATGTGATCAATGCAAAAGACACCACAATCTCCATCGAAGAGCTGCACGAAAAACTCATCAATCATGAGGCGAAACTTGCCGTGGAACTCCCTCCGTCAGCCACTGCCCTACCCATCACGGTTCATCTTGCCGCTGCCCGTCCTAAACCACAAAACCCGAATTCTCAATGGAGTCGCAACAATAACAGGAGCTCCATGGGAGGTTACCGAGGCCGATGTCAAGCTTGCAGAACTCAAGGACACAGTGCGAAGTTCTGCAACCAATTCCGACTCATATCCATGAGCTCATCCTCGGATCCGATCCAAAACCGGTGGACACCCCCTCAACGTCCGTGGCCGCCCGCTACTCACGTTGCTACGTATCCCACCTATGACACCTCGAGTTGGCTTCTTGACAGTGGTGCCTCGCATCACATTACATCCGACTTGCAGAACCTGTCACTCCACAGTCCATATCAAGGAGGCGAGGAAGTCACCATAGCCGATGGCTCCGGACAACCCATCACTCATACGGGTTCTTTTTCGCTCTCCTTACCAACTCGTTCACTTATGCTTGATAGTGTGCTTTGTGTTCCCTCCATGCACAAGAACTTGGTCTCGGTTCATCGTTTATGCAAGTCTAATGGTGTTTCCGTTGAATTCTTTCCTCATATGTTTCAGGTGAAGGATCTAATCACGAGGGCGCCCGTTCTTCAAGGAAACACTAAGGATGGAGTTTATGTGTGGCCGTCCCCTACCACCAGTACCTCACCCACCGTTGCCTTCTCTACCCTTAAGCCCACCATTTCCACTTGGCATTCACGTCTTGGACATCCGTCACTACCCATCCTCAAACACGCCTTGTCCAAGGTTCAAATTCCTGTCACTCCACGCCTTGTCCAAGGTTCAAATTCCTTTAGTTCGTGAGTCTTTAGTTTCTCTGTGCAATTCTTGTCTTAGTAATAAGAGTCACAAACTCCCGTTGCATGAGTCATCTATTGTTTCTTCTCGTCCACTTGAATTTATTTTCTCTGATTTATGGACATCTTCTATTATTTCAACGGATGGTTTCAAGTATTATGTTCTCTTTGTTGACCATTTTACGCGTTATTCTTGGCTTTATCCGCTCAAACAAAAATCACAAGTTCGAGCAACTTTCATTGCCTTTAAATCTCTTGTTGAAACCAAGTTTAACACTAAAATCGTCAATCTTTACACCGATAACGGTGGGGAATACATAGCCCTTGCATCTTTCCTTCCGGACAATGTCATTTCACACTACACAACCCCTTCACACACCCCCGAGCATAATGGGATATCCGAACGCCGACATCGTCACATTGTCGAGACCGGATTATCTCTCCTCATGCATGCCTCCTTACCACTACCCTATTGGTCCTATGCCTTCACGGTCGCGGTTTATCTTATAAACCGAATGCCAACTCCACTCCTCTCGTATGCCTCACCCTACGAAACCCTCTTCCAAACATCACGAAACCTCCATAAACTTAAAATCTTTGGTTGTTTGTGCTATCCTTGGCTACGTCCTTATGCTTCTCACAAACTAGACCCTAGATCCGCTCCTTGTGTCTTCCTTGGATACTCCAACACTCAAAGTGCATATCTTTGTCTTGACCTATCCAAACTCCGTGTCTTCGTCTCTCGTCACGTTGTCTTCCATGAATCTGTATTTCCCTTTGTCAACCTTTCCAAATACGTCACCCATCCTGAAATACCCGCCCCCTCCCCATCCTCCAATGGTCCTTCTCTATCACCCATCCAACCACTTACCTTGTCACACGCTCCATCTCCTCCACCGATGCCCCCAAGACTAGATTCTTCCCTGATCAATGAGAATGACATGGACACTAGCCAAGCTGCGGACTCCTCTCCCTCCTCCACTCCAGTACCGCCTTTGGAGGCGGCCCGTGCTCCTACCGTGGCGGACTCAACCACTCAAAACGTCCACCCAATGGTGACCCGCAGCAAGGCCAATGCCATTCGATCTAATCCTCTGTTTGCGCATGTGTGTACAGGTTCCCTTGACGAAACAGAACCAGCAACATCAACACAAGCTCTCCGTAACACCAAATGGAGACAAGCTATGAGTGATGAATTCAATGCTCTTCTTCAAAACGAGACATGGGAACTTGTACCTCCTCAAACCGCAAGCAATATTGTTGGATGCAAATGGGTTTTCCGTATCAAACGAAAACCCGATGGTTCAATCGATCGCTACAAAGCTCGCTTGGTTGCTAAAGGCTTTCATCAACGTCCGGGAGTGGATTTTCACTAGACTTTCAGTCCAATGGTTAAGCCCGCAACAATCCGTATCGTGCTTAGCCTTGCGATCTCCAACGGATGGCACATAAATCAGCTTGATGTCAACAATGCCTTCCTCCAAGGCAAACTCACTGAAGATGTATACATGGAGCAACCACCTGGATTTATTGACAAGGATCACCCTCTTCACATTTGCAAACTCCGGAAAGCTATCTATGGTCTCAAGCAGGCACCTCGTGAATGGTACTCTGAATTACGAAATTTTTTGCTTCGCAGTGGCTTCAAGAATTCTCTTGCGGATGCTTCACTCTTTGTACTCAACACGCCAACCACCAAGCTCTATGTTCTCATCTATGTCGATGATATGATCATCACGGGTTCTTCCTCCACTCACATTCAGACCTTCATCAATTTGTTGGTGTCTCGGTTCTCAATTAAAGACCTCGGTGCTCTCACCTTCTTTCTTGGAATTGAAGCCACGAGAACACCACAAGGTCTACACTTGTCGCAGCGGAAGTACATCACGGACCTTCTCATTGGGACAAACATGCATGATGCGAAGTCTGTCTCTACACCATTGCCATCGACCTCACGGCTCACCATTTCCTCGGGCTCACCTCTTCCTGACCCAACCGAATTCCGACAAGTGATTGGGAGCCTACAATATCTTGCCCTCATACGTCCGGACGTGAGCTATGATGTCAACAAGTTGTCTCAGTTCATGCATCAACCCACGGATGAGCATTGGCTATGCGCCAAACGTGTGCTTCGTTATCTTGCTGGCTCTCGTGCACAAGGTATCTTTCTTGTAGCTCAAAACACTTTGTCTCTTTATGCTTTCAGCGATGCGGATTGGGTTGGAGACTCATCTGACTTCAAATCCACGGGAGCATACATTGTTTATCTTGGCAAGAATCCGATATCGTAGTCCTCCAAGAAACAAAATGGCAACTCACGATCATCCACGGAGGCAGAATATCGGTCCGTTGCCAACAGCTCGGCCGAAATTTGTTGGCTAGGCAATCTCCTCATGGAACTTGGTGTTACCCTCACGTCGGCTCCGACTATTTATTGTGATAATATTGAAGCTACTTATCTCAGCGCCAACCCGGTTTTTCACTCCCGTATGAAGCACCTCGCACTTGATTATTTCTTTGTCCATGGCCAAATTGAAGCTGGTACTCTTCGAGTCTCTCACGTGCACTCCAAAGACCAACTCGCCGACATCCTCACCAAACCTCTAGCGCGGTTACAGTTCCATGAGTTATGTTCCAAGATTGGAATCACCTCGGGTGATTCATCTTGCGGGGGCGTATGAAGGATATTAGGATATTATTGTATTAAGGGTATAATTGTAATTTTCTATTCCCTAATTAGGTTAACTCTTTAACCTCTTGTACATATAGTAGTTCAAGGCTTCGTTGAATGAATAATTCAAATTCATTATTCAAACATGGTTCATAACCTGAATAAGAAAGAGCTAAAAAAATAATAGAGAACCATCACTTAGTGTGGGAGAAGAAAACATGAAAAAAAAAAAACACGTAACGAACGGATCCATTTCCTTTTTCGAACTCAGCTGACCTAGTATCGCGATTGTAGAGTCCAATCGTTTCGTAAAATAATTATTCACAAGATTCTCGCATGTAGTTGTCATAAGTCAAAACACCATCAATTCTAAACATTTGACAAAATGCATAATGTTGTTTCTATACAAATTGCAAAGGAATTAGAACTGTAATAGTTTATTTTTCAGAGTTTTATGGTCTTAGTCCATTCATTTAAAAAAAAAAATCAATCATATATACAATCTAAAGTCTATTCATTAAAAGAAAAAAAATCAACCATTATATACAATATATGAAAAACAATCTACCACTTCATTCATTAGTTTTTGATTCTAAGTTTTAAAACAAACCATGAAATAATGCATGTTTTTTAGTGTAGTATATCTATGACTAGAGATAATTACTTTACATAAATAAATATTATGCACTGATACATATAATTATATTTTTAACATTTTACATTGGTCTTAATATTTACTCTTGTAATGGTTTAGAATATATTCCATATAACTAGGGCTGGGCAAAATATCCGAAGTATTCGTATTCGATTCGTATTCGAACCGTATTCGATCCGAAAAAGCAAATATCCGTAGGAACAAATACAAATACAAATACCAAGATTTAGATATTCGACAAATACAAATACAAATAGTATAGTCAATTATTCGTAAGTACTCGTATCCGTAAGTACTAAATAGATAATTTATTTAATATATAGATATATATATAAATATAATAAATTTAAGGATCAAATTATAAATAAAAATATTATTATAATTGATTTTCAGATCAAATATAAAACATATAAAGAAATAATTATTATATTTAAAATTTAAGGACTAAACTGTAAATTATAAAAGTTTTAACCTTAATTTAAAGGTTTTTTAAAAAAATTGATTTTATTACAGATACGGATATCCTACGAATATCCGAATATTTGCGGATATTCGAATTTACGAATATTCGTATTTACGAATACGAATACGAATAATAAAATCGAATATTCGACAAATACGAATACGAATAGTTGAATATTTACGGATATTCGTTATTTGTCCACCCTACGTATAACAACATATTACATGGAATATGTTTTGTTATCATGGTTTATGTTAATACAAAATTTCAAACCAAATATTACAGTACAATACAATTTAGACAAAAAAAAATCATCAACTCCATGAGGAACTATTCCTAGTATATATAATTACGTCAAATTAAACTGCGAATGTATGCAATCAGTTTGAAGTGTAAATTCAGTCCGCGTGTACCTAATGGAAACATGCTTTGAAAATTATATATTATTATTATTATTATTATTATTATTATTATTATTATTATTATTATTATTATTATTATTATTATTATTATTATTATTATTATTATTATTATTATTATCCGTGGTTCATTTTTCAAATAAATAAAGTGGACTCCAAATACTTTTATTATTATAAATATATATTTCCTATAATTATATTAATGTAATTCACCTGATAATGATTACATTGGAATAATAATTATCTCTTACTGAAATAATATTATATGATTTATTTTTAAAATTTTATCAATTAAAGCATTTGTTGAAAACATTTCACGATTAACCTCCAACCATGATCCCTCAATTAAATCATTTTAAAAATTGTATTTGAGTAACAACTACAAACATATTTTTAATATTTTAAATTAAGCCTTATAAATATCTATCAATGCAATATTGAAATTAATTATGTTACAAAACTATGGACTTTTATTATAAAAATAATAATAAATCAATCCCATCAATTATCTGGTAAACCATTACATTGCATCAAACAAAAAATAACTCATCGACCAATATTAGAATATAGTATACAAAATACGTAATTAGATTAATTAGTTTGTTAGATTAAATAAACAATTAGTAGGTACAATTATTGTATATAAATAGGTGAAAAATAATGTATTTTTTTAGTTAATCAATAAAAATCACTTTTGTTCTTATTCTAAAATGGTATCAAGAGCTATATTCTCTCTCTTCGGCTGTAAACCCTAATTCCCTTCTTTCTTCCCTTCTTCCTTCTGTAAATCGGTGGTGACTCTTTGAATCGGAAAATTTTTTGTTCCCTTTCTCTCCGGATTCTTAGTCCTCTCATCTTCGGCGTCACCAATTTTTTCTTCTCTTGTTCGATTTTGAACATCCAAGTCGTCTTCTTCGAGTCATCCTCTTCGACTCGTCTTCTTCGAGCTATCCTCTTCGACTCGATTTCTTCGAACTGTCTTCGTTGTTCTCTTCACCGGCTTCTTCTTCGCCGGATTCTTGCTTCTTCGCTGGATTGTTCCCTTCTTCGCCGGCTTGTTCCCTTCTTCGCCTTTTTTTTTTCTTTTCCCTAATCGTCGATTTCCCTAATCGGTCGGTTACATCAATTTTTTTATCGACGATTTCGGAAAATCCCTAATCGTCGACTGCTTATCTCTTGCTTTCTTTCATCGACTGTTTGATTTTCTCTTGTTCTTCCAGTCTTCTTCTTCTTCCAGTCGATTGATTGACTTCGTTTTTGAATTCAGGTTTAAGCCGCCAGACCTTCTTTCTTTGGCTGGTTTCTTGTTTCTCGGTTTTACTTCGTCGGAGTTTTTTCTATCTTGCTCTCGGCAGGTTGTTTTTCAATTCTTCAATTCACCGATTTACAGAAGCTCATCTTTATGGCTTCTTTAATCCCCATCCCAAACCCTACCCAAAACATCGAGCCCTACAAAAATTCCCTTTATTTGCACACAAATGATCAGAGTTGTGTGCTTCTTGTCACCGAAAAACTTACTGGTGAGATGAATTTCAACACTTGGAGGAGGTCTATGACCATGGCACTGAACGACAGAAACAAATTGGGTTCACCGGATGATCCCGATTTTGAAACATGGCATCGATGTAATGATATCGTATGCTCATGGATCATAAATTCGGTTGTCAAAGAAATTGGAGATAGTATAGTGCATATGAACACTGCCTCTAGTATTTGGCAGAATCTTAATGATAGGTTTAATCCAACCAACCTCCCTAGGATTTATGGCATCGAAACCGAATTACAGAACCTTAAACAAGGGAACCTTGACCTCCATTCCTACTATACCCGTTTGATCATTTTTGGCAAGAACTTAAAAACTTAGATGACCCAATTTTTTTGTTCTTGCACAAAATGTGAATGTAGCATTAAGACACAGATAACAAAATCCGAAGAAAAACGTTATCTGTTAAAATTTTTAATGGATCTAAATGAATCCTTTTCTTTGGTCCGTCGTCAAATCCTTTTAATGGATCCCCTCCCTTCTATTGCAAAAGCCTTTAACCTAGTGATTCAAGATAAGCAACAACGAGGAGTTCTTCCTCCTCCTCTCGATGCCATTATTTTCCAATCCTCTTCAAATACCTCTGGTCCTTCATCCAGCTATTCTTATCGTCCTCATGGTTCCACCAATTTTAATTCACAACCTCGTCCTCGTCCTGTTTGTACCCATTGTGGTCTTCAATAACATATTATCTCAAAATGTTACCGCCTACATGGTTATCCTCCTGGATATAGGCAACCTAACTCAGGATCACAGAAATCTAGACCCCAATCTTTCAACTATTCGCCCCATATTAACAATGTCATTCAGGAAGTTCAACCTCCTATTCCTAGTTACACTTTTGCTGTATCCAATTCTGGAGTTGCTACGAGCAATCTTTTAACTCCAGAACAACTACATCAAGTAGGATCACACCTCACATATGTCCAAAGCTACAGTTCTAAATCACATTCCACTCCAGCAGACCATTCAGTGACCTCCGTTCCTCCTTCTCAGATAAATTCATCTGTTCCAACAACATTAGGTAATTCTTTAATAAATCTTTTTTATTCTTTTTCAATTAATTCCAGTTTACAGATTCCTAAGAATTCTTGGATTATTGATTTCGGAGCCAGTAATCATGTTTGCAATCATATCGATTCTTTTTCTGATTTGAAACCTCTTTCTAATGCTTTTGTTATTCTTCCTAATGGTTCCAAATTTTCTGTTTCTTTCATTGGAACTGTCATTCTTTCTTCACATCTAATTCTAAAATTTGTGCTATACATTCCTTCTTTCATTTTTAACCTAGTTAGTGTTAGTTTGTTAACTCAAGATTCCAACCTTAACGTCTCATTTACCGCTTCTTCTTGCCTCCTACAGGACCCTACTCGGGGCTTGATGATTAGGAAGGGTGATGTTTCTCACAACTTATACTTTTTGGATCCTACAACAATTCCAATTCTTGCTATTTCTACTTCTTCCGATGTATGACACAGTAGGCTAGGACATCTTTCTTTCCATAAAATCAGATTTTTGTCATCAAAATCCATCATCAATTCTTCTCCCATCTCTCCTTCTCATCACTATACAATATGTCCACAAGCAAAACAAAGAAAACTTTCTTTTCCTTCTAATAATAATCTCTCTAAAAACATTTTGATCTTGTACATATTGACATTTGGGGTCCATTTCATGTTGAATCAATTGATGGTTATAGGTTCTTTCTTACTATAATAGATGATAATTCTAGATATATATGGATATACTTCTTAAAATCAAAATCCGATGTCAACATCATTTTTCCTTCTTTTATAGCATATGTTGAAAATCAATTTAAAACAACGATTAAAGCTATTAGAAGTGATAATGCCCCGGAACTACAATTTAAAAACCTTCTCAATAGTAAAGGAATACTCCATTTTCATTCTTGTTCCTATACACCACAACAAAATTCTATGGTTGAATGCAAACATCAACACTTATTGAATGTTGCACGATCTTTGTTGATTCAATCCAATATTCCTTTAGAGTATTGGACTGATTGTATATCCACAGCAGCCTATCTTATCAATAGGACACCTGCTGCCATTCTAAATCACAAATCTCCATATGAATTGTTAAATGGTAAACAACCTAGTTATGACCATTTAAAAATATTTGGTTGTCTTTGCTATGTTACAACTTCTCCTATTAATAAGCATAAATTCACACCTAGAGCTAATCCTGCAGTTTTCTTAGGATATCCTATTGGTTATAAAGGTTATAAGGTTTTAGATCTGATTTCTAATCAAATCCTAATATCTAGACACATAATATTTCATGAATCCATATTTCCATTTAAGGATAATACTCATGTTCACCATGTTAATGACTTATTTCCATATTTTGTCCTCCCTTTACCCATTCCAGCAGATTTTTCTGTTGATTCTGCTAATAACACTTCCACTGCCAATGCCATAGTTCCTATCCCGGACAGAAATTTGTCTCAATCTCTTCCTACATCTTCTACTGCTTTAAAATCAAAGAGAATCAGTAAACCACCTCATTATCTTTCGGATTATCATTGTTATCATTTAAATTTTAAATCTGATCCATCTTTTACCAAAACACCATATCCAATTTTCTCTTTTCTATCATATTCAAAACTGTCCAATTCACACAGATTGTTTTCTCTAAACATCAGCACTGTTAGTGAACCTAAAAACTTTAATGAAGCATCTTTATCTCCTCATTGGACTGAAGCTATGCAACTTGAACATTGATAAATAACAATACTTGGTCTCTTTGCTCTTTACCTGCAAACAAGAAATCTGTAGGATGCAAATGACTATACAAAATTAAATATAATGCTGATGGGACCTTAGATAGATATAAAGCTAGATTAGTAGCAAAAGGCTACACTGAAACTGAAGGAATTGATTATACTGATACATTTAGTCCTGTAGCGAAAATGGTGACTGTACGACTTATTTTCTACCTTGCATCTTCTTTAAACTAGATTATAATTCAAATGGACGTATCGAATGATTTTTTAAATGGTGAATTGAATGAAGAAATTTACATGAATTTACCACCTGGATATGTACCTAATAAGGGGGAGAAACTACCAACTAATGTTGTATGCAAACTTAACAAATCTATTTATGGGTTGAAACAATCTTCTAGACAATGGAACATTAAATTCTCTTATGTGCTTAAGATTTCTGGTTTTAATCAATCCATTTGTGATAATTCTTTATTTTACAAAAGTTCTTCGGATTCGTTTTGGTGCTTTATTGCTCTATGTTGATGATATATTAATTGTTGGAAATAATGTTGCTGCTGTTGAGTCTTTGAAACAGGTTCTTCACTCTCATTTCAAGGTAAAAGATCTTGGTTATTGTAAATATTTTTTAGGTTTAGAGATAGCTCGAAATAATACTGGTATTTGCTTGAATCAAAGGAAATATACTCTTGAATTATTGGAACAGTTTGGCCTTTTAGGTTCTAAGCCAGTTAGCATCCCTATGGAAGTGAATGCAAAGTTTTCAGCTTCTGATAGCGATTTGTTGGCTGATCCTAAATACTATAGAATGTTGATAGGTAAACTGATTTATCTTACTATAACTAGACCAGATATTTGTTTTGCTGTGAATAAACTCAGCCAATATATGTCTGCTCCTACTCAATTACAATTGGTTGCTGCTATACGTATCTTACGATTTCTTAAAGCTTGTCCAGGACAAGGTTTATTTTATCCATCGATTCCTAGCACAACATTGACTGCTTTTTCGGATGCAGATTGGGCATCTTGCTTAGATTCACGAAGGTCAGTGACTGGTTATTGTGTATTTCTTGGTAACTCTCTTATTTCATGGAAATAAAAAAACAGATAACTATATCTCGAAGTAGTAGTGTCGAAGCAGAATATCGTTCTATGGCCAATGCTACTTGTGAATTGGTATGGATTTCTAACTTACTCAGTGAATTATCAATTCCTATTACCACACCCGCTTTGTTGTTTTGTGATAACACAACAGCACTACATATCGCAAACAACCCGGTCTATCATGAGCGCACGAAGCACATAGAAATTGACTGCCATCTCATTCGAGAAAGGCTTCAATCTGGTTTTATCAAGACGATGCACGTACAAACACATAATCAAATTGCTGATATCTTGACAAAACCTCTTTCTTCACAACAATTCCATACGTTAACCTCCAAGATGAGAGTTAAAAATATTTACTCTCCATCTTGAGGGGGAGTATTATAAAATATGTAATTAGATTAGTTAGTTTGTTAGATTAAATAAACAATTAGTAGGTACAATTATTGTATATAAATAGGTGAAAAACAATGTATTTTTTTAGTTAATCAATAAAAATCACTTTTTCCTTATTCTGAAAACCAAGTTAAATCTTATTGTTTTTATGTTGGCGATAATACCATTTACATTAATTCAATTTTCATAAATGATAACTTAATGATTATAATTTAAAAAAAAAATTTGAATTATAATTATAAAATCCATTGATCTTCGAATATGTGACATGTGAGTGAAGCATGCATGGTAATTTTTTCATTAATGTTAATTTAACCACATATATAAAGTTTTATATTATCTAAAACCATAAAAAATACCAATGACCATAAACCCCACATATAACCATATATCCATTAAACTTTCTAAAAAAATATTAAAAATCAATTAGTGACATTTACAAATCTTAATTGATTCAATTTTTACAAGATTTCAAGAATTTTTAGGTACACGTGGAAAATGTGACACTGACTATCTAGTAACTAATATTCCACTAATTACTAAAGATGAAATTCACACCTTTGTTGAACCACTTCGACCGCTTCAAACAATAAAATATTTGACCATAACTTTTTAGACAAATGACATTTTTTATTTAAATCTAAAACAAAGTAGATTCGTTTCATTATTCGCCACATCAAACCTATATATTTTGCAATATTATAAATATGACATTAAGACTATATATATATATATATATCATAGTTGTAAAAGTTGTTAGGCGTTAGTTGGGCGGTTCATCAGCGTCTAGTCGAATTAATCGACGATTAGTCGGCGACTAGGCGTTTTTCGTTTTTTTAATATTTATAATGTATTTCAATTTCAAAATTATAAAAATATAATATAATAAATAACAAAAATATTACATATAAAATATAAAGTCATATGAATTCATTAACCATATCATAAACATAACAAAATATTAATGAAGAACTAAATATCTATTATCCGCAGTGTATTTGAGGAATATTGATGTCGGTACCAAAATGACCTTACTTTTGAATCACTAATTCTAAGCCACGAATTTGCGGTATTATTGAGATAGACGGACATACGAATAGATGAAGATGACATACAGATGAATGAAGACGAAAATGACAAACAGACGAACGAAAACGAAGATGAAGATGGCTACGAACCAACAACGAACGATGTTTAAAACTAAATGAATGACGATCGGAGACGACCAACGATACTCAAAACTGGAAGAACCGTATAGTAAAGAGAGAAACAACCGAAACGACGTCATTTTAGTTTATTAAAAAAATAAAACGACGAAAACGATGCCGTTTTGGTTCAAATTTTTAAAAAATATAACCAAAACGACGTCGTTTTGATATTTAAAAAAATATGACCGATTTTTTATTAGTCGGTTGGTCGGACACCATCGAGTGCCTAGACGGCGACTAGTCGACCGCCTAGACTTTTAGAACAGTGATATATATATATATATATATATATGCAATATACATCCTGTCAAAATAAAGGCTCAACATACATGCAATCCAAATAAATAATGGATGGATTAGTTTCTTTACAAACCAAATAATATCGAATTTTATAAACCCATTTTAATATGAACAGCGATCAAAGAACCTATTGATCACCTCTATTTTTACCATTTGTTTGAGAAGAATATTTTATTTTAGGATTCAAAATATTCTGTAAAATTGATTTAAAATTAGTTCAATCTAAAAATTAGTTTCATAGTTTTAAAAAATTTTAAAATTTTTTAAAATTGATTTAAAAATAGTTCAATCTATAATATTTTTATACTAACATGATTCCATTTTTAATCAGTTATCCGAAGTATGCGCGCTTCTTCCTTCACTCTTTGTGCGATCGCCCATTTTCTTTATATATATATATATCAATATATATATATAGGATTATTATTTCAAAATCGAAAGCGTTGTTTAAATATTCAATATCACCGTTACATTTGACGTAATCAAATCAAAGATAGCGAACATTTCTTTCTATTTTTCTCTCCATTCTTTGTCAATTGTAAGTTCTTAATTCTATATGACTAATTATCTCTATATATATATATATATACGTCATATTTGGGCACCGCATTTAATTAATTAATTTTTAAATAATTACCAATGACCCTTTTAATTATAATGTAATTGCATTTAGAGCATATACAATTTCAACAATTTTCTACTTGTTCCAGATACTAATTATCCGATAAATCATATATGCATCACCATACATACGTCACCATACATATAACATATGCTAATTTTAGAGATATATCCATTCTCAATAGATCAATTCTTTTATGTTTTCGATACTAATGGAAAACATATCCGATTACCACGCTAATTATCCAACAATCATTAGTGAATATCGAATTAAAGAATGAAAAATAATATATTAATTACTCTGTTAACTTGACGTCCAAGGAAAATCTTAGATTCAAATCCTTTTTTGATAATCTTCATCGATAGATTGATGGTAACTTAAACATTAGAAAATCTCACTTTAGGCGAGTTCGATTATTACATATTCGGTGAGTTCGATTATTACATACCCGTATGCATCATCCATATTTGTGACTTAATAAAAAAATCTACCAATTTATATACGATAAAAATCGTTACATGTATGTTGATCTATCTAGATAATTAAAGTCCCTTAGTCGTCCTACAATCAAGAACACATTCTGATTAATATACAATAAAATTCATATCTCTTTATCACAATTCCTATTATGGCGATGAGTTTCCAATATTAATGGGCAAATGCATATCTCATATGCAATACACACACGTAAACACACATATGTATATATATACTACATATATTAATTATCATACACATCCTCAATTTGTGTTCGTTAAACTCCTTTGACCCGAGCATCGTTGTGAGTAGATTGACTGTGCTTTCTTTCTCGTTTACTTTTAAATTTTGAACTGAAAGTCCTATGCCAATTATGTAATATTTGAATAGTTATGGGTTTAAGTTGTAATTATTAAAGAGTTAATAATTATAAATAAACGCTTTACGAGGTTTCGTTATACACAGACTGTTCTTACGAAAACCCTAGCCGCCAGTAAAAGAAAACCCGAAGAACGAAAAATAGTTTTTTTTTGTTCTTCCGAATCCCGCATCAAAGAGATCCCGATCTCGGCGTGGATACGCGTAGAGGGCTTGTACCATCAAGCCTCACATCTGATCCTCAGTTCAACGTTTCAGGTATCTCAGAAACTGTTCTTGAGTCGTTTAACGTTGAAACCAAACAATTAATCGTAAACATGACTAGATCGTTATTCGGGTTGATTAAAACACGTTTCCGCATACTCAAATCAATCCTACAGTGGTATCAGAGCGTCTGGTTGTATGTTTAGGATTTGTTTTTCGAATTTTTATGAAAATCGGATCGAACAAAAATGTGAAAATCGCGCGCGCGCACCAGAAATTCACGTCGTCGCGTGAAAAAGAAAGCAGGGCGGCGGCCGAACCCTAGCCGGCCGCGCGTTCGACGCCGGCGTCAGGCGACGGGCGACTGGGTAACCTGGAGCAC
>CM071869.1:35406260-35418321 GCA_036759665.1 Gynandropsis gynandra
CTAGAGTAAAGGTTGGATTGGATAGGCCTTGCTGCAACGGGTTGCACAAGGGATGTGGAACGAGTGGTCACACGAGAGTTGCGGAATAGCTCTCGATTTACTGGTCTGTCTTTGAAGGATGTTACGCACCAACGAAGAACGAACAAGACGTTGAATATTACATACCAACGGTTTGCTGGATGTTACGCACCAACAAAGAGATTTCAAAAAGGAAAATCACAATCAAAATTCAAAAATCTGGAGTTGATATTTACAAGAGGGGTGGTCGGCCATATAACAATAACCTAGGCCATGCAATACTAAATGCAACATTAAATGCAAGTCTTCATGCAAGAAAACTAATAAATGTTTAGAAAAACACAAAAACATTAAGACAAGTTTGTAAGTTATGCCGTTGGAATGCGCACTCGTCTTGAAACCCTCGGGTTAATAATTAGGTCGCAGGAAAAGTGATACGCGACCTCGTTAAAAACCCGTCGTCAGAAAATCCCGTGGTTTAAAACCGACGAAGGGAAAAGAGTACACACGGGTCACTTACCTAATTAATAACCGTTGCGGGGTGGGCTTCGGCTTGAATAACGTTACATAGGTTCGTGACTTCACGTGGACTTGAATAATCTTCTTGAACGTGAACGGCCGCGAGGATCCTGAAGATGGCGTCCTTAAGCTTCGTAGCCTTTGCTCGGGTCATGGGACCGGTTGGTATGGTCAAGGCTTCTTCCTCCTTAGCCTTAGCTCGGGTCACTGGTCCACCGTCCTTTTGTCCGGTCGCGTCTGCCTTTCGTTTAGCTTGGGACGGCTCTTTCTTTTCGCAGGTCACATCCCGGGTCACGCTGGTGGCGTCTCTGGTCGCGCTGGAGGTGCTTCGGATTGCGCATGAGGCATCTCGGGTCGCACTGATGGCGTCTCGGGTCGCGATGATGGCGTATTGGTCGCGCTGGTGGTGTCTCGGGTTGCGCTGGAGGCGTCTCGGGCCGCACAGGCCGACTCTTCTTCAACGTTGTTGGTCGCGTCCTCCTCTGCATCATTGGTTGCATCCTCGACATCGTCCAGGATCATATCAAAGGTTTTCTTATCTAGATCACTTTTTTTGCTACCTTGCATGCAATAATATACTCTACTTCCATAACTGAGTCGACTATTGTAGTTTGTTTGAAATTTTTCCAATCGAACACACATTGATTCATATAGACTTATTCCCAGAGCTCTCCATTTTAAAAATTTATTTTTACGTTCATTTTCCATATCTCATAGTCATGGTAAGCAACAATCTCATATAGAATCTGAATAGACTTGAACATTGTCATATGAGAGAGCGTTTCTTCATAGTCAATGCCTTCCCATCCACTCCAATTTTTTTCTTATAAACCCATTTACAAGATTCTAAAAGATTCCATACTTTGTTTACCCTCATTGAATTCATCTCATAGTTCATGGCTTTCCAACACTTCTCAGATTCAACTCTCTATGTCATCTCTTCAAGATTTAACGGGTCATCATTAATATAACTTCTCTGATTCTCTTGCACCATGAGGTTTAACATGTTAGGCACACACCGAAAATGTGTAAACCTTCTGAGAGGAGCTTGTACTCAAGGTACTATCTCATCCAAATTTTGTTGCTAAACAGGTTTTTGAAAGGGTTTCATAATCTGCCATTGATCTTCAACACTTGAACATGGAACATCCTATTCATTCTTAACACACCCATAAAAGATTAACTCACAAGGGATCTCATGTTCCTAAGCTTGTGTCAATTTTATGGGTTCTTGAATTTCGTCAAGGATTACTTCATCGCCGTGGTTTCCTTCCATAAGAAATTCTCTTTCAAAAATATCGTAGATCTAACCACAACCACTTTGTGTTAATAGGGATGATATAAATGATATCACATTATTTCCTTGGAATATCCAACGAGACGGTACTTATCAGATCTAGCATTAAACTTATTCGATTGCAGTCTATTGAAGAAAGTCAGATAACCCCATACTCTTATGTGTTTCAAGTTTAGCTAACTTCCTCTCCGTATCTCTAACACAATCTTCGATATTGCTTTTTTGGGAACTTTGTTAGCAATTACGCAACTGTTTCTAAAGCTTAACCTCATAAATTGATAGAAAGATCAATGAATTCCATTGTGGATCATACCATATCGAATAAAGCAGTGTTTCTCTTTTTTTGAAATAATTTTATGCTACGGTTCTCTAAGATATGCTCACTACAACGAAATCCTATTTTTCCGTAGGTAATCCGTGGCATTCTACTCTACTATCATATATCAACATTTTTATGACCTTTCTCATTTTCTTTTCCACTTAATTGTGGAACCTTTTAAACATTTCAAAAGAGTCAAATTTATGTTTCAATAGATACATAACCACATACCGTGACATATCTTCTGTGAACATGCTGAAGTAGAAATATCATTTTCTAGCTTTCTCATTAGACCACATACATCAATATGTATGAGTCTTAAGAATTTCAAACACTTTCTCATTTTCCTGTAAAAATAGAATCGGTTATTTTCCCTTGGACATAGAATTTGCAAATCGGATATGATTTCATACCTATATTGCAAGATAGCCATCTTCATGCAATGAGTTAATCCAATTCTTTCCCTCTTGTGATTGAAAATATGCATGGTGATCATATCTACATTTGCATTAGGTAATACCTTGTTTCTTGTCCACGAGAGACATAGATACTCCTTACAGTTTCTCTTTCAATGTGTTTTTTTCTTACAAACGAAACACTCAGTGTCGACACACTCGACTTTGCTCTCCTCGATATTGCGTTTGGTCATACCATCCTTAGGTACAGAAGGCTTTCTCTTCGGCCAATTTTGTTTCAACAAGTGATTTAAAGCAAACAAAGGTGTCGTAGACATTAGACTTTAGTTTTAGAGGATGGAAAGCCACATATAACCAGTGAAATTGGCAATAAAAATTATATAATATTTGAAACCGTCTAGAGAGCCTAGTAAAGATGTACAAACATCTGACAAAATAATATGAAGAGGATGTGAAGATGTTAAATTTGATTTAGAGAATGAGAGTTTATAACTTTTATAACTGATCAGGCATGATGATTCAAGGTTGATTCAGTGTGAGATCATGGTAATGAAAAAAGAAAAACAATGTGTTTAAGCATAGCAAGTGTAGAATGACCTAGACGAGAGTGTCATTCAAACAAAGTGGTCGTAGATGTTGAATAAATTGAGATAAGAGACTTTAGGATGAATGACTGATTATGAATGGGATGAGTTAGCTCGTAGGAATCCTCCTTAGCGATCCCTCATGTGAGAAGTGTCGCTCTGTTTATATCCTTCATCTGAAAGTGGTCCAAAAGAAATTCAAATAAGACATTATTAATAGTACAAAGCTTTTGATCCAAGATAAGATTTCTTTATATCTTAGATACATGTAAGACATTGGTGAGATGTAATGAAATAGAGTATGTGAGAAGGACAATGGACCCTGTATGCATTATAGAATGAGCTGAATTATCACCAACGATAACCAATTACCCAAGTATGAATTATGAAGAGAAAGGTTATTATGAGATGTGATGTGTACCACGATCGAGGAGCAACGTCTCTGAAGGATGAAAAAATATGATGACGTATTTAATGATTAAAAGTTGGAAGGGTGATCACCAAAATTTATATGAGGGATATGTTAAAAATGTAAACAGTGTTTTGAACTATGTTCAAATATTTCACATTTTTGATATTTTTCTTGATAACTATAGGCAGAAGAAGAAAATGTGTGACGAGTGAATGATGGTGACATTAAATTATCTTTGGTCATTTTGGATATAGAACCAATAGTATGATTGTAATGGGTTTGCCTTTTGTTTTTCACTTAAAAAGAAATTCAAAGTGGTTTTTTAATCTCCCCAAAAGGAGCGTGTAGAGGTACCATGTTCGACCAGTCGAGAGAGCGACGATGGAGAGCGTGGAGAACGATGACGGTGGAGAGACCAGTCGTGAGCGATGACAAAGAGGTGTCGAGAAGCGATAGAGCCATGACGGTGCTGGTGAAAGAAATAGATTGAAAATGATGAAGGCTGACGAGAACAAATTGCCAAGGATAAGCAGGGCAAGACAAAGACAAGTTGTGTTTGTCGAGGCAAGCAACATGCGAAGATGGCAAGCGGTAGAGAAGGATCACGGCAGCATTGGTCGGAACGTGTGTGTGTTCTGGCAGGCGTTGGTTGAGGAGGTGCAAACGACTGCGGATCAGGTGTTGGGTGACACTCGGGCGACTACAGTTGGGTTGCGGAAGGATGAGTAGGCGTTGTGTTCTGGATAGATCTGAAGTGTGTTGTATGCATGACACGATCTAGAAGAGCGTGCGACAGCATCGACCGACTATAACAATGAGGGCACAAGGATGAGAGCGTGCAACGACGAGATTGGTAAAAGATGCGGCCATGACTAGATGAAGAGTAAGGTTGGGCAAATAACGAACGAATATCCGAATATTTGTATTTGTATTTATATTTGGCTAATATCCAGATTTATTATTTGTATTTATATTTGTATTTTTAAATTGAGATATTTATAAATACAAATATTTGTCGAATATACGAATATCCGTCGAATGTACGAATATCCATATCTGAACATACTTTTTTAACATAATATATATATATATAAGAATTCTAATAAACAACCAATAATCATCAAATATAATCTAAAACTAAAATTCAAATCACACAATATGCAAATATACATAATATATAGAACAAAACACTAAATCTTCATATTCATCTCCACATCAGTCATTTAAATTTAGTTTCATCGATGATTCTACGAATATCGCCAATTCACCTAAAACAATAAAATAAATTGTTAGATCATCAAATTAATATACTAAAATAAAACTGTATAAAAAGTTATATATTAAGTGGGGGGATTATAAAAAATGCCCCTGTAGGGCTAAAGTGCTTCAAAAATACCCTTGGCTGAAAAAAAAAAGTTTCAACTTCAAATCTACCCTTAAAATATTGATAATCCCATGTTACCCTTTACGACATTTTTTCTCTCTCCTCTAGAGCACCTCTAATTCTCGCGCGAAAATTACTGTTCCCCCACACCACAACAGATTCGGCGAGAGTAGCTTGCAATCGGCATCAGATTCGCTGCCAATAGGTTGAAATCCTTTGTTGTCAACAAAGAAGCTTGCAATTAAGCACGTTCCGCAGAAAAACCAGGTATGTATAGTGAGTTTTTCGTGTTTCTCTTGTGTCTATTGCAATGTCAAAGGTGACAGAGTGGGTCACAGAGTCGTACGGTCGCACTGGGTCACAGAGTCTCATCGAGGGGTCAAAGGGATCAAAGGTCGTCGCAGGGGTCCAAGGGTAAATGGGTCGAAAAGGGTGAAAGGGTCGCAGGGGTCCAAGGGTAAATGGGTCGAAAAGGGTGAAAGGGTCGCAGGGGTCCAAGGGTAAATGGGTCGAAAAGGGTGAAAGGGTCGCAGGGGTCCAAGGGTAAATGGGTCGAAAAGGGTGAAAGGGTCGCAGGGGTCCAAGGGTAAATGGGTCGAAAAGGGTGAAAGGGTCGCAGGGGTCCAAGGGTAAATGGGTCGAAAAGGGTGAAAGGGTCGCAGGGGTCCAAGGGTAAATGGGGCGCAAAGGGTCAAAGGGTCGCAGGGGTGCAAGGGTCGGATGGGAAAGGGGTCGCAAAGGGTTCAAAGGGTCGCAGAGGTAAAGGGGTCGCAGGGGAAAGGGGTCGCAAAGGGTTAAAAGGGTCGCAAAGGGTTGAAAGGGTCACAGGGGTCCAAGGGTCGCAGGGGTCCAAGGGTCGCACGGTCGCTGTGGGTCACGGAATTTACCCCTCTTTTTATGTTTTTGTTACAGGTGTAATGGATACAGCGGATGAGAAAATCACACTGATTTATTTTTTGTATGATGGTAAATGGGAAAAAAACCCAAATGGAGAATTTGAATGGGTTGGTAGAGTTCAGGAAAACCAGAGAGTATTTTTCTTATGTCCTCCGGTTAGTCTGACATACCAGCAACTGATTGATGAGTTATGCGCAGAGATGATGGTGGATAATAATACAACGAAGTTGAAGTTAAGCTATTTGCCCAATATTTGTGAAAATAGGAAGCCGACATATATAATGAATGACAAACATCTTATTTGTTATCTGTTCGATCGCATAAGAGGAATTCGACCACTGCTGTATGTGGAGATAGAATCGGCAGGTGTGAATTGTGAAATCGAAATTGAGAGGAAAATTGAGCCTCTAATTCCTGCTTTTGAGAGGGAAATTGAGCCTCTAATTCCGGCTTTTGGAAGCATTGCTAAAGAAGGTGAGGATCGAGGTGTTGTAGATTATGATGACTGTGTTATTGTAGATCTAGATAAAAGTAGAGTTGATGAGAGTAATCCGGAGACGGATGATTCTGATAGTGAACATACAAGCGGGTTAAGAGAAGAATGTGGGTGTGCCATGACTGTGGTAGTTGATGGAGTTACTTGTGACAAGAATAATGTTGTTTCTGATGTGCCAGCAGAGCATAAGTATGGTGATGGTGAGAACAACTCGCAAATGGTTGTTCACAATGGCGAAAATAATATCTTCGAGTTCGGAGATGGATTGGATCTTAAAATTGGGCAAGAGTTTGATAGCAAGAAGCATGTACAGGCATTTGTAAGGAAGGGTTCAATCGAAGCTTCGTTTAGATATACAACATTGAGATCTGATACGAAGCTGTGGGAAGTACGATGCAAGTTTTCCGGAAATGGTTGTAAATGGAAATTACGTGTGGCAGCAATCCCGAATTCCAAACGGTTTAGTGTGAGAACACATCATCCCATTCATAATTGTTCACCTGTATGTAAACGCACCGAAGCTACAAAGGGTACAGCGCAAATGGTTAAGGATTATTTGAAGGAGGAATTTGCCGGAAGTTATGAAACACCTCCAGCAAAAGAATTGATGGCTCGTGTAAAAGCAAAATATGGTGCCAATGTATCGTATTTGATGGCATTAAGAGGCAAATGCGGTGCTCAAAAGGATATTCGTGGTGATGACTTTGAACATTATAGGAGGCTTCCAGGGTGGTTGCACATGTTTTATATAAGAAATCCCGAATCTGTCGCAAATCTAATGTTCGACAATGATGGGAAAAGCTTCAAATACCTTTTTATGGCTGTCGGAGCAGCTATAAGGGGATGGAAATACATGCGTAAAGTGGTTGCCGTGGATGCGACATTTCTGACAGGAGTGTACAAGGGAGCATTGATTGTGGCGACCGCGCAAGATGGTGAACATCACCAATATCCTCTTGCATGGGGAATAGTCGACAGAGAGAAGGACGAATCATGGACGTGGTTTATGTCAAGATTGCAACAGGTGGTACCGGACGGACGTGATGTCGTTGTGATATCTGATCGCCATAAAAGCTTGATCAAAGCAGTCAAACAAGTGTATAAAGAAGCTGATCATGGTTTTTGTGCGCGTCATATATCGCAAAATATAAAGAGCTACGTCAATAAAGGCCATGGTAGAAAGACGAAAAGGGGTGATACTGTGGCGGAAATGTTCTTCAGATGTGCGTCAGCATACACGGAGAACGAATTTGAAGTGCTATTGAATGATTTGAAGGCCAGGTATCCTAATGTTGCAAAGTATTTGGAGAAAGAGGAACTTGATCCCGTTAAGTGGGCAAGATGCAAATTTAAGAGGGAACGGTACAACTTATTAACAACTAATGGCGCCGAGTCAATAAACTCAACGTTGAAGAAGTCAAAAAAATTGTCGATCCTAGGGCTATTAGATGTTTGTTTGGGAAAGACAGTGGAATGGTTCAATAGGTATAGGTTGGAAGCAGCTACCGGTGATGATTCTCAAAAGTTAACACCTTACGTTGAGAAAACGTTACATGCACGGTTTGGACAGGCATCCAAGTATGATGTTATTGAATTGAACAGTCTCACTGATGAGTATGAGGTGAGAAATGAGATGGGTAGAAGATTTGTAGTGAGTCTTCAAAAAAGAACGTGCGAATGCAAAATGTTTGACGTAGATAAGTATCCATGCAGTCACGCAATTGCGGCAGCACATAAGGTTGGTAAAGGTGACAAGATACCAGATCTATGTTCACACTACTACCTTCGGGAGACATGGCGTTTGGCTTACCAAGAAACCGTGTATCCGGTTCCTGATTGCAGTGATTGGGACATTCCCCCTGACGTGTCTCAGCATGTGTTTGAACCTCCTATACTGTCTCAGAAAAGGCTAAGCGGGAGGCCTAAAGTGAATCGTTATCCTGGACCCGGTGAGGCTCGGAGAAGACAAACCCCGTCTGCTGCGTCGAGACAAACCCCATTTGTGTCGCCACAAACCCCGTCTTCTTCGTCGGTACAAAACCCATTTGTGTCGCCACAAACCCCGTCTTCTTCGTCGGTACAAAACCCATTTGTGTCACCACAAACCCCGTCTTCTTCGTCGATACAAAACCCATTTGTGTCGCCACAAACCCCGTCTGCTGCATCGTTACAAACCCCATCTTCAAAAGCCAGCATCACTGCCAGTGTTTGGAACGTGACAACCGAGACAACGCCGACTTCAAAAAAAAAAGAAAGCTTAGTAAGTTAGTAATTGTGTAATACTATATTATTTGTATTATTTTGATTAAAGTTTTTGGGACTTTCATCCTTATAATTCGATAAATTCTTCATTATGACTCATGCGACCAATGCGACCTCATGCGAACAAATATGACTCATGCGACCAATGCGACCTCATGCGAACAAATATGACTCATGCGACCAATGCGACCTCATGCGAACAAATATGACTCATGCGACCAATGCGACCTCATGCGAACAAATATGACTCATGCGACCAATGCGACCTCATGCGAACAAATATGACTCATGCGACCAATGCGACCTCATGCGAACAAATATGACTCATGCGACCAATGCGACCTCATGCGAACAAATATGACTCATGCGACCAATGCGACCTCATGCGAACAAATATGACTCATGCGACCAATGCGACCCTCACATGGATTAAATTAGAACACATGGATTAAATTAGAACCCATTCGACATTTTATCATTGTTAATCCGTAAATTCGTCAATTTCGTATGTATTGATCATTATATACGACCATACGACCAATGCCATTATCAATATGCCATTATCAATATGTCATTATCAATTTAGGATCAAAATAGACTATAATATAAATAATATCGACATTCGAAAACAATGTTGAATGTATTTTTCGAAATTTTGTCAAACTCATCCGACGAGTTCTTAAAACACTACTATCGCTTTTGTAGCACAGACATTGGTTATACACAACTCAAATAGGGACACATGGGTCATAATCTGTTTTAACCATTGATTGACGTTGTAAATGTATTGTTTTGATTGGTCTGTTACGGTTTATCATTATAAACCCCGTAAATTCGTAGATTTTGCATGTAATGTGACCGTGCGACCCATGCGACCCATGCGACCCATGCGACCCATGCGACCCATGCGACCCATGCGACCCATGCGACCCATGCGACCCTAATTTGTAATTAATTAGTTTGACGTTATAAATGTATTGTTTGCTTGGTTTTGGTCATTTTATCATCTTAAACCCGTAAATTCGCCGAGTTCGCATCTATTCATCAATATATGCGACCCATGCGACCCTAATTTGTAATTAATTAGTTTGACGTTATAAATGTATTGTTTGCTTGGTTTTGGTCATTTTATCATCTTAAACCCGTAAATTTGCCGAGTTCGCATCTATTCATCAATATATGCGACCCTCATTTGGAATTAATTAATTCGTAATCGTAAATTCGTGGATTTCGCATAAATTGATCCTTATATGCGACCATGGCACCCATGCGACCCGCCGAAAATTCCGTCACCAAAATTCCCGCCGAACTTTTCATCATATTTGAAATTTTTTTAAAAAATAACATCTGCAGGTCATGTCTTTTCGAATCCCCTCTGACGGCGATTCGATATCCAGGTCATGTCTTTTCGAATTACAGTCGTTTCCTTTTTAACAATAACGACACAAACTCTCTCTCTACTATCGTTCCTTCAATTTTTCCGAAAATGTTCGTGTTCCCTTCTTTCTTCAGAGAGATTTTTCCGCGCTATCTGGAAGAGAACTACATTGTAATCTTCTTCATCAGTCTCTCTGTCGGTATGTTACACGTAGAGAATGTAAAGATTTGACTTGTTTTTTCATTTTTTGTTACAGGACATCCCGACGATATTTTTCGATGATGTCATGTACGGGAACACGAGGGAAATAGCAACGCTTAAATGGACTGGGTCTATCAGAAGATGGTATGTCAAGTTGGATGGCTCCAGATTCACTGATGGGTGGAAAGATTTCGCCAACGACCTAGACTTAAGTGTTGGGGATTACTTACTTTTCACTCACGAAGGTGACATGGTCTTCCTTGTCAAGTTCGCCACTCCTGCTCCAAGGATTTTACGAGAAACTGTGGTACCAGTCACTCGTTCGAATCTGGCCGCAGATGAAGTGGTAAGTGACTTCAATATGGTTTTATTCCTTGCATGGGTAAGGATTTTCACGATTTTTATTCCTTTCTTCGGATGTCGCAGACACTTCCGATAGGGTTTGCGAGGTCGAACGGTCTTTGCCATAGACGGTCTAAGGTATATCTGATGCTAGGATACTCCACGGCGTGGGAGGCACGGCTAAGGCCCGTGGCACGTGGTGGCGCTTCCATCAGCAGGGGTTGGAGAAAGTTTTGTCTCGACCATCGACTAACCGAGGGTTGTAACCTCGTAGTCGAAATCTTTGATAATTCAGCATTACCCATGCTTCAGTTTTTCCCTAAAAATGACAGTGTTTGATTTTCAGTTGTGTTTGGATGATTTTCAGTTGTGTCTTGTATTTGGATGATTTTCAGTTGTGTTTGGATGATTTTCAGTTGTGTCTTGTATTTGGATGATTTTCAGTTGTGTTTGGATGATTTTCAGTTGTGTCTTGTATTTGGATGATTTTCAGTTGTGTTTGGATGATTTTCAGTTGTGTCTTGTATTTGGATGATTTTCAGATGTGTTTGGATGATTTTCATTTGTGTCTTGTATTTGGATGGTTAACATTTGTGATAATATTGAAGTTCCCCCGAGGGACAAGGGTCGCAGGGGTCCAAGGGTCGCAGATGGACAAGGGTCGCAGATGGACACGAAATAATAATTATTCATATTATTTGTAAATAAGTAATTGTATTTGTAAATAATAAATAATAAATTTTTCATATGATTTGTAAATGATAGTATTGAAGTTCCCCCGATTCAATAATAAGTATAATAAATTATTCATATTATTTGTAAATAAGTAATTGTATTTGTAAATAATAAATAATAAATTTTTCATATGATTTGTAAATGATAGTATTGAAGTTCCCCCGATTCAATAGTAAGTATAATAAATTATTCATATTATTTGTAAATAAATAATTGTATTTGTAAATAATAAATAATAAATTTTTCATATGATTTGTAAATGATAGTATTGAAGTTCCCCCGATTCAATAGTAAGTATAATAAATTATTCATATTATTTGTAAATAAGTAATTGTATTTGTAAATAATAAATAATAAATTTTTCATATGATTTGTAAATGATAGTATTGAAGTTCCCCCAAGGGACAAGGGTCGCAGGGGTCCAAGGGTCGAAGAGGGACAAGGGTCGCAGGGGTCCAAGGGTCGAAGAGGGACAAGGGTCGCAGGGGTCCAAGGGTCGAAGAGGGACAAGGGTCGCAGGGGTCCAAGGGTCGAAGAGGGACAAGGGTCGCAGGGGTCCAAGGGTCGAAGAGGGACAAGGGTCGCAGGGGTCCAAGGGTCGAAGAGGGACAAGGGTCGCAGGGGTCCAATGGTCGCAGAGGGACAAGGATCGCAGGGGTCCAATGGTCGCAGAGGGACAAGGATCGCAGGGGTCCAATGGTCACAGAGGGACAAGGATCGCAGAGGAACAAGGGTCGCAGGGGTCCAAGGGTCACGACCCTTGAACCTCTGCGACCCTGCGACCTCTGCGACCCTACGACC
>CM071869.1:35420443-35492726 GCA_036759665.1 Gynandropsis gynandra
TTGGCTTTTACTCTCCCAGAATGCGGTTTTTCCCACGTTCGAAAATTAAGGGTAAATTTGTCTTTTCTCCAGTTTTTTTTTCCGATTAAATAATTATTTTAGGGAAGGGTATTTTTTAAGCGTTTTAGCCCTACGAGGGTATATCTGATATTCCGCCTATTAAGTGAGTTCTATTTTTTTATATCTTGTGGTGTCTCTATAACATTATCCAACCCATTTGTATTAGAACCCATCTTTAGTGCAAAATTAATCTTCAACAATATTAGTTATTTTAAAGTACTAGATATTTTAATCCTTCAATCATAAATATATTGCATATTTGTCTATATATTTATATATTGAGTGTTTAAATAAGATTAATAGTTTTTATTCCAATTTTATCATTAACATCAATTTTTTAATATATGTATCTATTTATTAACTAAATTTTATATTTAGTATTTATAGATAGAAATAATTCGGATAATTGAGTCTACTATTAGTATTTGAATTTTTATTGTTGCTCTAGATTTTTCGCTATTTTAATCGTGTTTTAAAGCTAAGCTATCATAGATATCATTGAGTAACTCCTTGAATGACTACTTCTTCTACGCTCTTCTCCTTTTCGTGATCCTATTAACCTAATTTTTCATACTTTAAGTAGTGAATATTATCAGTCGGATAATAATTATAAAAAATAATTACATTTTACGTAAATTTATGAAATTTTAAATATTATATAATTTAATATATTTTCCTTTTATATATAATAACATTATATTTTACGATTATATAAATATATTATTATTATTAATCAAAATATTATTAATTAAAGTTTTTAGATAATTATAAGTTAGTTATTACATTATTAAGAATTTTAGTGGATATATAATATACGTAGATAAATAATTTTTGTTAATATTTTTTAATAATATTTTGAATTAATAGTTTAATTAATCTTAAATATATTACTAATATTTTTTTCAATTATTCTTCTAAAAAGTATAATTAACGGTAATTTGGTATGTACAACTGAATAAATGATAAATTTTCTCTAATCGATACAATTTCCTATTATATTAAATTTTATTAAATATATTTATTTAAAAGGTAAATTACAAATAAAGTAATTTTCATTTAATTTTACAATCCATCATACATATTGTGTGATGTTATTTAATGGGATCATAGGAATTTTAAACAATTTATAAGAAATATTTTATTTTTAATATTTATTAATTTTTTCTTTCAAAAACATTTGAGGAAAATAAAAAAAATAATATGATACATTTATTTAATCATTTTTTTCTTTTTATGAATAAGATTGATTAATTTATGATTTATATGAAAATATATTTTTACGTTTTATAAAGATTATTATTAAATATAATTGTTTTAGATAATAATAAACAATTGTTCATTTAATAGATAAATGCATTATTTTATTGTCTTATATTAACATGAGGAATTATTACTTAAAAACAAAAATATACTAAGGATCATACATTTTCATTTTGATTGAATCTGTCTAGAAGGATTTAACAAAAACTATGCCACAAGTTTAGATCCTAAAGAGAACCAGAGCTTAACATGAAAAATTCAACAAAACCAAACTACCAATATTAAAAGAACCATATAAAAATGTCTCTATGGACTGTAACAAACATCTTTAATGTAAATCTTAAGAAGGTAAAACAAAGATTAGCAAAGAGATAACTCATGGGAGATGCCATAGACAATCTCGTAAATCGCTAAAACATCTTTTCGCAAGCTCCAAAGATATAATAATCAGAAAAAAGTGAATCATGTAAGCTAGTTAGTACATAATACATAAACTTTTGAAGAAGTATTTTAGATGATTTATTTAACTTCTCCAAGTTAACACTTTCTTAGATTTTACTCCCTGCTATAATAATATAAAGATATAATAATCAGAAAATGATAAACTATAATATGATTAATAAATGTATATTAATAAGAAAAACATGGATTAATCAAGCTTTTCCTTAGAAAAACAGTGAAAGCATACCAGTAGCATTGATATTTTGGTTCGTATGAATGGAACGTTCAGTATGAGAAATTTCCTTCTCTAAATCGATGAATCTCTAAAGAATCGCAAGCGAATAATGAACTAGACACATATGTAAAGAGAAAACGTTGAACATCGACAAGGTAAATGAATTGAATCGTACATCACCTACAATGTTTCAACAATATGAAGTATTCAAACAATCCATCATGATAAAGTATGCATGAGTATGAGAAATATTTCAATTGAACATAGTTTGAACTTCAAGCATTGGAATAACTTATTCAAATGTATACAACCCAAGTTCTATAGCCCGACTACGTCAACTTTAGTTGCTCTTGGATATCTATCTAGGTCATGTTATAATCAATAGTATACATAATTGTTGCATACCCACATTTGCATCAACCATCATAGAATATATGAGTGTTTCTCAATGAATGAAATTCTTGATCAACTTGAACTTTTTGTTCAGATCCAATGGAATAATTACAGTAATCCAAATTAATAAAGCCAAGTTATTGACAAAGAATCAACAAACAATCCTCATATACCACGATCATCTGATCTAAAAATAATATCATTAAAACCTCATATGAAACTAACCTAATCATAAATGGATCTTTCCAATCAACAAAAGTTGAGAAATTTTGCGATTATTCTCTATTAAAAAACTATTTCTTAAAATTTAGCCTTCTTAAACTTTTATCATTTATAATATACAGAACATTGATATACATATTAGGTATAGACGAATCACTCGAGGCCAAGCAAAAATGAGATGTATTTCAAAGCTATGCACTTTTTTTCATGCAATTCGTGATATGGTTAGTGGTGAATGGTTCTGTTTTGCCCTTAGATCCACCATCACTCTTTAGTAACCCTCAAGCATCAATGGAGCCAACACCTTGGTTGGGTACTACAAAACAATCGAAGTAACAAAATTTATCTAAAAACACAATTCACTCAAACATTTCATCGAAACCAATTTTGAAAAAAAAAATCAAAGTAATGACATTAAAAAGACCTGAAACCAAATTTGCAAATGTTCTTTGGACATCGAACCCTAAATCACAAAAGTATCCTATACCTGATATTAAGCAAATAATTATATGAGTACCTGAGATAGGATTTATTGGTCCACCTTGTTATGCGAATAATCGCTCGTTTTTCATCATTTGAACTAATATTCTGTGTAAATTCTTGCATTGCGATGTAAAAAAAGAAATAAAAATTTAGAAAAATTTAATTGGTCTCGAATTAGAGCAGTTAGAGAACTTACTGGTGGCGATGATACGGGTGAGGAACGACAAATAACATTTCAATTTTATCTTGACGAACACTGGCCATATATTGAATGACATGTCACCGAATTTTAGCAATAAGGCTTGATCAACACTTGAATCCTCGATGGTCTTCCGCCAAATCGCTTCGTCAACCGAAACATCAATAGATCCCAATGTAACTTTACTTTTTTTTATCTCATAACGCCATAAACATTATGAGAATATGAAACCGAAGTTGAAGTCGAAGAGTTTGTCACCGAATAGTCCAGGAAAGGTAAGAATGATGGAGGAGGTTGTGAAACTTAAAGAAATTAAAAAACTAATGAATTGAAAAGAGAGAGACGAGCTAAAAGGAATTTCTGTGAACTTTATTGATTTTGGATGAATTCAATTGAAGAGATACAATGTTCTTATATAGAGATGAATGAGATCAAGATTGCAAGAATCAAGATTGCAAGATCCAAGATCCAAGAACAAAGATTAATGCAATCTTGTTCTTGGAAGAAACTGATTCTTTCAGTCTCCTATGTGCATCTTCTGTTTTGAGGAAGAAGACGATCCAGCCCGCGCGGGCTAAGTGATGTTGCCCGCGCGTGCTATGTGAGATTCAGCGGACCCGTGCGGGTTGAGTGGAACTCCCCGCTCGTGCTGTGTGAAACAGATGGGCGCGGGTTGCTGAGTGAAACTATCCGCGTGTGTTGCTGAAGTTGCCCGCGCGTGTTGATAAGTTTGCCCGCGCGTGTTGAGTTGAGAAACCTTTCTCCTGATTATTTAGACTGATATTCCCCTTCAAACTAATGTCCGGTGGAAAATCGACATTCAGTTTGCTTCGTAACTGAATAAAATGATCACGAGACAAGGATTTTGTGAAAATATCTGCAACTTGAGAAGTGTTAGAAATATGCTTAATAACAACCGATCCAAGGGCTACCTTTTCCCTCACAAAATGATAATCAATTTCAATATATTTAGATCGACCGTGAAATTTAGGATTTGCTGTTAGAAAAGTAGCAGAGAGATTATCACAATGTAAAACCGAAGGACCTGGTTGTGATATACCAAGATCACGAAGAATGAAATTTAGCCAAGTGAGTTCTGTTGTTGTGGATGCCAAAGCTGATCTGGAAACTGTTGGTTGTCTTTAAGCTGACCAAGAAAGTAAGTTTGAACCAAGAAATGTACAAAAACCTGTTGTAGATCGTCTCGTAGATAAACATCCTGCCCAATAACTGTCACTAAATGCAGCCAAGTCAAATGTACTATGTTTATATATGTGCAGTCCGAGAGTAATAGCACCCTTAATATAACGAAGAGTTCTTTTTAATAAAGCAAAATCATATATTGTAGGTTCATGCATCCTTTGACAAATAAAATAGACTGCAAAGTTAATGTCAGGTCTGGTCAAAGTTAAATATTGCAATCCACCAGCCAATTGTCTAAAATAAGTTGCATCAGAAAATTTTCAAGATTCTAAGTATAATTATTTAATTTTAGAGGTAAGGGAGTAGCTACAGGCTTACAATTTGTCATACCAGCTTTCTTAAGAAGATCTAGTGCATATTTTTCTTGATGAAGAAACAACCCTGATGAGTAAAACTTACTTTGAACACCAAGAAAATAATGCAACTGACCGAGATCTTTCAATGCAAACTTGATAGTCAAAGCTGCAATAAGTTTCTTTAATAATGTTTCGCAATTTCCTATTAATATCATGTCATCAACATATAGTAAAAGATAAATCTTATCTGCTCCTTGTTGATACACAAATAATGAAGGATCTGAGCTACTACAACAAAATCCAAATTCAAAGTAAATATGAATTTTATTTGTCATACCAAGCTCTAGGAGTCTGTTTCTGACCATATAGGGATTTATGCAGCTTACAAACATTAGTAGGATGCTCTAAATCCTCAAAACCAGGAGGTTGTTGCATAAAGACATCCTCAGTTACTTCACCATGTAAAAAGGCATTCTTAACGTCTAATTGAGATATTGACCATTCATTAACTACTACAATTGATAACACTATCCTAATTGTAGCAGTTTTAACAACTGGACTAAATGTTTCTAAATAATCAATACCTTCCTCTTGATGATACCCTTTAGCCACTAATCTGGCTTTTAATATGTTTAGAGACCCATCTACATTAAGTTTAGTCTTAAAAATCCATTTACATCCTAAAATATTTATATCATTTGAGTATGGAACTAAAGACCAAGTGTTGTTGTATTGTAGTGCTTCCATTTCATTTATCATTGTTTGATGTCAACCAGAATGTTTTAATGTTGATTTAAGAGATAAATTTTGGTTCTTGTGGAATATTTATATTAACACATAAAACATATTTTGGATTAGGTTTAAAAATTCCAGATTTACTTCTAGTAGTCATAGGATGTTGATTTCCAATATTCATTTCACTTTCAGAATTTGTATTTGATAAATCAACATGTATATTTTCATCATAAGGATATGGAATATTCAAACCTGATGTTGATACCTGATTTCTTGATGAAGCATCATCCAACTCTGCTGTTGATATAGGTGTTTGTACATCAGGACTTTCAATAATTGAAGTAGGATTCTGAAATTTGGGTAAGACATATTGCAAATTTTGATTTGAAACATCCTTTGTTTTAGATCTGAACCCTAATTGCCATGCCTTTGATAGTAATGTGTCAACTGATGGAATCAAATGTAGATAGCTATCCTGAAAAGGAAAATTTAGTTCATAAAAAATGGCATGACGAGTAATATATACCTTATCTGTTAAAGGATAGAGACAACGATATCCTTTATATTTTTCACTATATCCTAAAAATACACTTTAAGGATCTTGGATCAAATTTATTTTGAGCATAAGGACGAAGATAAGGATAACAACAACAACCGAAAACTCGTAGAGCCGAGTAATCTACTTCCCTTTTAAACAATATTTTATACGGTATTTCTTTAAGTAAGGAGGAAGATGGTAATAGATTAATGATGTAATTTGCAGTGTAAAATGCTTCTACCCAATATTTTAGAGGTATTTTAGCATGAAACATCATAGCTAGTCCTAATTCAGTAATATGTCTATGTTTTCTTTCTGCTAATCCGTTTTGTTCAGGTGTATAAGGACATGATACTAGATGTTTAATACCATGTTGTAAGAGATGTTCTTGAAAACATGTACTACTAAACTCACCTCCTCCATCACTTTGAAACAATTTAATTTTGCAAGAAAATTGATTTTCCACCATCTTTTGGAATGAGACAAAAACATTATAAAAATCTATTTATGCATTAAAGGATATAGCCATGAAAATCTAGAGAAATTATCGATAAAAATGACAGAACCTGAATCCTTGAACAGAAGATGTAGGTGCTGGACCCCATAAGTCACAATGAATCCTTTCCAAAGGTTCTTTAGCATAATAATTAGAATCAGAAAAGATAATCTGCTATTTTTAGCCATTTGACAATATTCACACAATTTTGAAGCAGGTTTAGTAATTTTGATGAAATCATTCTTATTAAGTTCTTGCATAATATTGTTGTTAACAATGCCTAAACGATGATTCCATATATCAAATGAAGTAGAACAATGTCTAGTAGAATAAAAGGCCTTGAAATTTGTTGTTTGTAACCTGTAGATCTCCTCATGTTTGTTTCCTTTGGCCAGAATCTTCTGAGTTATTAAGTCCTTTACATAAACACTATCAGCATCAAAAATCACTTGACAAGGATAATCATGAGTAAGTTTTAAAACAGACAATAGTAATTTGTTAATTGAAGGAACTACCAGAATATTATGAATTGGTAACTTACCTTCAGATGTAGAAATGGTTGTGGATCCAATATGAGAGATTGGTTTAAACGAACAATCTCCAATCATAACACTATCTGATCTGCCATATGGAAGAGAGCTCTGAAGATGTTCGGCTGAATTTGTGATATGTACTGAAGCTCCAGAGTCTGGGTACCAGTTCAGCTGAGGGCGTTGATTCATTTGCACTGATGTGAGAGCTTGTGGTATATCACCACTTTGAAAGGCATTATCAAACCGATGCCAAGATCGTAAAGCCTCAAGTCCTGGTTTACCACAAATTTGACAAAATGTTCTTGTAGAGGAATTTTGTAAGTTATTACTGTTAACCTGAGTGTTGTTGGACTTTTGCGCTTTTTGAACATATGGAGAATAGACTTGTTGAGAAAAACCTCTTCCACGAGTTGTATAGTTCCTATTGCCTCTGAATATTTGTCTTACTCCTCGGTTATTGAAGTTCCTTCAGCCATACCCTTGATTTGAATTAGTGGAATATTGTGTGGCAGGGAAAGCTAAATGATGAGACACATTAGTGAATTGACTAGTAGAACTTCCAAGAACTAGACTATTCAATTGAGATACCATGTCTTCATAGGTTGGAATAGGAGGCTTATGCATCGAGGTTTGAATTACCGTAGCAAAAGCCTCGTATTCTTTATCTAATCCATGGAGTAACCTAAAGATCTTCATAGGTTCTTGAATTGGTTTACCAATTGATTCCAATTTATCACATATTCTCTTAAATTGACTCAAATATTCGGCCAATGTCTTTCCTTCTTTGGTTAGAAGTTTTCATGATGCTAGCAAGTCAAATTCTCTTGCTACAGATCGTTGTATGTAACGATTTTTAAGACTAGACCATACCTTCATTGTTGAATTCTTACCAACAACATGGCTGAAGACTTCTTCTGAAAGTGTACCGATGATCCACGACATGATAAGTTGATCTGTTTGCAACCACGAATCATGTACGGGATTCGGAATATCTATTGAAACATCATTCTTGATTTCTTGAATGGTTTGAGGTGGTTCTTGTATTGTGCCATCGATGTATCCCAGCAATCTTTGGTTCCGGAGAAGAGACTCAATTTGACCTTTCCAGAAAAGAAAGTTAGAATCCGTGAGCTTTATTGTAACAAAGTTCGAAATATTAATATGAACTGGAAATGGATACTGCGGTTGATTTGCTGTCATTGTTCAAGATTGATCTGACAGATTGTTGTATGAGATTTCTAGAATCCTCTTGGATTGATGAAACTTTTGTGAATCTTTCCACAAATACTACCGAAACAAGTTGCTTCGACAGAGCCCGCGCGGGTTGCTGAAGTTGCCCGCGCGTGCTAATGAAAAACAGAACAGCAGATTTGTAGAAACCAGATTATTAATTCAGAAGAAGAGATGAAAACGTGATTTCTTCGGCTGTGGCAGTCGTGGGAGGCTCTACAATTGGTGCCTCGACACTGGAAGCTTCAGTAATCACCGATGAAGACCCGTGAGGGTTTAGCAAGAAATCAGTGGAAGAGAGCTACGAACGGATTCATGGTTAAGCGCCCAAATAGGCTCTGATACCATATGAAACATAAAGGAATTAAAGAACTACAGAATTGAAAAGAGAGAGACGAGCTAAAAAGAATTTCAGTGAACTTTATTGATTTTGGATGAATTCAATTGAAGAGATACAATGTCTTTATATAGGGATGAATGAGCTCAAGATTGCAAGACTCAAGACTCAATATTGCAAGACCCAAGATCCAAGAACAAAGATTAATGCAATCTTGTTCTTGGAAGAAACTAATTCTTTGAGTCTCCTACATGTGTCTTCTGTTTTGAGGAAGAAGACGATCCAGCCCGCGCGGGCTAAGTGATGTTGCCCGCGCGTGCTGTGTGAGAGTCACTATGTGAGATTCAGCGGACCCGTGCGGGTTGAGTGGAACTCCCCACTCGTACTGTGTGAAAGTAATGGGCGCGGGTTGTTGAGTGAAACTACCCGCGCGTGTTGGTGAAGTTGCCCATACGTGCTGGAGCTGAGTAGAACTGTCCGCGCGTGTTGATAAATTTGTCCGCGTGTGCGGAGCTGAGGAACCTTCCTCTTGATTATTTAGACTGGTAGAGGTGTGAAAAAAGAAGAAGAAAAAGGGAAATAAATAAGAGGAGTGGACATAAAAGGTGCATGAATGACGAAGAAGAGAGGTGAAAGAAGAAACGATCCACGGAGAAGAACACATTTAATTGGATCTTTATCAACGTTGGACAATAAAGAGGTATGAGGTAAGAAGAAGAGAAGATGAAGAAGAAACGCTAGTTGGAACACAAAATTTTATTTAATAATCATATATATAAAAAGAAGGCTTTTTCCTCCTCTCTGGTGCTGCCACGTCAGCGGAGAGAGAAAAAACCTCCTTTAGAACCCCTTCTTCGTCTTTCTTAGCTTTTGCGTTTCCACTTCTCTGAATCCACTCATGCATCTTCATTACCTTTGAAACCCATTCTGTAAACCCTACTTTCCATTCTTCTCTCTCAAAATCTGAATCGAATTAATTTCTTTCGATAAATCGCCGCCTCCATTGAATCGAATTCATCTCTTCTTCTCCCTCCTAAAACGTTCACTCACAAACTTTCCAGTGCACCGAATCAGATGAATATCTTCACCAATATGCTTTGAGGCAAGCAAAGAAGAAGCCGACACGGGAGAAGAGCACTTGATTTCGATAAATCACCGCCTCCACCGACGCGCTTGGATGCAAGCAAAGAAGAAGCGGAGACGGATCAGATGAGATGGCTCGGGCGGCACAACTATAGTGTATCACACTAATTGCTTTGGGTCTTGGCTGGAACGGGCAAGAAACAATCCAGTCTAGTGTTGCGATTCTATTATTGTCGGTGATATCGCCGGCGGTGCGGGGATGATGGATCGCACTCAGGAGTGGGGATGATGGTGGTTTCGGCTCTGCAATTTGCCTTGTCCGACGATGTTTCCGACAATCTCGCTGCTAGCTTTCACACACACCGGTCCCGTGACCCGTGTTAAGTCCAATAGATGGTGAAATCGAATATCAAGCATATCAGGTAGCTTTCACCCGTGTCTGTAATGCAAGTAGCATCCTTTGCGTGTCGTGAAAATGGTGAAATCGGAGCCACAATGCTTTATTCAGGTGGAAAAAACTCCCTAGAATTTTTGTCCATCACATTTCCGATTTTCTGTTTAATCGTCAACTTCAATGTATGAGAATCCTGGCGGGGTAAGATTAAATTTCAATTCTAGCACCCTGTAGAGTTTTGTTTTTTCGTGTAATGAATCACAAAACTTGATTCTGAATGAATTGTTTGTGAATAGAAATTGTTGCAATCAAGGGAATTTGAAACCCATGGAAAAGAACACCTTCAGAATTTGTCATCTTATCTAATGAATGGGTGGTGTTGTCTCCTTCTCGGAGTAACAGCGTGTTGGAAGACTTCTCGGAGTTAGATTAAATTTCAATTCTAGCACCCGTAGAGTTTCAATTCTGTTTCATCGTCAGAATGTATGCAAATCCTGATGGGGTAAGATTAAATTTTAGTTCTAGCACCCTGTAGAATTTTTTTTGCGTGTAATGAATCACAAAACTTGATTCTGAATGATTTGCTTGTGAATAGAACTTGCTGCAATCAAAGGAACTTGAAACCCATGGAAAAGAACACCTTCAGAATTTGTCATCTTATCTAATGAATTGGTAGTGTTGTCTCCTTCTCTGAGTAATAGCGTGTTGGAAGACTTCACGGAGTAAGATTAAATTTCAATTCTAGCACCCGTGGAGTTTTATTTTTGCGTGTAAAGAATCACAAAACTTGATTTTGAATGATTTGATTGTGAATAGAACTTGCTGCAATCAAGGGAACTTGAAACCCATGGAAAAGAACACCATCATAATTTGTCATCTTATCTAATGAATGGGTGGTAGCTTTCACCCGTGTCTTTGTTGCAGGTAGCATCCTTTGTGTGTCGCAAAATGGTGAAATCGGAGCCACAATGCTTTATTCAGGAGGGAAGAACTCCCTGGAATTTTGTCCCTCACATTTCCGATTTTCTGTTTCATCGTCATCTTCAATGTATGAGAATCTCGACGGGATAAGATTAAATTTCAATTCTAGCACCCTGTAGGGTTTTGTTCGAGTTTGGAGAAAAGTTAGTGAAGGAAAATTCAGTAGTTGTTCGAGTTTTGATATTCAAGATAGGTAAAAAGGGGAAGCCTTCTGTTTGTCTTCTGTTAATTGGAATTGACGTATGTTATTTCTTTTGTCTATACTTTTTCGCTACTTTGCTTGGGCATCAACTAGGCCATTGATATATATTTGTATTTGGCTTTTATTGCTAGCTAATGTAGTTTAGTATTTTCAAAATTGGAATAAGTAGATTCTATGTCTTCTTTTGCTTCAGTCTATCAGGTACTACTAATCTTGATCACTTGGGTTGAGTTTGATTCAGCAATGCACTTTGTTTGCTTTCAACTGAAACTATAACCATGTGTTCTGTGTACGAGGTTGAAGAAGAAGTTCATGGTCTGGAGATGACGTTGAAATAATCATTTCCCTCTTCTTTATTGGAATCAGATCTTCATCAAGTCATCAAACAGGTCTCCTTCATTCTCATTTACAACCTTAGTTTCTGGATCTTGCGTTTTGTGTCCCTCTGGTTGTCTTCTTGGCATTGGAGATCGTTCGAGTAAACTACTGGGCATTCCATATATTAGCCCCTTGGATTTAAACTCTTTCTATGGCTTACTGTCGATGTTCATATTAAGAGTAGGTATGGAGGATACGGCCCTTGGGAGAACCATTACAGCAATTCATGAGTGCCTTCACAGACCACCGGGACTCTGATCTTCTGATCGTCAGGTATGACATGATTTGTATCTTGAGTGTGAATCAGAAGTGAGAATGTGGTTAATAGGAAACGTAAGTCATACGTATGTTACGTGTATCCACTTATCGTTGTTGATTGGATGTAAACTTCCGATATTGATGTCAAATGGGTTCAATGATCTCCCATTGTTGCCATTCGTTGGAATTCTGAGCCTGGGAATTAGAGATACAATGGTACAGGACTAAATTTTGTTAATATGATCTTACAATTGGATCTATGAAAAAAGGTTGGTTAACAATTTATGTGCAAGCATCTATGGTGGGTCACAAGTATGGGGTGTTCAGATGGAGCAAGAGCGAAAGTGAGTATTAAGCAAAGAGTTGTTTGTTTCACTATATACATATATAGGAAACGCCCATAAAATAAAATTACATGAATTTTGTTTCAGATGGCCAAAGTTACACTAAACTATTTGTCATTTATTACATAAATTATTATGTAGGGTTGGTTGCTGGAAACCTTTGTATAGTCCAAAATGGTGGTGGAACGGTCATGCCAATAAGCTTGAACAAGCAAGAGTAGAAGAAAGGAAAAGGAAAGAACTGTCGACTGAGTATTATTGTAGTCTTTCTACAGAGAATCAAGGGTTTGAGACAAAAATAAAACTAAGCTACTGATTTCATATTATCTCGGAAGCCTGAGATTAACAGTAGACAAGGGAGCTGCTAGACGAGATGCGGGAGAGTTCCCAGAGACGCTTGCGGGACAGCCAATATGTGAGGTACTTATCTTGATCACTTGGGTTGAGTTTGATTCAGCAATGCACTTCGTTTTCTTTCCACGGAGACTATAACCATGTATTATGTGTACGATGTTGAAGAAGAAGTTCATGGTCTGGAGATGACATTCAAATGATCATTTCCCTCTTCTTTATTGGAATCAAATCTTCATCAAGTCATCAAACAGGTTTCTTTCATTCTGATTTACAGCCTTAATTTCTGGTTCTTGCATTTTGTGTCGCTCTGGCTGTCTTCTTGGCGTTTGAGGTCATTCGAGTAAACTATTGGGCAATCTATATATTATCCCCTTGGATTTAAACTTTTTCTATTGCTTACTGTGGATGTTCATATTAAGAGCAGGTATGGAGGATATGCCCTCTGGGAGAACCATTACAACAACTCATGAGTGCCTTCACAGACCACCGGGACTCTGGTCTTCTGATTGTCAAGTATAACATGCTTTGTATCTTGAATGGGAATCAGAAGTGAGAATGTGGTTAATAGGAAACGTAAGTGATATGTGTATTATGTGTAGCCACTTGTCGATGTTGCTCGAATGTGCACTTCCGATATGGATGTCAGATAGGTTCAATGATCGACCATTGTTGCCATTCGCTGGAATTCTGAGCCTGGGAATTGGAGATACAATGGTAAAAGACTAAAGTTTGTTAAACTGTGCTTACAATTGGATCTATGAAAAAAAAATGGGTTAACAATGTATGTGCAGGCATCTATGGTGGGTCATAAATATGTGGTGTTGAGATGGAGCAAGAGCGGAAGTGAGTATTAAGCAAATAGTTGTTTATACATATATAGGAAACTCCTATAAAATAAAATTACATGAATTTGTTTCAAATGGCCAAAATTACACTAAACTATTTGCCGTTTATTACATAAATTATTATGTTAGTTTAGAATAGCTGATACAATCTATCCAAGGTCCTAAATGTTTGTGGTTAAGTTCATTGGTGAACCTTAAGTTTTTCACGAGCAGATAGGTTATGGGTTACTTTACCTCCCCTGACTTCATTGCAAATATTTTATGTGCAGTGCTGTTGATCAATTTAGAATACAGTTTGCGCATCTGGAAGAAAACGGAGGCAAGACCGGGCCTGATGATTCATTAGGTTTACAAAGATGATTCATTAAGATTTTCATTATAACATTGGTGTGAATTTTAATCACTACGTCTAGAGGAGTTGCCATTATTCAACTTTTTTTTTTTTTTGCAGAACTGTGATGTATTTAGCTTCGTAGTATACGCCTGCAATTCATATATGGAACATAGGCTGCATTTTTCGGAGGTATTAACAGGAAAGCCTCTTTCCCCTGGAAAGATTGTTGTTCATCAGTTATGGCCATCTACATATAAAACTGTTGTGCACATGCTGAACAGAATTCTTCAAACGTTACAAATTGCCATTACTAGACAGAATTCATTACTGCACATGTTAGATTTTTACTGTTTGTGTTGGTCTTTCTGAGGGTTTGGAGCAGGCGGGTATGTAGTGCATGTCTCTTCCCATCACGATTTGAATATGAACAGCCGGTTGGGATGCTTTGGTTTTTGTTAACAACTGCAATATCATTCTTAGGTAAACAAGGTGACAAGATGTTGCATAATTCATCTCTATGGTTATTCACATGCGCTAATCTGTTGATGGTATTTTCTGCAGGGCTAAAATGTAGAAATGTGGAGATTTAGGTGATTGTATCTCCATTTCTAAGGCTGTTGAACTCGCAGCTTCACTAGTCGGTGACCAGAAGAATGCATTGCCATTTATTTCATATTGTTTGCTGAACTTTTATAAAGCTTTTCACTATGCGGAGTAGATCACGAGAACCAAAACGATTTTCAACAGATTAACTCGCCCATGTCTGATTAGTGGTTATACACAAATGTTGAGCTCAGTGATGTTGGGTTATGAACTATTGGTTTCTCGACATCTTTGGGCATACTGGAAATGACTAGGATCCAGAAAAGCCTTGGTTATGGTAAGGTAGGGAGATCGAGGAAAACTTCGGCTCGGCGGTCATCAGTTGTTTATTTCATTTTTCACAGGGAAAATTTGGAATTTTACAGACTGGGCATATGAAGTTTCTCAATTCCGCCAACGAGCATTCATTTGAACTGCTGCCCTAGATGAGATTCTCCCATAATGGCCCGAGCCAATGCACGTGTTTGATGTCCATGAGTTGACTATTTCGTTATCTGGGGGTTTGCATTATGCTTCTGTGCGTAGTACTGCAAGTGGTGGCCTTTCCGTCCAGACACTGTTAGAGCTGCTATTGGTGATCTTCCACCAGTGGGCAACGATGCCTCCAAGACGAACTTGGAGGTACTGAAGAACGTTAAAGCGTGTTACCCATACATTTTACTGATTTGATGTTTAAACTGGGCATCTATTTTGTTTCAGTACCAAAGTGATCCCATCTCATGGTTCCAGAAAAGGATAAGAGGGAACATGGAAAGGGAAGGGGGCTGTTCGGGGGTTTGTTCCGGGTTGGCTTGGGAAGGCAATTTCCCAACTTCCATCACTAACCCTCAACCAATGAGAAACGTGGAAATGGTTTCCACTCTGACCAAGATAGAATTCTCACTGTTCGCGAATGTGCAAGATCTCACGTAAACTTTCATGTCTTATGCATACAAACTCTTGGAGTTGCCAGATCCAGTTCTTGGAGTTGCCAGATTCAGGCTATTTTCTTAGGAACCATGATCCCACCAACTTGATCTTATGCAAACAGATAAACGCTTTGAGAATGTAAACGAGACCTTTAGAACTTCAATTTGTAAAAAAAATAATGCACAACCAAAAGATAGTTAGGGATGTTAAATGGTTAATGTTAATGGGTTTACCTAATTGAGGTTACATCAAAACTATTTGGATTAAATCTTTTGGTTTTTAAGATTAAATGCGAAATCAATGTGCCTTAATTTTTTTAAAAAAAATATCACAATAATGATTTTTTATGAATTCAATATTTCAATTAAGGTCGAACGTGAGTTGGGTATTTGGGATTTTCAGGGTTTCTAAACTCGTGAGTTTAAAGATTTTAGTATTTGAAGTCGAATTCGTCCGACGTGGATATCTTGTTTTTGGGTATCCAATATTATTCGAGTATTCGAACATGAATTACATCATCCGTCGTTTTCTTTGTCAGTCTCACCAACCTCAGGAAAAAAACCCTTTAACCATTTATTTACATCAGGAAACAATGTTTATCAAAATGGTTTAGGATGTGAAAAATCCACTTTTCAAGTAAAGTTGGTGTTTTTGTTTAAAATATCCACTCTCATGTTGGCCGAATTTGCTATGCATTTTTGTTCAGTTGTTGCTCAAATGATTGTTAAAGAAATAGTCATGATCATAACATGTATTACTTGCATTATGATCAACGATATTAAACAAACTAGATAACATGTATTTATTTTATATTTTCAAATTATTTTTTCATATTAATTTTTATATTATTTTATATTTTTTCAATGTTATTCATACTTATTCTTTCTAAATATATCAAACAGGTTTATCAATGCTTCGTTCGTCCTGCTCCACACATATCTACACAGATCCACTGCTAAAGTCAATCAAGAAATTCAAACATATGTATGTTTTTAAAACTTCCAAATCTTGTGTGTATCTTATTAATTGTTCTTAAATCATGTTATTGGTTAATCCTCAACATTTATGCAGGTACAGATAAGAAAAGTAATAATGAAAACACTACGGATCAATTCGTGTAATCGCATTTTCCACAATTTATATTTTACAATTTCAAATACATTGTAAACAAATTGTACTATTAGTTTACATTACAACTTATCAATCTATTGATCAAATTAAAACTTTTATTTCGTATCTTTGTATTAACCCGTAGGCATATAAAATCTAATGACAATATTCAGATTAATAAATTATATACAAATGTCAGATAAATATATTTAAATTACCACAAATCCGCGCGTAACGCGGGTATCATCTAGTTAATTAAAATAAAAAATAGATTATTGGGAGGGAAGATACATACTCATCATAGCTTATCCCCCATTCAAAAATAATTGAAATGAATAATTTTTATTTTTATTAATTTGTGGATTTATGAATATATAGAAGAGATATTTAAAAAAATAATATATAATATTAATTTTACAATTAAAAACCAAAAACAAAAGATTTTGCTCTTATTTATATATATATTTTTGTATATGTTTTTTTATTATTTAGCCATTTTGGAATAATTTTTAGGATAGATTTACATAACTATAGTTCATATAAATCTAATTGAATAAAAAATAAACAAAAAAATTGGAATACAAATCTAACACCCAATAATTTATCATGAATCAATGTAAATCTTGAAAAAGAAAATGACAATTGATGAATTAAAAAATAAAAGAAAAAGAGTAAATTTTTAGGATTAGATCTACATAATTATGGTTCATATATATCTAATCGAATAAAAAAACTAAAAAAATCAAATACAAATTTAACACCAAATCATATTTATTATAAATGTTTGTAAATTTTGAAAAAAAATGACAATTGATAAATTAAAAAAAAAGAGATTTTTTTTCTTTTTTTTATGAGATTACGCAAAGAGAAATTATAAAAAAATATATTTTTTAGTATATAGATTCTGATTTAATATTAAAAACGTTATTAAAGAAATACTCAGGTCAATTTGTTTTTCCAAAAAAAAATGATGAGTATCAAATGATATGATTATTATATGTACTCGGTATTATCCTTAGAAAACTAATAAATTAATATGTTGATATAATTTTATAATATACTCGGTATTATTGACATAGTAAAACCATCAAATGTTGTAAGACGCAAGATGTTTTCAACGGAATATTAAAAATGTTACAACCAAGTTGTTGATCCATCACTTTCATATTATTTTAAAAAATATCAGAAAAATTATCTTAACTGAAATTACTATATGAAATTTGGCTCTTTTCAATTGGATCCAAAACGTAATAACTGAACCTACATCTATTTTTGGTATCAACTAATATTTTAAAATAGTTTGAATATAGTTTTATGCATTGCATCGATCGATATATATATATATATATATTTATATATATATATATATATATTTATATATATATATATATATATATATATTTGCGTGGGTGTACACATTTCCTTTATGAAAAGCTAAATAGAAATCCCAATGCGGGAGTATACATAATTTGTAAACTTTTTTGGTAAAACAAAAAACAAAAAAGTTGTTGCAAAATATTAATAATTTTAAAAAATTAAAAATTAGTTTTTATCCAATATATAATTAACATAATAACCAATATAATATAATAAATATAATATTTTGTTTTACATCAAAATTTAATCCTTAAATTTATATATCACTGTCAAAAAACGATTTAAAATTACATAATTAAAATTATAATAAATTAGATTTTAATATTTTTTAACTAAACGTCTGAGTATAATTAAAAAAAATAAATTAAAAGTTTAATATATATGTATATAGATGAATCATGATAAATTATATTTAATGTGACACACATATTATGTTAATTAAAACAATTTTTTTTATTTTAAAGTGGATTTAAAAACCTCTTAATTTTCTATTTACGTGGTACAAGACTCGATCCATTCGTTATTTAAAAAAAAATCCTGGCCATTTTCATTATAAAATAATGGGAAAATTAACAAATGTGAAAATAATAAGGTATAGTGTGAAGTGGTCTGACATGATTCGGAAATATTTGTACCGAGTGATTGAAGAAGTCACGAAGGGCATGGCACTGTCATTCTTAGACTCATGCTATTGTGGACTTGTGACCTGTTTCTTATTTCATTATTTATTTAAACTTGACCTCTCTTTTAGTAATTAAAATTTAAAAGTCCTTAGAGAAAAAAGTATGACGACTTTCATAAACCGTATACACATATATTATTTATTTCTTTTTAACAACCATCGTAATCCGCAACCATAATTTTTTTTAAATAGTAAACATATGTAATAACTGGTAAACTGTATAATAAGACAATTATGAAATAAAAGGTTCGAATTCATTATGTTCAAAATGAAAATAATTTATTTGTATCAACTATGTTATTCTAGTAAATATATATATATATACCATCTTTTATAATTAGAATTTGTTTATAATTTCTATGTATATATATGGGCATAACTCGTTGTGCTACATCTCTTCATACGAAGTTATTTTCGATTGACTTCTGCAAAAGATATATAATATGTTGTAGTTCTAACTTCTAAAAAAATATAATATAATATTTGAAATTTATTAAGATTATATTTTGTAATTTTATCCTAAAGAAAAAAGAGAATAAATGTGTTATTTTACCCTCCCAAAATAATAGGTAATGTCTTATGGCATTTGACCATTCTTTTATGAAGTATAAACTATAAAAGGTAGATCGTTGAATTTGATAATATTCATAAAACAATAGAGTAAAAACAAAATAATTCAGTATATTGAAGGAATAAATTAAGGAGAAAAAGATAAATAAGCATATTGACTTAATTTAAATAACAAATTTAAATATTGTTAGGAATAAAAAAAACAAAGGATGTGAATTCTTCAAATCAATGGTATAGCGAAAGGTTTTGGTAGATTCTAACTCCAATAAAAAAAATACAATATTCCAAATTACAATACTTAGGGACATTGACATGATCATTCATATATATAGTTGTTGATGAATATGATAAATAACATGTAAAACACCAAGTGTTGGGAAAGACCAATAAAGGACATTGATATGATATGTGTTTGGGGCAGTCTAAGAAGCTTCTAAATTGACAAAAGCTTATGCCACTTTAAAAAAATATTATCAATTAAATATATTAAAACATATATTTTATTTATGTAATACCAAGTAGCAATGGTCCTTGGTTGGCTTTAAGAACACAGACTTGCTTTTGTCGAGTTTTCAAATCTCTCTCTCTCTCTCTCTCTCTCTCTCTCTCTCTCTCATTAAAGAGAAATACTTTAACTCTTCAAAGAAGCTTCAAAGCTCTATATAAAGCAAAATCCTGAATGCTCTGAAAGGAACAAAACATTGAGAGAAAAGCTTCGAGCAAAGGCAATGGCCTTGAAGAAATTTCCATGGAAAGCATGTCTTCCCATAAACTGCATCAAGAGCAATGGCAACCCATCAAAGGAAAAGCTTCTATATTCAGAACAAGGCTCTCGTCGAAGCCGCATAGCCTTTTCTGACGTCAGCAACTCATCAATCTCTCTCACTGACTTGTCAGCTTCTTTTCTCATACACCTTCACATTTTCACCTACAAGGAACTTGAGATCATCACACAGGGTTTCTCCAAGTGTAATTACCTCGGCGAAGGAGGGTTCGGTGAAGTGTTCAAAGGGTTCGTTGATGATAGTCTCAGGACTGGTTTGAACCCTCAACCTGTTGCTGTGAAGGCTTTGAAACCAAATGGTGGACAAGGTCATAGAGAGTGGCTTGTAATTATCTTTTCCCCTCCAGATTCATCACATTATGTGATTTCATTTGTAAAAAACGTGATTGATGTTGTTTCTTTTTCCTTTTTTGAACATTCTGCAGGCGGAAGTTATCATATTGGGTCAACTGAAGCACCCCCATCTGGTGAACTTGATCGGATACTGTTGCGAAGATGAACACAGGCTTCTAGTTTACGAATATATGGAACGAGGAAACCTGGAAGACCATTTATTTCAAAGTTAGTAACTTATATAACATGAAACTGAATCCACAGTTCACAATAGATATGTTCATTAATTACTGATAATTCGAGTACTGGTGTGTGCAAAATGCAGGATATGCAGGAACCCTATCATGGTTAACCAGAATGAAGATTCTACTGGGTGCTGCAAAAGGCCTTGCCTTTCTTCATGAAGAACAAAGCCCTGTTATATACAGAGATTTTAAGCCTTCCAACATTCTTTTGAACTCGGTAATTCATATATGTTCCTATACATGTTGTATTTTTGCAGTATCTGGTTTATACTCATGGCAATGAACGATTTTGTTTCATTTGGAAAAATTATCAGGACTTCAGTTCTAAGCTCTCTGATTTCGGACTAGCAACTGATGGATCAGAGGGAGCAGAATCCGTTGTAATGAGGGTCATGGGTACAGAGGGCTATGCAGCTCCAGAATACATATCAGCAGGTAAAACATATACATTAACTAGTTGAAAAACATATCTACAATGAAAGACACAAAAATCTTTATAAATTATAGATTTATACACAAGGTTTGGTGGATCTTAAACTAATTTTTAAATTTTAATTTAGACATGAGATAATGTTATGTTATGTCTCACAACATAACATAAATTATAGATTTATATATATATATATATACATATATATAATTTTGATCAATCATAATCTTTCGCATTAGCTTTTGAACGTTTGAGTCTAGTTCGGCTTAAACCCGTTTGACAAATCCATGTTTCCGAGCCCACAACTCATGTTTGGTTCATTCCTTTTCAGGTCACTTGACAACGATGAGCGACGTGTTCAGTTTCGGGGTGGTGCTGTTAGAACTGTTAACGGGAAGGAAAGCGGTAGAGAAGTATAGGTCACAAAGAGGGAGGACGCTAGTGGAATGGGCGAGACCTATGTTAAAAGATAACAACAAACTGGAAGGGATCATAGACCCGGGACTTGAAGGGCGTTACTCAGTTGAAGGGGTAAGAAAGGTGGCTGCTTTGGCTTATCAATGTCTCAGCCATAACCCCAAGTCACGACCCACAATGACCTCTGTGGTTAAGTCCTTGGAGCCTCTCCTTGACCTCAAAGACATCCAAAATGGGCCATTTGTGTACATTGTTCCAATGGGAAGTGTGAAGGACGATGTGAAAGTGGGAAAGGATGATGAAGAAAGTAAGGAAGAAAAGAAAGCGAAAGTCTTTCAACGACATCGAAGAGGTCGTAAACACAGACGTAAGATCAAGGCAATGAGGTGTCGTGCTGTATATTCAGATACTGCTTTGTACAAAAGTCTAGGAACCAGTTTATACTCCCCGATCAAGTAGATTCATTTATTTTTGTTTTATGATTTGTAATTTACAAGGTTTAGATGTTAGGAAAGAATCCAAAGTCGTAATCGACTTTCAATATCGAAAGAGAGAAGTAGCTTGGAAAGTGGGCTACATAGAAATTTAGCAGTCAATTTCAAAAGTTGTAACCACAGATGTTAAATCTGAATGGTGATGTATCTGGTAAGAAAGGGACATAAATAAATGGATTCATTCACCAAAAGATTCTAACATCAACATCTAAATTGACTGCACTTCACCTTATAAGAATTTCATTGGTAATGTTTTGGATATTCTCTAGTCAATGTTGAAGAATGTGAGTGAATACGCAACCAAAATTCCAAGTCCAAACAAAAACTGGTTTGAAGTGAAATCATATCACATACCTTGCTCCCGAAGGAGGACAAATGCATCTCACCAAACCCCATTTGCTGCGTCTTGGAAATTAGCCACCGTGTGTACATGGCTATTATTGACAAGACAAATAAGAAATACAAGCAACCATTTCGTTGAAGAGTCTACTCCATAATGTTGTGTTTTACCATATTTCTCATTAATTTATATATGATATTGATTTTTTTTTAAATTTTTAAACTAATTCTTGAGTTAAGTTGGTATTCCATCCATTTGATATTGTATCAAAATTTGGTTTTTCCTAATTTGAATTTTCGATATTGGATTTTTTTTATTATGATATGCACGCTGTCGAGAATTATTATATTGTATTATATCATATTGGTTTAATTCATGGACCATGAACTAATATACGATATCACCTTAAACTCTAATTTGATTTTTTTAGTTAGATCCAAATCAATTTGATATATATTTTTTTAGAAAAAGCATTTGATAATTTACCATGACAGGATGTAACACATGCATACACTCGCGTAAAAAATGCGACCAACTTTATTAAGATGGCGCAAATAATGCATAGCAAAAGGAACCGAATAAGCAGTAGCATAACTGATAGTGCTTTTCATGAAATCATCAAAAGCTTTAATCAAAGAAATCACTTTGGATTGAAATAAGAGTGATATATTATATTGAAGGTGATCATAACAGTTCCACGAACCTATTACCGCTGAAGTAATAAACAAGAATGCCAAAGGAGTTGTCCAAGCTTCCGTAAGCATATACATTGATAAAATAATTCTTTAAAAAATAAAAACTTTGTTATAAATCTTCCAATAAGATTGAATTTTACTTCTTGCAGACACACCCCAAGGATTCTCCTTATCTTGAGTAGCACCACAGTGATATCTGTTGGGAAATCACGACTTTTCCACTTCGTGAAGTTTAGATGGACACTTAAAATCAAAAGTAGAAATGAGAACACAAGAATAAATTTATCGAAATGAACATTCTTCTACTATATAGAATAATAGTAGGATTACAAAATTGACTCACATACAGTGGTTCACCCAAGCTTGAGGATGAAATCTTTCCAAATTTCTTCTCTTTTCTCACAAAGAGGTTCTTTTAAGTTTCCTTACTGATCACTACATTTCGTACACAATTTATGAGAAATATTATGATCATTTTGATGACCATTGTGACGTTTACGTATGATTATGTAATAGTTTTACTTGTTTCTTTTATTGTTGTGTTTGTAGAATTTAATAAGTGAGAATTGGGGTAACATGGGGTGAGAAACGACGAAGAAGCGAATGACAAACAAGACCATTTCCCCCAATTTCTCCCACAATTTCTCCATTGACCAACATAAGACCACTCTCATAACTATGTCCATAATGTCCAAAACGACCAACACCTAGACATCAAAGTATGGGCACCACGCATGGGAACCAACTTTGGACATCAAACTATGGGCACCAAATATGGACATCAAACTATGGGCACAAAGTATAGGTAGTGGAGCACCTAAGTATAGCCACCAAGCATGGAAACCAATAATGGACATTAAAGTATGAGCACCAAGCATGAGAACCAAGAATGGACATCAAGGTATGGGCTCCAAGCATGGAAACCAAGTATGGATACCAAGCATGAGCACCATAGTATGGGCACAAAGTATGGGTAGTGAAGCACTAAGTCATTTTAATAATGTATTTTATTTCTTTCAAAGTGTGGAGACTTTCCTATATAAGGAGCTCCAAACCTCATTTGTAACACACACAAGTTTTGAATGAAATACATTTGAGATTTTCGAAATTAATAGTCCTTCGCCATTAGAGAGCTCGGATAAATGTAGAGAAACTGAAAGACGGGTTCCGAATCCCGACTCCCCGGTTATTCGCTCTCCTTTCTTTGTTTCCTCTCATGTTTTCTATCTTTTACATGATATTTGTATAGACTTCTTGTGTGGGTAGTTGCATTATTCTAGAAGATGGGATTATCCCTAGGGGATCCTTGAATCCACGAATATACTATCAACAAGAAGTGCAATGCTCTGTTTTCTATTTTAATTCTTTTATCTTTGTTCTTCATGCAGTAGTTTTACCTTGATCAAGTAGATGTATGTGTTAGGGGATTGAGAGATAGACTGAGAGGTGAATCTTAATCCCGGATAAATAGGTTTAGAACAATGGGAATTGGGTCACGAAAGTAGAGCACTTTCGATTGAGGTTTAAAACGAATGAATCATAGAGCTTAAGGTATAAATTGGTAGATCAACCATGAAAGTAGGGGGTTTGCTTGCTTATGCACGTCTTCTTCATCTTGAAAGAGGGTTTTAGATATATTAGGATCGTTCGCCTTTAAAGTGTTACGAAGTATGCATGATTGTTAGTAGTTGAAGTGTAATTCTTGGATTACCTAGTGGTGAAACCGGTTTCGTAGAGCATTTATCTAATTACTTGAACTCTCAGTTTTTAATAGCTTAATTTCTCATATCTCTCCATACTAGACTATCAGTATCATTTGTTTAATCATACTAGACTATTTAGTTTTGATTTGTGTTACGTAGTCCCTGTGGGATGAATACCTATATTATACTACACACGTCTCATGCACTTGCGGAGTTGGTTTAGGTTTCTAACTTGAACGCATCAAGTTTTGGCACGTTGTCGGGGACTATTGTCAACACGTCGATTTCTTTTTATTATTCTTTTTGGTTACTTAGTCCTATTATTTCTTCATTTGGAGGTGCATGCCTAGGTCTCAAAGTCCATCAAATCTGCTGCAACTTGATCCAAAAATTCAAAAGACTTGTTGATACCGCAAGAGAAAGAAATCGAAAGGTAGAGGTGATCATTTTGCTCAAAAGGAAGAAATGGACAAGATGAATGCTGCTATGGGGGGCGACGGACAGAACCAAGTCTTACTGATTCAACAACAACATCAGCAACACCCTTCTCCTATACTGCAACATCGCGTTGAATTCCAGGAGCAACAAGCTCCTCCTCAAGCACACCCTCTAAAGATTATGTGGTTCCTAATGTCAACAATTTACAGACGGAAATTGCTAGATCTACTATGGGTCGAGGTAACTTTGAGATTAAAGCTCAAATGATTGAAATGATGCTGCAGAATAAGTTCATAGGGGTTACACATGAGGATCCACACGTTCACCTCACCGATTTCCTAGAGCTATGTGACACTTTTGAGGTTAATGGAGTGCCTAGAGATGCGATTAGACTTAACATGTTCCCTTTCTCACTTGGGGGACGTGCTAACTCTTGGTTTCAATCGCTGCCACCTAGTTCTATAACTACCTCGGATAACCGTTGCATGGCCTTCCTCTCCAAATTTTTCCCACCGAGTAAAACATTTCACTACCATGGGGAGATCACTGCATTTCGATGCAAGGAGGGAGAATCAATCTATGATGTCTGGAACACTTTTAAGGAATTACTACGTTTACGTCCTCATCACGGGTTGGAGCAATGGTTCGTTATGCAAACGTTCTATAGGGGAATTAATGATGAGCATAGAATGATCCTAGACATGTCTGCTGGAGGAAGACATGTCTGCTGGAGGATCATTCATGGACAAAAGCGTGGATGAGGCATTCACTTTGATTGATGGTTTATGCATGAACCATGCAATGTTGGCTTCACCACGGGCTCTGTCATGACGATCTGGAGGAGGCCTCTATGAGGTCAGTAATAAACAAGCACAAGTCAATGTGAACACCATCTACTGCTCAAACTGTGCGGATACGGAACACATAGCATTTCAATGTACGTATCAAGGAGAAGAGGAGCAAGTGAATTACGCTCAAATTCAAAGCAATAACCCATACTCCAACACGTACAACGCTGGTTGGAAGAATCATCAAAAAGTTTCCTACAAGAACAACCACCACCATTCCAACGACCTCCTTAACATTTTCAGCAAACTCAACAAGCTCCCACGCCTAACATGGAAACAATATTGTTAGAATTCATAAAGGAACAAAGGCAATTCTAATCTATAGAAGTGAAGATTAACAATTTTGTAAGTAGTAACATGCAGGAGCTTAAAACACAAATTGAATCCATGAGCACACACATGAAGATGTTGGAGAATTCCATAGCTCAACAAGCTGCCTCATCATCTCGAAGTCCAGGACACCTTTCAGGTAAACCTGAAACTAACCCAAGAGAACATATGAATGCTATATGTTTGTGTAGTGGCAGGGAAGTAGACAGTTCTCCACCCAAAAACTCCGAAGGAGCCACCGAAGAATCTCTAGGCAAAGGTATGGGTGCGATGAGAGAAACTGAAGTTGGAAACAGCCGTTTCCAACGGACGCCAACGGATTTCCGTCCGTTGCGAAAAGTTCGTTGCAAATGACAATCCGTTGCAATTCGCGACGGCGTGCCAACGGATAATATCCGTTACAAATTTGCAACGGAATGGCAACGGACAACGCCGTTGGAAACACAGTAACGGACGCCCGTTGGAAATCGTTGTGACGGATCACCGTTGCAACTCTTCAACGGACGGCCGTTGGAAAGCAACGGCTGTCCGTTGCAAAATTAGGCGGGGAAAATTATTTTTGCAACGGATATCCGTTGCCATGTGGCGGGAAACTGCAACGGATGGCCATTGCAAACTGGAGGGAAAGGTTTGGCGGAAAACCAATCCCAACGGAATCCCGTTAGTTCGGCCAACGGATGTCTGTTGCAAACTGGTGGGAAACGATTTGGCGGGAAACACGGTGCAACGGATGATCGTTAGCAGTTCCAACGGATGACCGTTGGAACTTTAGAAAAAAAAATAAAAAAAATATTTTTAAAACTAAAAGGTTTTTAATAAAAAATATTAAAATTATATTACAAAACACAAAAATTAAAACTATTTCCTATTACATATCGTTTAGGTCGGTTGCGTCGATATCATCCCCGCCATCACCACCACCTCTAGACGGAGTTGCATTCGAATCGAGTCTCGGTTCTCAACTCAATGCGCTCTCCAATTGTTGTATTTTAGATGTTTGTGGCGCCATTTGAGCTCGAGTTTCTCGAAGTTGTGATTCGAGATCTTCGATCCGCCGTTGTTGCGAAAAACTCTCTTGCACCGATGGAGGTACCGTCGTGACGTCCTCGATTATGTCCTTTTGAAGCGCTCCGGGACCGTATAGACATCCCTTATACGGTCTCACCGACTACAAGACAAATAAGAGTAATGTTAGCTTTTAATAAATTATTTGATTAATAATTTACAATTAAAATAATAATCTTATACCTCTAGATAAATTTGGTCCTTTTGTGAAGGACTGAGGTCGTCGGGGCTTAAAACGCAAGCCTGAGATTGCTGTGTGATCTTCTCCGTCACAGCTCTCACGGTTCGGGCCGCTCGAGGATCGACGAGTTCCAGTTTGTCGGCCTCTTCCCCGACAACCGACTTCTTCTTTGCGTGGGTTTCTAATACCACTTCAAGAAGAGTCGGTTCTCTTCCCATCCGTTGCGTCTACAATATAAAAGAAATTTTGTTAGATAAATATTTAAATAAACAAAAAATATAAATAATTTAAAATTTACCAATTCTTTTTTTCTTTTCGTGAAAGATTTTGATCCCGAAGTATGGCGATGGGGACCATCTCTGGGAACCGTCTCTCCGTAGCGATTTTTTTTTGCCTTCTCGCTCTTGGCCTTGAATGACGCGGACTCCCAATGCCCAATCAATTTGTTGAAGACCGTTTCGGTTGCCCATTTACGTCTGCTATTGTTGGCGTAGTAGTTCCGCTTTGCACCGTTCATCATGATGCGCATCCGAATCTGCATGTCGCGCATCCATGCAGTGAAGATGCGCGTTGTATGAATTCGGCGCCATCTGTATGAACGCTGCAAACAAAGTTATATTATTAGTAGTTTTCAAATATATATATGTAATTATAAAATTGAAATATAATTAAAAAAACTTACAACAAAAGTGTGCCACTATCGCTGGCGCACAACTTCTGACGTAACTTGCCAGGAATAGTACAGATCGTTCTGTAACGATCCTTGGATGATGTTATTATTTGTGTGTCTTAACACATCATCCTCATCAAACCTGCATAGCAAAATACAAAGTTAGATAATATTTACGAAATTTAAATAAAATTCATAACAATTATATACTATATATTTACCACAACGTTCCAGGAGAACGTTCGGGATCGATGATCGGAAGGGTTGGACGCCCATCGAAATCATCGATCAACGCATCGATATCAACCATATCGTCCTCGTCAACATTCCCCCCATTCCTACCGACCATGAATCGCTCAAGTATCTAAAAGGTTACCTGTGGAATGTTACCTGTGGCCGAAGGAGTTTGTAATCCATACCGACCATGAATCGCTCAAGCATCTAAAGGGTCAGAACAAGCTGAGCAAGAGACATGCGAGGTGACTAGAATTTATTGAGACGTTTCCTTATGTCATCAAGTACAAGCAAGGTAAGGAGAACGTCGTGGCTGATGCCTTGTCCCGAAGGTATGCTTTGTTAAGTACCTTAGATGCAAGACTTCTATTTTTGAACAAATTAAGGATCTATATGAAACTGGCCTAGAATTCGGAGAAACATATAAAAATTGCGAGAAATTTGCGTCAGGACATTTTTATAGGCATGAAAATTACTTATTCTATGATAATCGATTATGCGTGCCTAACTGCTCTTTGAGGGAGTTGTTTGTTAGAGAAACTCATAGTGGTGGACTCATGGGCCATTTCGGAGTCGCCAAGGCTTTGAAAACATTGCAGGATCATTTCTACTGGCCACACATGAAAAGAGATGTGGAACGTATCTGCGAGCAATGTGTCGCTTGTAAACAGGCTAAGTCCAAAAGTAGCCTAACGGTTTGTACACTCCACTCCCTACCCCGACTCATCCTTGGACAGACATATCAATGGATTTCGTGATTGGGTTGCCTAGGTCTAAAACAGGAAAGGATTCTATTTTTGTGGTAGTAGATAGGTTTTCTAAAATGGCACATTTTATACCTTGTCATAAATCGGATGATGCATTGCATGTAGCCGAATTATTCTTCAAAGAGGTAGTACGATTGCATGGCATGCCTAGCACCATAGTTTCCGATAGGGATACCAAATTCCTTAGTTAAATCTGGAGAGCTTTGTGGTCCAAGTTAGGAACCAAGCTTTTATTTTCTAGAACTTGTCATCCACAAACCGATGGTCAAACCGAAGAAGTAAACCGAACCCTAGGTACCTTACTACGTGCACTAGTTAGGAGACTTTAAAAACATGGGAAGATTGTTTACCGCATGCTGAGTTTGCATATAATCATGTCGTACATTCTGCATCAAAATTCTCTCCTTTCGAGATCGTGTATGGGTTCAATCCTACTTCACGCCTGGATCTATTGCCTTTACCATCAAGTGACCGATTCAGCCTGGATGGAAAACAAAAGGCCCGGCTGGTCAAACAAATTCATGAAAAGACAAGGAAGAACATCGAGGAGAAGACCAAGCTTTATGTTAAGCAGGCGAACAAAGGACGGAAGAAGATGACCTTCAAGCCCGGTGATCAAGTCTGGATTCACCTGAGGAAGGAGCGTTTCCCGAATGAACGCAAGTCAAAGCTCATGCCCCGGATCGACGGTCCATTCACTGTGACCAAAAAGATCAGCAACAACGCCTACCTGCTAGATCTGCGAGGTAAGTATAATGTAAGTTCTAGTTTCAACGTTTTTGATTTAATGCCTTTTGTTGCAGATCAAGCGGATTTGAGGACAAATCCTTTTGACGAAGGGGGCATGATATGATCCCGGAGGACGCTGAAGACGCGACCAACAACACTGAGGAGGATGCGACCCGCAGAATGGAAGAAGAGGGAATCTCTGTGACCCGAGACGTCGCGACCGCGACCCGAGACGCCATCCCAGCGACCTGAGACGCCGAGACTGCGACCCGAGACGCCATTCCTGCGACCCGAGATGCCAAATCCATGACCCGAGACGCCATTCCCGTGGCCCGAGACGCGACCACCTCCAGCGCGACCCGAGATGCCATTAGGTCAAAATACGTCGGTCCCGTGACCCGAGCCCGAGCTCTAGAAGAGGATGCCTTGATCATACCCGCTAGTCCCATGACCCGAGCCAAGGCCGCGAAGCTCAAGGAAGCTATTATCGGGATCCTCACGTCTGTCCACGCTCATGAGGAGTATGCTAGTTCACGTGAAGTCACGAGCCTAAAGAACGTCATTCAAGCCGAAGCTCAACCCGCAACGGTCATTGATTAGGTAAAGTGACCCGCGTGTACTCTTTTCCCCTCGTCGGTTTTGTCCCACCGGGTTTTCCGACGACGGGTTTTTAACGAGGCCGCGAGTCACTTATTTCCCGCGACCTAATTAATGACCCGACACAAGACACGAGAACAACGCCTTCCCATGTGCACGGCCAACAAGGAAGTTATGTTCTTGTTTGAAGAAACCAAGGCATTGATTAGTGCCTTTGCATGAAGATCTAGCATTTAATATACTTTTTTTGAATTTCCTTGTTTTTATCTACTTATGGCCGGCCACCTATGAAAAAAACATCAATCAAACTTTTGAAATTTTACCTTTGAATCAATCTTGATTTCATCTTGAATTCCTTTGTGAGTTCTTTGGTTGTTGATGAGTAATATCCAGCATCCTTCGTTGGTGTGTCATATCCAGCGATCGTTCGTTCTTCATTGGTGCGTAATATCCATTGGAGACGAACCGGTGAATCGAGAGCCTTCCGCAACTCTCGTGTGACCACTCGTTCCACACACCCTTGTGCAATCCGTTGCAGCAAGGCATATCCAACCCTAACCTTGTCTAGAGCGTCGATTCAATCGGGATCGTGTCAGGATGATTATAAATTGATGCTACTACCCCTATTTATACTACTCCACCTCCAAATGGATGTTGGAGATTTCTTGCATCTAATGGTGTAGATTGATTCTCTAGAATGGTTTACACACTCTAGGAATCGCTACACTCTTCCACCATCTTCTTCATCCTTCCATAATCTTCTATAAGGTTCCGCACATCTTTAGAATATTCTAGAGGATTCCACATTTTCTACACACTTCTAGAGAATTCTACAATTCTGTAGAATTCTCCGTAACATTCTAGAGACTTCTACACTTCTTTAGAAATCTCTAACTCTCTAACTAAAGATGGATCCCAACAAATCTCTCCCTCCAACCTTAATTGGGGGTAGTAGTAAACTGGTAGCTTGACAACGATCTTCAAACTTCTTCGTTGGTATCACCTTGGTCATCATGTCAAACCAGTTCTCATTTGTGTGAACTTTTTCAAGATATATTCTCTTTTCTTCGAGAACTTCTTGGATCCAGTGACACTTTACATCAATGTGTTTTGTTTGGGAATCAAATGTCGAGTTCTTTGTTAGTTAAATTGCACTTTGATTATCACACTTTAAGACATACCTTTCTTGATTTATTCCCAACTCAAGCAACAAGTTGTTTATCCAAAACATCTCCTTGCAAGCTTTAGTAGTTGCGATATACTTTGCCTCCATTGTGGATAATGCAACACACTTTTGTTGCTTTGACTACCATGAAATAGCTTCCCCTAAAAAGTAGTCAGATATCATGATGTTGATTTCATTGAATCAATGTCACCGTCCAAATCCGCATATGTGTATTCTTATAACACAATTTTTTCCTTTTCCAAAGAATAAACATCTTCTGGAAGTTCCACGCAGGTGTCGGAGGATCCATTTAACTGCAGCCCAATATTCATTTCCTAGATTAGCCAAGAAACGACTAACAACACCCATTCCATAGGCGATATTTGGTCTTGTGCATATTGATGCGTTATCAAAGTTAAACAAATAACCTAAACTATCCGCAAGTGCACGACACATGTGCAGTACTTCAGGTGTCGATCCCATTGGGACTACGCAACAACCCCGAAACTCTAACTTTGAATCAAACTTGCAAACGAACGAAATATGGAATTGATAATGAAATACTAAAAACAAATAAACAAACTAGTTCTTAACAATGAGACAAACGTTCCAGGAATCCAGTTTCACCACAAGACTACCGAAACCAACAATCAACCTATCTATCATGCAATTCCAGTCAAGTTATCTAAGACAGACGATCCTAATATGATATCTACCCTCTCTCAAGGCATAGACACGTGATCTAGTCAAGTTATCCCCTACTTTTGTGACTGACACCTTGAACTAAACCCATATGATCTATGATTCATCCGTTTTACCCTCAACCGCTGCTACCCTACTTTTGTGGCCTAACCTCGGTTGTTCTAAACCTGACCTTCTAGGACTAGAATTATCCTTTCAATCCTTCTCTTAATTCCTAACACATGCATCTATGTGGCCATCGCAAACACAAGTCATTCAAGAACTCAGATAGAAAATAGATAAACGAAAACGGAAAGATGCATTCAAAGATAAATCAAAAGTGGTTCCGGGATAGCCAAGGGCTAATCCCTTCTCCTAGAACAAAACAAACTACTCGCTCATGCGTCTGTAAACAAACATAATTGAAGTAGAAAGTCTAAGGAACATGAAAACCAAACGAAACCGAAGTCTTGGATTGATCTCCAATCCCCCATGCACGTCTGTTCGCAAGAGTCTCCTTCTTCTCTCTCCCTACTCTCTCTCCTCGATCAAGAACTGAAAACCGAGTCTCCAACTGAAGCTCCCTCGACCCCTAGCTCCTGGTATTTGTTTCCCTTCTTCTTTTCTTTCCTTTTCTCCCTCCTTTTCCTTCTGGCCATTCGTTCTTTTCCTTTAGTTGCAGCAGCCACCGATTTTTCCTTTTCTTGAGTTTTCCATTCTTGATTGAGTTTGGGCAATGTTTCCATTACTTTCTCCAGCGAAATATCACTTATTCCTCTTCTCTAAAGTCGTTTCCTTATTTTATAAGTCCCCAACAAACTCCTATTCGTTTTAAGACAAACTAACTTATTTGGAGTTGCAGGTGATGGACGCGACCCGCGCGGGCTGGGTGTGTGACCCGCTCGGGTGCGGCGCGCATGATCGCGATGGAAACAGGGCGACCCGCTCGAGCTGGGGAGTGCCCCGGTCGGGCTGATGCATGCCCCGGTCGGGGTTGTGTGTGCCCTAGTCGGGCTGAAGTTGCTGGACAAAATCGCCGAATTAAATGCCTGCTCGGGGTAGGGAGTTACCCGCGCGGGCTGATGCCATTCCTTGCCGATTCTCGTCCCGTTTGTTCTGTGATGATCCTCGATGTTGGTACATTGTCTCGTGCACGTCCTTTACCTCCAAAATGAACCGAATACGCATTAAAATCTGTAAGAACATGAAAACACGAAAACGAGTAAAACTGATACAAAATCATACATAAAACATCGCATCTATATCGTAAACATCTCTAAAATTGTGCAAGAAATACGTATGAAAACGAGATGATCAAAATCCCTCAGACTTGAATGTTTGCTTGTCCCTAAGCAAACGTAAACGTGGAACACGTGGGGTATACAAAATCCGAGAATTCCCCTTTCTCCTAGAAATACCGCTAAAGCGAACCTAACCGATCAACTAGCACGTCGAGAGCAAATTCGGCCTAATTAAGTTTTCAGTCTTCATTCCTAGGTTCACCAAGGCTACCCACGAGAAAGTAAATCAAAGGAAACCTAAACAAGCCACCATAAGTCTCTCCACCAAATAAGACTTCAGACAAATGCTAAACCTAGAACAATCGAGGATTCTTGTTCTTTCCCGAACTTCTTTCTTTCTTTTTTTTTCTTTTTCTTTTCTTTTGTTTTTATGTCTTCTGTTTTTTTTCTTTCTCTTTTTTTTGTTTCTTTGCATACACACTAGGCTTATAGGACGTCGGATTTGAAAGGATCCAGCCTCTACTTAGACCCAGACTACCGATGACGGTATACTCATGCATCTCGTTCAAGAGTGCAGCAGAGTAGGCGGCGTTTTTATTGTGCCATGCCTTTAGGACGTAGAAAGATGATTGCCAACCCACCACTTGGACCCGAGCCATCGAAAGAGTATCAAGTTCGATGCACTCATATTGATTTTAGATCATGCTTTTAGGCATTATTTCTATCGACAACTGATCATCTCGTTTTCATATGTATTTCATACATGATTTTAGAGATATTTATGATATATATGCTATGCTTTACATATGATTCCGTATCTGTTTTACTTGTTTTCATGTTTTCATGTTTTCATGTTCTTACAGGTTTTTATGTGTATTTGGTTCATTTCGAAGCTAAAGGACGTGCACGAGAAAAAGTACCAACATCGAGGATCATCACGGGACAAACGGGATGAGAATCGGCATGGAATAGCCACTACCCGCGCGGGTACTCAAGTAGGGGGTAACTTGACTAGATCACGTGACTAAATCTACTCCAAATCGACCCGGAGATCGAGCAAACTTACAAACAACTGAGAAAGGGCAAGGAAGAAGGCAACACAGAGCCCTCAGATCAAGGAGGTATGGATAATCAGAACGGCCACGAACAACTTCAATTACCTCTCGGTAATTTGGGGCACTTGCAGCAACAGCCAATCGCGCCTCAACCGCGAGAACCACAGGCTCCTCCACCACGTCGCCTCAGAGATTACGTGGTGCCGAACATGAACAACGTGCAAACAGCCATAAGGATGCCTGCTGTTGCGAGAGAATAGTTTGAGATTAAGCCGGCAATGATAAACATGCTTTATCAGAAGCAATTCATGGGTGGAAATCACGAGGATTCCCATCAGCACCTCAGAGACTTCCTAGAGCTTTCCGGTACATTCAAGATACATAGAGTCTCAGAGGATGCAATCTTATTGCGTCTCTTCCCCTTCTCTATTGGGGGGATGAGCGAAAACTTGGCTGCAATCGCTCCCTGCTGGATCTATCACTACTTGGGGTCAGCTCTGCACATTGTTCCTCTCACGATTTTTTCTTCCGAGCAAGACGATTCAGATGAGTGGGGAAATCACAACGTTCAGATGCAGAGATGGAGAAACTTTGTTTGAGGCGTGGGGCAGATTTAAGGATCTTCTACAGTTGTATCCACACCATGGTCTTGAGCAGTGGTACGTTATCCAAACCTTCTACAACGGAATTTCAGATGAGCACCGTACGATGTTGGATAATGCTGCCAGAGGATCATTTATGGATCTGAGCGTCGAGGAGGCATACGAGCTGATCGATAACCTTTCCATGGACCACACCATGTGGTCAACACCGAGAGGTATGCCTAACAGCACTCGTCGTTTATATGAGTCGAATCAGAGCAGGGCAACGGGTAATTCAACGAACGCCATGTACTGTGTGAACTGTGGAGATACGGAGCATGTAGTGTATCAATGCACGGTACATGAGGATTTCGAACAGATGAATTATGTCCAGCAGCAAAGAAACACTCAATTTGGGAATACCTACAACCCGAATTGGAGGAATCATCCGAATCTTTTGTATCGAACGACTCAACCGGTAAAGTATTCGGGGTTTCAGCAAAGGCAGCAAACTTTTCAGCAAAACAACCAGCAATTCCAGCAAGTTCCTCAACCTCCTCAAGCCTCTTCGTCAAACCTTGAAGGAGTGTTGCTCGAGTTCATTAAGGAGCATAGGAAGCAACAATCGACTCAAACCAAATTCAACGCGGATGTGGGGACAACGATTAGTGAGCTTAAATCTCATATGGAATCCTGGAGCACACATGTGAAGATGTTAGAAAATTCCATAGCACAACAGGCCGCCTCATCCTCTCGGAATCCCGGACAGCTTCCCGGTAAACCCGATCTTAACCCGAGAGAGCACGTGAACGCCATCACCTTGCGCAGCGGGAATGTGCTCGAGAATCCGCCCCCGAAAGAGCAAGAGAAGGTTGCTGGAAAATCAGTGGATAAAGGAAAGGGCATTGTGAATGAGGACAGAGCTAAATCGGAATTTGAGAAACCGTACGTTACCCCACCGACGTACAAACCTCCAATACCTTATCCTCAACGGTTGGTGAGCAGCAAGAACGAGGTAAGGTATGGACGGTTTGTAGAGGTCCTTAAGAAGCTTCAAATTAATATACCATTCGTAGAGGCCCTCCAAAAAATGCCCACGTACGCCAAGTTCCTCAAAGAAATTCTATCCAACAAATGGCGTATCGAAGAGAGTGAGACGGTAGCACTCACCGAGAAATGCAGTGCCATTCTACAAAACAAGCTGCCCCCGAAGTTGAAGGACCCTGGAAGCTTCTCCATTTCGTGCACAATAGGTAATCTTGATATTGATAAAGCGTTGTGTGATTTAGGAGCAAGCGTGAGCCTCATGCCACATTCAGTCTTCAAGCAGATGAACGTCGGCGACCTAAAACCTACCAAGATGTCTCTCCAACTCGCTGACCGTTCGGTAAGATATTCGGTGGGGATTGTTGAAAACATTCCCACCAAGGTAGGTAATCTTTGTATACCATACTTGGTAGACCGTTCTTAGCTACTGCAGGTGTGATGATAGACGTACAACAACGAAAACTTTTCCTACGTGTCGGAGACGAAACGATCGAATTCAAACGTGTCGGAGATGAAACGATCGAATCCAACTTGTCCAAATCCATGAACGGACCCTCCATCAAGGAGTCTTGCTTTTGAATTGACTTTCTGGACGAGTTAACGAACGATACGTTTGATCAAGTAAGATTTCTGATCCCCTCGTTAGATGCTTGACTCAAATTTGCAAGGATGCAGGTTTTACCGACGAACAAGCTGAGGCATACGCAGAATTCATGAGTGCTATTGAAGCACTAAGAGACGCCCCATGTGAGGAGATACCACACGAAGCACAAGCTGACTTCGCAGTGGAGAAGGTGCCCAAACTCGAGTTGAAGCCTCTTCCTTCTTCTATTCGGTATGAATACCTCGGACTTAATGATACGAACCCTGTTATTGTAAATGTTGACTTGAGTGTAGATGAGACGCAAAAGTTACTTGAATGCTTAAGGAAGCATAAGAGAGTGATTGGATACACCATCGAGGATATCAAGGGACTAAGCCCTTCGTTATGCATGCATCGAATACTCATGGAAGACGGGCATAAACCATCCATCGAAGCGCAAAGGCGACTGAATCCCAACTTAAAAGAGGTAGTGAAAAAGGAGATACTAAAACTTTTGGATGCAGGATCATATATCCTATCTCGGACAGCGAATGGGTGAGCCCCGTGCATGTTGTACCAAAGAAAGGAGGAATGACCGTAGTACGCAATGATAACAACGAGCTGATTCCAACGAGAACTGTCACGGGATGGAGGATGTGCATAGACTATCGCAAGCTCAACAAGGCGACGAGGAAAGATCACTTCCCTCTCCCATTCATCGACCAAATGTTAGAACGGTTAGCGAATCATGCCTATTTTTTTATTTGGACGGATATTCTGGTTTCTTTCAGATTCCCATTCACCCTCAAGACCAAGAGAAGACGACTTTCACGTGTCCTTATGGGACATTCGCTTACCGTCGTATGCCTTTTGGCCTCTGCAACGCTCCGGCTACTTTCCAGCGTTGCATGATGGCAATCTTTTCCGATTTAATTGAACATATCATGGAAGTGTTTATGGATGATTTTTCTGTTTATGGTTGTACATTCAACGATTGCCTCGTTAACTTTTCTAGAGTGTTGCAGCGATGTGAGGAAGCAAATCTAGTTCTTAATTGGGAAAAGTGTCACTTTATGGTGAAGGAAGGTATAGTACTTTGACATATGATCTCATCGAGGGGCATAGAAGTCGACAAAACCAAAATTGAGGTAATCGAAAAACTTCCCTCACCCGTTTCAGTTAAAGAAATTCGTAGCTTCCTAGGGCATGCAGGTTTATCGGCGGTTCATCAAAGACTTCTCAAAGATTACAAAACCATTGACGGAGTTGCTAGCCAAAGACGCTGCATTCGGCTTCTCTCTAGAGTGCCACAATGCCTTCAACACCATCAAGACAGAATTAGTTTCAGCGCCTATCATTCAGCCACCCGATTGGAGCCTTCCATTCGAGATTATATGTGACGCTAGCGACTATGCCATAGGGGCTATCTTAGGGCAGCGAAGAGACAAGGTCTCTCATGTCATCTCCTATGCTAGCAAGACACTACATGATGCACAAATCAACTATGCTACAACCGAGAAGGAGCTCCTTGCCATCGTCTTCGCCTTTGACAAGTTCAAATCCTATCTCGTAGGATCAAAGGTAATCGTTTATACTGACCATGCAGCGCTTAAATATCTTCTAGGGAAGAAGGACGTGAAACCACGACTCATCCGATGGATCCTTCTCTTACAAGAGTTTGATCTTGAAATAAGAGATAGGAAGGGATCCGAGAACGTCATTGCAGATCATCTCTCTCGCATCATTGTAGAGGATGAGAGACCTATCGACGATTCCTTGAGAGATGAAATCATTTGCGCACTCACTTCAGGTAACCCCGCTCCTTGGTATGCTGATTTTGTTAATTTTCTTGTGAGCGGTATACTACGCCCCGACCTTTCCTTTCATGAGCGCAGGAAGTTCTTTGCAGATATCAAACATTACCATTGGGACGATCCAATTCTGTACAAGAGATGCGTGGACGGGGTTTTTAGGAGATGCATCCCCGAAGAAGAGGTAGAGAGCATCCTATTTCATTGTCATGGATCGGATTATGGAGGTCACTTCAACAAGTCCAAAACCGCTTCACAGGTGCTACAAGCAGGTTTTTATTGGCCAAACCTCTTCAAGGATGCCCATAGGTACGTTTCCTCTTGTGATAGATGTCAAAGAACGGGAAATATAGGTAAGAGGAACGAGATGCCACAAAACTACATCCTTGAGGTAGAATTGTTTGATGTTTGGGGTGTAGATTTCATGGGACCTTTCCCATCGTCGTGTGGCAACCAATATATTCTGGTAGCTGTAGATTATATGTCTAAGTGGGTAGAAGCCATATCAACGCCAACTAATGACGCTAGGGTAGTGATGAAGTTCTTTAAGAAGACCATATTCCCTCGTTTTGGCGTTCCTAGATTAGTCATTAGAGACGGAGGTTCACACTTCATTTCAAGAAAATTCGAGTCCCTCCTTAAGCATTATGGCGTGAAACATAGGATAGCTACACCGTACCATCCACAAACCAGCGGACAAGTAGAGGTTTCGAATAGGGAGATTAAGAGCATACTAGAGAAAACCGTGTCTAGGTCCCGTAGAGATTGGTCGATAAAATTAGATGATGCGTTATGGGCCTATAAAACTCCCATTGGCAGACTCCTTTTCAGCTTGTTTATGGCAAGTCTTGTCACCTACCTGTCGAGCTAGAGCACCGCGCTATTGGGCGACAAAGCTCGTTAACTTTGATCTTAAGGGTGCCGGTGAGAAACGACTTTGCAGGTGAATGAGCTCGACGACTTCGTCTTGATGCATACGAGAACTCTAAGATCTACAAGGAGCACGCTAAGAGATGGCATGATAAGAAGATCCTACCTCATGACTTTCAGCCAGGTGACTTGGTTCTACTATTTAATTCTCGTCTTAAGCTTTTCCCAGGCAAACTACGATCCCGTTGGTCTGGTCCTTTTCAGGTACGAGAGGTATTCCCGCATGGAGCAGTAGAACTTTGGAGCGAGACGAGTGGGACATTCAAAGCTAATGGACAGCGGCTAAAGCTCTACCAAGCCGCTCAACCGATCGAAAATGGAAACTCCATTTCTCTTTCCGGTCCCCCCGTTGCGCACACATGAGGAATGGAGGCGTCAAAGCTTAAAGACGTTAAATAAGCACTTTCTGGGAGGAAACCCAGCTGTTTGATTTTATTTTTCTTAGTTTTTATTTTGAGACCGGTTATTCGTTTTCGTTAAAAAAAACAAAAAAAAAATACCACCACAAACGTGCTTCACTTCCCTTACCCTCCATCGGAGCTTCACGTCGAGGACGCCGTTCAATTCAAGTCTAGGGGAGCATCTCACATTTGTCAGGTGATTTCGTTTCATTTTCCTTCATTTCTCCTTTTATTTTGTAGTTTTTAGGTTATTTTGTAGTTTTTAGTTTGTTTTTGTTTTCGTCAGCCAGAGTCGTCCCAGACACTTGTCCGGTGCCACGTTTTGAGATGAACCCTGAACCTAGGATGCTTAAGAAGGTGGCCTTTTCCGTGAGATTTGCATGTTTGAGCTAGGTTTTCCCTAAGCGTTAGAGCTTATTAGTCGGCTAAAAAACAATAGGTCGTAGTTCTTTGGGAATCCTAGTGTTGCTTGTGGGGGGTTTAGACGAGGTTGCTAGGCTACTTTATCGTTTATTCTCTCTATCCAGATGGCCATACTTCGTGTAGACGATGTTTTACTTCACTTTTCTATGAGGATTACTATATCGTATGAGATCAAGCTTATTTGCAGATTAAGAGCGCACACTAACACTCCGCTGTCGATAGAAATAATGCCTAAAACGCATGATCTAAAATCGATATGAGTGCATCGACCTTGATACTCTTTCGATGGCTCGGGTCTAAGTGGTGGATTGGTGATCATCTTTCTATGTCCTAAGGGCATGGCACAAATAAAATGCCGCCTACTCCGCTGCACTTTTGAACGAGATGCATGAGTATACCGTCATCGGTAGTCTGGGTCTAAGTAGAGGCCGAATCCCTTCAAATCCGACATCCTAGACTCCTAGTGTGTATGCAAAGAAAAGGAAAAAAAAAAGGAAAAGAAAAAGAAGTCATAAAAAGAAAATAACGATATAGAAAAAAAAAGAAAGAAAAAGAAAAAAAAGGAATAAAGAAAGAAAGAAGCTCGGAAAAGAAACAAGTATCCTCTGTTGTTCTAGGTTTAGCATTGTCTGAACTCTTGTTTGGTGGAGCGAGTTACGGTGGCTTGTTTAGTTTTCCTTTGATTTACTTTCTCATGGGTAGCCTTGGTGAACCTAGGATGAAGACTGAAAACTTAATTAGGCCGAATTTGCTCTCGACGTGCTAGTTGATTGGTTAGGTTCGCTTTAGCGGTGTTTCTAGGAGAAGGGGGTATTCTCGAATTTTGTATACCCCACACGTTCCACGTTTACATTTGCTTAGGGACAAGCAAACATTCAAGTCTGGGGGATTTTGATCATCTTGTTTTCATACGTATTTCTTGCACGATTTTAGAGATGTTTATGATATATATGCGATGCTTTACGTATGAATCCGTATCCGTTTTGCTTGTTTTCGTGTTTTCATGCTCTTACAGGTTTTTATTTGCATTTTACATTGAATTACGTTTTTCATTTAGTGTCCCTTGATCTAGATGTTTCTCTTTGGTAATCTGTTATTTGTTAATGAACATGGGCGACCTCCAGCAATTATTCCGGACACCCATGCATCATTATTAGTTTCTCTTATGATGGACGGATCGCGGACAGAATACTGATGGCACAAAAGTCCATTTGTAATCTATCCGTAAATTTGCATATATACGGACTACTAGTCTACAAGTCATCAGCATTTATGGACGGACTAGAAGTCTTCAAGTCATCCGCATTTGTGGAAGATCTTTGCTTCCGTTTAGAAATTTGCGGACCGTTCAGTCCCGTCCACAAATTTGATATCGTAAGTTACGGACAGGTGTGTTCCGATAGGAAACCGTTTGAATTTAGGGATGTTTTCGGGATAGCTCATCGGTAAATATTAGTCTTGGTCCATAAAATTACCTATTTAAACCCTTCTACCTTCAGTGATTCAATTGATGATAAGGAAAGAGAATTCTTACTTCGTGCATTTTACTCCATACCTTCTTATTTTTATTTAAGAGGTTTTACTCTGAATTAGTTCATATGGTTATCTCATGGAGAGAATTTTGCACCACGACTAAATAATATTGTGGAAGATTTTAGTAGGAGTACTGTACATCATGAAATGTTTGAGACTTATCAAGATGTAGAAATGAACGCTTATGTGGAAATGGTTCAAAATGTATTCGGTGAAAGAAACGAGGAAAATAATGAAGAAAATCCGAATGAAAATGCAGAATTTTTTTTTAATATTAGAAAGTGCTCGCCATCCACTTTATGATGGTTGTAGAATAGGTCTTTCACAGTTCTCTTTGTCAGCACATTTAATGAATTTGAAGAATGAAAAATATTATTTCTAAAAATTGCATTGATTCTATATCACAATTAGTCAGAGATTATTTGTTTGAACATGAAAATGTAATAGAGTCATATTATGAGACAAATAATATGATGAGATCATTCGGTTTAAATAACGGTGGTGGAAATCTATTGTGATTTGTTTTTAATAGTATTTATTTTTATTATATTTCAAATAATACTTTAAATAAAATAATCATTTAATGTTTTTAGCAAAATTTTTATTGAAATCCCGAGATTACCGGACAAAATAAATTCCAAATTTAAACGGGTTGCGAGTGTTCTTCTTAAAGATCTCATAAACGATTGCAAAAAAGATCGAAAGAAGAAAGGAAAACTTGTTTGGATGGCAGAAATGTATGAGAATAAATGTGTGCTTATTTGAATGATCCCGGATGTAATAGAAAAAAGGAGCGAGCAAGTCTATCTTGTCGTTCTGATAGAGAAGGATATGGGATGAGTGCACATACAACTGGATCTCATGCCTTTGCGGAAGTTTACGAAGATTTGGTAAGATTATAATATTGTTTAAGAATTTATAAAATTGAAATTTGGTTAACATTAAGAAATATATGTTTGAAATTTATCTTAGACGAAAAACAAGGGATCAGAATAATCATACGTAGAATTGCTAGAAGTTCTAGCCTGGAATGTACGCATATTAAGAAGTCCGATGGTTCGTAGGTAGAAGCAAAGCAAAACGTGTTCATGACGATGTTCAAAACATGGAATCAAAATGAGAGTCCCAGATTCCGCCAAGAGAATACGGAACACAACCTTATCATAGTTAGGAAGAATACAACAAGGTTTATCACAAGGTAAAGTTGTTATATATTAATATAATTTTGTTACTTATAGCTTTAATTAAATTTCGATATTTGTTTCACAGCAAGTTACACTATATAAAGGTCATACGTTTTGTCTTAGAGGAATGACATCATAAAATTCAAGTTCTTCCAAAGGTAAAACAAAAATGAATGACCACGAGATGTGAAATACTGTAACGCAATTTCTCGAGTCGCAACAAAAAGCAAAATGACAATATAAACGATTGATGCATATGCTAAAGGAAAAAATATCTGCAATTGATTAGGATGCATGCGATAACGTTGATACCGATGAAGATAATTCCGAAATACTACTGACAAACTTCTAATATATATTTATTATTATTGAATTATTATTTGTAAAAACATTAAATTAAATCAAATCGTAATTTCAAAATTTTGGTTTTTTCATTTGAAAAAATTTGCGGACGGACAGAGTCGTCCGCAATATCCTCACTTTTTTTATGATTCTTTTGTCTGTATATTTTTCACTTTTCCCATCGATTTGTGGACAGCCGTGTGGCTTGTAATTGTGGACAGATTACAGACGGACTGTAGCCATCCGCAATATTTTGAAGTTTTTCCGAAGACTCTTTTGTCCGTATATTGGTTGCGTTTACCATCGATTTACGGAAAATCGTGTGGTTTGTAAGTTCACACATATTACAGACTTATTTATCCATCCATATTTGCGGACGAATTGCGGACGGATATGATTTTCTTGTAGTGTGATCACAATTCATTCATTCTATGATACTTTGCATGTTTTTTGTTTTGTTTTGGATTGTTTTAATTTGTTTAATTCATTTTTCGCCTTCTTTAGTTTATTTTATGATCTTGTAGATAACGTAGACTAAGGAATATATTATTGATTGTTTTAATATGTTCAATTCATTTTTTTTTTGCCTTCTTTATTTCATTTTATGATCTTGTAGACAATATAGATTAAGGAATATATTATTGAGAAACATGACAAGATTTAAGTAAAAATGATCATATAAAAAAGAATTAGGTAAATCGCTCGGCTCGAGCCCATAATAATTCGATCAAGCATGTATGTATGAGAAGCACCCAACACGATCGAGCAGCAAGCGAAAAGAGAGATTCTTTTACCTTTTTACATTCGCTCGATCTAAGAATTTTCTACGTCGATCGAGCGATGCACTAGATTATGTCAAATTTAGCTCGACTTGCATGGGAACAGGTAGAACCAACAATCTATTAGCCTGAGCTAATACCAAGTCGGCCGAGTGTTGCACCAATTTAACTTAATATTCAAATTTTGAATTATTGATAGGCCAAAGAAGTTTTCTATAAGTCTAAAGCAACATTTTATAGAGGAGATAAAAAAATATAGATAGAAAAAAAGACTTTTGGATTATGTAAAGAGTTAAAAAGCTATCGAACTTAATCGAATGATTGAACTACCAACGAATACGTGTTAAAGGTGAGGTCATGGCGGTGATTGATCGAGAAACCGATTGATTGTTTTTTTAAATTTCGCTTTACTTGTTTCTTGTTATTTTTTTCCCAAAGTTGTAGATCCATAGATTAATTCATTGTTATTTTCTTAGACTACAGTTTTTCTAAAGAAACAAATTGACACTTACTGAAATCTTTAATTAATTCATGTACATGTGAACAACTCTCCAACATAAAAGCACTGTCTCGGTGTAAATAATTCTAATTATGATTTATTATACTTATTTATATTAGATAAAAGATATACCCACACTTTTTATTGTTCATAGCCGTAGTTTTTGTGAAATCGATAGTTTGATTTCGTTTTAGTCCTTGTGCTTGAGTCTAGTACTATATGATCGATATTATTGCGGAATATTGAGTCTATATATAAATAATAAAATTTAAGATATATTAGATCATATCTGGGCGGCATACTAAGTTTTTGACGTCATTTTTGGGGACTATATGTGATTTAAATATTTGATTTTACGGATCTAGATCATATTTTTTATTTTTATTTATAGTCAACTATTGATATCTTATTTTTGTATTGTTTTATTATTTCATTTGCAGTTCTAGTTTACGACTAGGAGTGTTGAAATTCTAGACTAGTGGCACTCGATCAAAATATCAAAAAGACAGCAAGGACCATTTGAAAGCAAACAAAGAGGATACCAGTGTTAGAAAACATCGAAAACGAAGTTCTGGAGGAGAAGAATTATGGAGCATATACTAGTCCTATGCACACCCAACTCATGTTTTGTATTAGATGTTTGAATATTGATTATATCCTATTTAAGCTTCAGCCATCATTTCTATAGATGTTAAATCAAATCGTATTTCAAGGGAGATCGGATGAAGATCCGAACCTACATCTTACGACGTTCAAGAAAAAATACGAATCACTCAAGGAAATTCAAGGGGTAGCGGATGAGACTATCATGTTATTTTCATTCGTGTTCTCTATTATGGATCGAGCATTAAAATGGCTATACACATCAGCATTGTATTCCATCCACACATGAAACGAGCTTGAGGTGAGGTTTATGATGAGGTTCTTCTCGCTTCACAAGACATAGATGTTGAAAAAAATATAAATTTCTTCGCTCACAAGGACGATGAGACATTGTATGAATATATGAGACGTTCAAAGGCTATCAGATAGCATGCCCATACCATAGGATGGATCGAAGGTACCTCATTTCTATATTTGTTATATTTGTTAAAGGACTCTGGGAGAAATTTTTCATATGAATAGTGTGGTGTGTGGAGGACTGCTACATGGCATCCATTTCACTCATATTGAGGAACAAATCAAGAAGATGATGAACGAGAGGAACTCTCCAAACAACAATGTGATAGGGAGTTCCACTGATAAAGTCGAAAAACAAGCTCACAATCCTTCGAGCCGAGCTAAGTGAATTAAAGCTCCAAATGACCACAATGAGGCACAAAGCATCACCATCAATAGATCTTCAAAGGAATCAATGCAATCATTCAGAAGTACATATGGTGAAATAGAAGGAGAGGATGCAAATTACATGGCAAATAACCCTTCCTCAAAAAGAGCTCTAATGGTACCGCAAAAATTCAAGGCGTTCGATGAGATCAAGTCAATATTTTCTTAGTTGATGTAGGAACACAAGACTGAATGCGCGAAGGTGTTTGGAATGAAGGCCGAATCTGAGGACTTTAAGAGGGTGATAGACAAGAAAATCGATGGGAATCATATACACCTTAAGGTGTTATATAATCAAGCCGCCCATTTTTCTCCAATTTGTCCAGAATAGTAGGGACACTCCTAAGAAAGCTTGATCAAAATCCTCCAAAGTAGACATGGATATGGTCGAGCTCATGACTTAGAATGCTTTTATGAACATGATTTAATTTTTTCCTTTTTAGTTGGATTTATTTTAGTAGACTTTGGATATTTGGATGAATACGTTGTTTTTGGAATCCATATATGTGCATCTAATCACAGCATGAATCACAGATGGAAAAAACAACTTTCCAGAAAAATTAACAAGAAATTTGAGTTCAAGTCAAGCAAAAATGAGATGAAAAATTATTCAACCAATCATCGCGGTATTAGCGCTATAAAAGGTAATGTTATCGTATCGTTTCTCTTGACCTAGCGAAAATGCACCCAAAGCCTAATGATGTCGGAGAAGTCTTCATGAAGCTTCTCTACCCCCACTACCATGCATCGCCGTCATTCAAAGTGTCAGAAGAGGGATCCTTTGTCGATTAGTGAGAAACCGAAACACTAATAAGAACCCATATCTTGAGCTCATCCAAAGACAACAACATAAGATGTGATCGATATTCCCTAGCTCGTCCGAAGGATTCAACATAAGATGTTATCCATATCACCTAACTCGTCCAAGGTCAAGGAGCTAGCACGCCAAAGCAAGAAGAAAGTTTTAAGAAGAACAACAAGAAGGCACGAAAAAAGAATGCTAAAGATTGGATTGGCCAAAGCAAAAATCCAAGTTCTTGAAGTTCTTTTAATTACTCTTGTGTCTTGAGTTTGTTTGGATATATAAGGCTTATGACCATCCACTTATCAACAAATCAATCAAAATGAATTCAAAAAAATATATTGGCTTAGCCATTGGAGATTGGTGATCTTGAATACACCATAGGAGATTGGTGACCTATAATACACCACAAACACACGCTTTTATTCTTTCGTTCTGTTTGATCCATTCTTAGTTTTAAGACCGACTGGATTCTTACCAAATTGGTGTCAAAGCATATCAAATTTGTTTGTGAACTTATCAAACACCCTCTCTCTTTTAAAAAATCACGAAAATCACTAAAGTTATACCAAAAACTCATATTTATCATGATATATATCTGCTAGGCGATGATTTTTAGACATTAAGACATGTTAAGAGCGAAATTTAGTATGTATGTTCATATTCTAGAGCTCGTTTCACAAAGTTTAACTGAGTTTCGCACTAAGGGACCATGGTTTTCTACTAGAGGAGAAGACTATAGGTGAACAATCGCTTAGGTAGGATTAGGGTTCCGCCTAATCACTCGGCCATGTTAACTTGGGTTGAGCGATTTCCCATACCTTACAAAAAATTTTCGTTTTTTTTTCATGATTGAGTATACACACCATTTTGATGCATATGCTTATATTATGTAAACTCATATGTTTTGATCGAACATCTTGAAGATCTCAAAGCGCGCATGCCTCAGATGTACCTCATCCCGACTATACCATCACAAGGAGCAAGGGCATAGCGAGTAGCAGATTCTAGACATGCTTCGACAACAGAACGAGATGTTTCCAACCATGTAGCATTAGCGCTTCCAACACTAACATTTCTTCCATCTTCACGTTTTTGTTTATACTTTATTTTCACTTTTTCGTTGGCTATAGTTGGCTTTATGATGATATCTTTATATTTGATGCATGGTACCCGGGACTTTATTTCATTATGATTGTGATTTTCGAATTATTAACAAGTGAGTAAAACATCAAATGACTTAGAGCTAAAATGATAGAATATGAGACAGAAACCAAAAATACACAGATAAAAAAAATACATCACTACATTTAGCGATATGGAGGTTAAGTGTTCCAATATTTTTCTTTCTTTATATGTTTTGGTCATCTCTCTCACATTAGTTTGACACTGAGAATGGTATCGAGTCTTAGTCTGGATGAGACATTGATTTATATCTTAGCCAATACTTAGGATCATTTAGGTTGTATTCAGATTCCATTTTAAGATAATGAAATTTTTTAGAATACGTTAGACGAGAACATGCATACACTTAACTTGGTCACAAGGTAATCTAGCCATAATGATGTATAGGAGATTAGAGAATCTTACTTGTCCTGACAGTTATGTTGATCGAACTTAGTATTGACTAAGTATTTTGAAATTATCGAACTTAACGAATTAGATAACTCAAGCATAGGTTGAGTTTATTATTCTTTTGGGTAAATTAATACTTAGTCATCTTAGGATCATTCTTAAAACTTAGTTTAAAGATTATATATTTCTCTAAAAGTCGTTTCTCATTCTATGGAGTGTTAGACCTTTTTTCCATCTTGTTTGAGTTTTTCGTTTAAAATAGTCGTTCATTTTCACTCGAGTAAGAGGTAGACATTTCGTCCAGGGATGACGATAATCATCATGTGTAAGTGTTAACACTGGTTATTTGTCTTTTTGTATTTTCATATCATCATGATATCCTATAATCAAAAAGAAAAGAAAAGATACAAAAAGGCTGAAAATCCCAATTCGATTTAAGAAAAAGAATAAGGGAACAAAAATGTTAAATCTTGAAAAGAAGAAAATCTGATTAAAATCATTATATCACCTTAATCAAGCCTTGCCTTAACCATTTAGCCCAAATTACTCCTTATAACAATGATAAATAGATGCAAAAAAATGTGCTTGGTAAGATTTATTTAGTTTGTACTCTAAAAATCTTTAGTGTTAATGTAAATCTAGTAACTTTAGAATCTTTTTTGTAAGTTAGAGGGTTTTATAGAAAGGTAATTTGATTTTGTTTAGAATCAACGTAGTTCAAACGAGCATAACTATTCTTGAAATTAATTTTGATCCCGATTTGGTTTGTACTCCTTTTCTCAACATTATTTATTGATTATGTTTTTCGAGGACGAGCAAAAGTTCAAGTTAAGGGAGTTTGATCATAGTGTTTTCACTCTATAGTACTTTACATGTTTCTATTTCGTTTTGGATTGTTTGAATCTCTCTAGTACTTTTTCATGCCTTCTTTGATTCATTTATGATATTTTAGCCAACATGGAAAAAATACATTATGGAGAAACACAATAAGTTTTCATTACAAAACAAACATCAAAGAAAAAAACGGAGTAATTGCTCGACTGAGTCCATAATCACTCGATCAAGAGAGTATGTATGGGATGTAAAAAAATCCCCAAAATATCACTCAGATAGAGTGATTAACAACTCAGCAAGTACAAGGAAAGAATGGTTACCCCCATAGGTTTGCCCGACCCGAATGACAACGAACTCAATCGAACGGTAAGCTAAAGGAGTTATGCTTTTTACCCTCGTAGGTTCGCTCGACATGAGAGTTAGGTGAATGGTTTTAGAAATGATTATATTGAAAAATAATCATTTAACACGTAGGACAGTAGATGGAGATGCCAAGGGTTTGAATGTTTGAATATGGATCTAGACTTCGATACAAAGTAGATCTATTGATAGTACGTTCAGTGTATATAACATCAGATGGAGATGTCAATTCTTGAATACTTACATAGTATCTAAATTTTGAGATAAGGCAAGTCGATATAAGATGATTGAATTCTTCAATATAAACAAAGTGACACTTTCCGAAATCTTTAATGAATTTATGTACGTGAGAATAACTTCTAACCTAGAACCACTCTCATATATAATTGTAATTGTATTTTATTTTATTTATTTATATTAGATAAAAGATATACCCACACTTTTTATTGTTTATGATCGTAATTTTTGTGAAATCTATAGTTTGAATTTCTCTTATTCCTTGTATTCTACCTTGGTACTACATGATTTCTTTTTTACGAAATGTCTAGTATATCTATGAATAATAAAATTTGAGATATTAAATCACACTCATGCAACACACAATATTTTCATCCTCTAATAATAACCATACTTGGATAACAATCCTCACCACACATTTAAACAACACACTCTTTTAGGAATTTTTCTATCTTAAAGAATATTACTCATGATTTCTCTCAATGTGTGGTTATCCTCAAGTTCTAGCAACACTTTTTTTATGGGTCGCCACCAATTACATTTTTTGAGATTCCATAGATTATGTGTTGTTGCGGAAAGTTATCATATTTGTTGAGGATTCTTAGCTAACCATATTTGAAAAGTACCCTTCGACAATGTATATGTATTCTTTGCATATTAACAAAGAAAAACACATAAAATTCTTCCATTCACGGTTGACGACTTGATTTTCACCGGTAACTCCTTTGTTGCTATTAAGGCATTCAAGCAATACTTGTGTTCTTGTTGTCATATGAAGGATCTTAGACTTCTGAAATTTTTTTAGGCATCGAGGTGGCGCATAATCCGAACGATATATACTTGTGTCAATGGAAATATGCTTTGGATATTGTCTCCGAGACCGGATTTCTTGGAACTAAATCGGTGGCATTTCTGATGGAACAAAATCCTCATCTATTATCCTTAGAAAGTGCTCATTATGAAGATCCTGCAGTTTATCGAAATTTAGTTGGACGTCTCATCTATTTGGTGGTTATTCACCTAGAGTTTTCCTACTCGGTGCAGATCTTATCTCAAAATGTTTGACGTTCAATATTAAAAGTAAATAATACGAGTAAGCAAGACCATGAAACTGAATGTGCTTTTATATTGTTTGAGTTAACACGTTTTGGATAATATTTGCAAACAAATAATCTAATTCAACTCAAAATCATTTCAAGAGTTGCACCCTTCACTGATCTACGCAAAATAAATTTAAGATGAAGTTTCAGTTTCTATAAGCTATTTTTTCCTAATATACAGTACAATTATAAACAATATATTTTTTTCTAATACAATTTAAATTCAAAGGAATACATTTGTTATTAATCCTTCAAAAATCGTTAAACTAGAATATACAAATCCTATAACTATAATAACCTCATATACCATACACATGCACCTCTAGTTTACCTTCTAAATCACCAAACTAGAAGTGCATGCAAAAATATTTAGATTTGACTTACAAATTACAAAAATAATTATATCTATTAATTAACTAATTAAATCGATACGCTATTTGGCACGCCTCGACACGTCACACCGGGTTCAGAACTCGGAGCGAGTAACTCGTACGGTAAAACCCCGGCCCCACACCTATTTCGACGGCTATGATCACTGTTCCTTTTCTCTATCTCCTTTTCTATCCGTCCGATCTCCGCCGCGAACCCGTAGAACGCGTCTACCATCTCCCCATCTCCCGTCCAAATCGACGGTTGCTGTCTCTCTCCAATGTACTCCTCGTCCGGCGAATGTGTCGACAAAGTATCCACCACCGCCATGAACTTTGTCGACTGGAGGAGACTCGGGACCGCCGACAGGAAGTACTTGTGTGGATCCGACACGAAACTCGCGAACTCGGGATCTGACTCGTCGGGGATGAGTCGGCGCATCAATGGTGGTCGGCTCGGGACGTATCCCCCGTATGGGTACTGTCCGAAGTTGAGGGCGGCGTGTTGAGCGGAGGCGAGCCAAATGAGGGTGGTGATGATGGAAACGAGGTCGTCGGCGGTGGAGAGTTCCGGCCACCAATCGGCGCCGGCGAGATCGGCGTGTCCGACGTTGATTGACTCGGCGTACCAGGATTGGAGCTCGTGGTCGGTTCGGATTAGGCTGGGGTCTGGGTAGTAATGGTTCACGTAAGTTCGGACCCATGTTTGGATGGCCGACCAGATTAGGAGGCCGTCGTTGGCGTATGGGTAGTCTTCAATTAGCAGCTTGAGGCCGTGTGGCTGTGTCGGGTCGGGTACAGCTATTCCCCTGAAAAATTTAATTTTAATTTTAATTTTAATTAATAATAATAATAATAATAATAATAATAATAATAATAATAATAATAATAATAATAATAATAATAATAATAATAATAATAATAATAATAATAATAATAATAATAATAATAATAATAATAATAATAGACGACAATAACACTTAGATTCCGGTTGAAATAATTGAGTTAACAAACCAAATATAAGGCAACATAAATGTCACATTCTTGAAAAAATTATTGCACAATATAAGGCCAAATATAACCAAACTTGAAGTCCATCTCAAGAAAGTAACTCAACACCATACCTTCCATGTGTTTTTTGTATATATGTTTAGTGAAGATTATAAAATTTCCGGTCTATTATATACTTTTAGATAATGTTAGAATATTTGAAGGCTTTATTTTTTAATTAAACCTTAAATCTAAAGTTTTGACAATGAATTTATTGAGATGAAACTAAGATGCACAATGTATATACCTTCGGATGAGATCGGCCGGGAGGCCTTCCATGTCAAACCGCCAATGTTTCTTGTACGCATCCGCACTTATCTCCATACAATAGGGTCCGGGAGTGAAGCAAGACTCGATCACACCATCTGCACTGATTAGCGTCTGTCGTGCCAACGCATTGATTTCAAGTGTGTACCTCATATGTGGATCCAACAATTTAAATATCGGATGCATCGCACTCAATTGCCTATGCGCAGCCAAAATGAACGGTTCCAAACATGCATGTGTACGCAACCAATGGTTAACCAGTTGATGTACTCCTGCATCGTTGGAGCATACGTGGGCCTTGGCGAGTTGCCAATTCCAGTTCGAGGTAGCATCAACAGGAGGTGTAACCACTCTCTTGGAACGGTGGCTCGAACCATGTGGAGGAAGGCTTAGCTCAATCGCTATAGGTTTCAACGTTCCAAGACTGGTTAGGAAGAAAATCGTCCGTGTAGCATAAGATTTTCGTCCGTCTAGAGCATTAATCCGATCGAGAAAGGGTAAATAAATGTCATGGTAATCCAACATGTACAATCTGTTATCCTCTAATGCCTGAAAAAATAAATCAACAAAAACTGTTATATTAAAATCATATTCAATATTCAAATTGATGTGTAAAATGTTTGTAATGGATTTATGAAGTACCTGTTGTACGGACATGCCATCGATGTGACCGATGATGTGATCATGGGTGAGAGCGGATTGTTGTGGACCGTACATTTCAGGGTCAAGATGGCTAACCGGTGGATAACTCTTGACTCGTTCGATGTTCACCGGGTTGATTCCGGCTATGGCTTGCCTAGCGAACTCGTCGTCTCTAAGCCATGCAAATTTATCCTCTAGACATAAATAAAGATTACGCGTTTTTATTAAAAAAATTAAGAGCAAACTAATATAAATAAATGAAAATAGGCATGTGAAAAATGTTGTATTTGTACGTTGAGAAAGTGGGTTCGGATGCTTTTACAAAAAGGTGTGCGTTGATGTAAAGTTAACGTCATGTATGTGGATATGGCAACAAAGGAATCTACGATGATATTTTTTTATTCATGTCCTCTTCCAAGATGGTCTAAAACGCACAAATAGACAAACACATAAAATAAAACAAAATAAAATATTTCGAGAATATTTTATCTATTCCTAATTAAATTTTGCCTGTATTTAAATCATGCAATTCATGTCTTAAGGTAATGATGATATAAGGATTAAAGATCTTAAACAAATGCTTACTTGATACAATTTTGGGCGTGTCGTATTTTAGAAGGCCTTGACTTGACTCTTGGAGCTTGTTCACCACCTTAGGCCAAGGCAACTTCTTCAAAAGATCATCTTGAAAACCTAATTTGAGAAGTAAGCCTTCTTTATAGAGGGTGTCGATTTCAGAGAAATTGGCGAAATCTTCGGCCAAAATGCTCGCTTTTAGCGACGGGATAAGGTTATGCAGCACCGCCTTCAATCTTCCGGCCGCAAAGGCGTCCTGTTTTGACTCCTCAAATTGTTCATCCCTTGGCACATACATTGGCAATGGCTTTTCCACTCGACTTTCTGCTCTCATATCTGTCCAATATAAAATTTGTAGAAAAATCACATTTTAGTATCCATACTTCGCATATTGTTATTATATTAGTTTATTAAATCGTTAGGTTTTACAATAAATAGTGGATGTGTTTGATGTAAAAAAACTACGAAAATATAACAAATTATAACTAAAAAAATATGAACTCTTAATATTCTCTAATAAAAACAATATCATACCAGTATCAGTAGGAGCACGACCAGTGCGACAACGTCTAGGGTACGGAATCTCTTCACCGCCTAGGGTTGGGCGGACATATTCGACTCCCTTGTCAGGATTTCCAAGATCGTTGTAAACGTCAAAGTCATAGATTCTGTCTGATAATTTTCTCTCTCCTTTTCCATCTCCTCTCAAATTCTTGAGTTCTTTCTCCCTCAATGCTCTTAGCCCTTCTGGGGTCTCTCTTGGAAGATAAGGCTGTAAAGTTTAGCAAATAATAATAATAATTTAGTTGCACGATTGATGGTGTAATTATTATCAATCAGTGAGGTGCGAGGAAGAAGTGTAAATAAAATGGACCCACCGAGCTTTAATATCTGATATATGGAAATTGAATGTATGATAAAAACATGTGAATTTGAAACACTGTTACGTTGTCGGCTTGGGACGAAAACGCCAAGTATGGCAATAATGAGATGTTAAGCGATAGAATAAATGATTACAATAAATTTGATCTTGTTGAGTCATAAGTGTTAATGTGACTAAATAATATTTGATTTCTTCTTTTTTTTTTGTCAGTAGATTTCTTTAGGTGTTCGAATTATTATTTATCTTCCTACACGTAAAAACATGTGAATGATTTATCTTACAAAGATCGAACGATGGATTGGAAAAACAAAAAATTACGATTACGATAAATTTGTGGGAAGAATTTACCTGGTTAGAGAAGAAGATACGTGTTTGAGGGTGGTGTTTTTGGGATTGAACCCAAGAGTTGCAGGGGAAATGAACAGGACCACAAGCGAAGCCTTCGATTGTGATGCTCTCGAGGAAGAACTCTTTCTGGTGTTTGTTCGTGACGGTGATCGCTCCCGGCGTTCCGAAGGCGGCATCCACCGTGAACTCCGCCGTGTAATGGACCCTCTCCGCCTTGGTGTTCGACTTCTTCGACCAGTCCTTCAACACTGCCTCTCTGCTCTTCTTCGCCGCATTCGTGTCTATGATTCGATTTGGCAAAACGAATATACGATTAGTTCTAGTCCATAATCTGTGGATACCCATTTCGAGTTACATTATTTTACCGAGGCCCGGCAGGCAAAAACAAACGTTATTTTTTAGAAGAACTCGTATTAATATATAGTTCAAAAGTGTGGAAAGATCAAGTTTTGACGGTAGCCCATTCCGAGTTTCATGATTTTAGGACAAACCCATGTTCTGATTAATCCAAAAGTCTAGGAATCCAGAAAGAACGAAGGTTTCATTTTTGTTCTTCAATCTTAAGTATTATTTAGTCGGAAATGGAACTTACTTGGATCGATTTCAGTGCTAATGAGCTCCAAAACAACGTTTCTCCCAATCCTATCAGTCAAACAATCCAAATGCTTGACCAAAGTCTCCTTGAAATCTTCCTTGTTTTTGTTCCTCACAGACACAACGGCTCTCACCTTAAACTTCACCGCCTCCTCCTCACTCCGGGCAGCTCTTCCACCGCCGGTACCGTCTTTGGTGGTACGCAGCGTTTTGATCAGATCCTCGCTGATCGTCGCCATAACTCCTCTGGATTTCCGTGCCGTGAAACTGAATCCGGGTTTTCTATCAAAAGGGTTGATCAAGAACCGAGATTGGCTTTTCTTGACAGAGAAGTAAGACACAGAAGGAGACGGCGACGAAGCGAAGGATGATCTCTCGGAGATCAGAGGAGTGCCCATGATATCTTTAGCAAGAGCCATATGAAGACAACAAGGAAGAACTCTGAGTCAGTGTGTTGTTGATGGAAGTTGCAGAAGGTGAAAGCTCTACGAGAGTCTAAGTAGAGCTCGAAGAGAGAAAGAGGAAGAGAAATTTGAAAGCTTATTTGTTATTTCACTGCGTTCTGATTGCAATTCGATCTAAGGGAGTGAGGTATTTATATGTGGAGAGAGAGAGAGAGAGAGAGAGAGAGAGAGAGAGAGAGAGAGAGAGAGAGAGAGAGAGAGAGAGAGAGAGAGAGAGAGAGAGAGAGAGAGAGAGAGAGAGAGAGAGAGAGAGAGGAGTGGGTCAAGAGGATACATAGCCGTCCACACGTTTTTTTAATTGGACTGTGGATTTACTTGTTCTTCATGAATCATATTTCTTTTTTCATGGTCTCTTTTTTTTTTGGTAAAAACGCCAATATTCAAAACCCTATATTTTAAAGTTTTCAATAATACATCGTGTTTATGTTGGCTTTTATTTGGGTCACGTAAATAGTAAAATTGACTTTGCGGATACATATGTCAGATCATACGAAAATATTTTTCAAAAATACGTTCGTAATTGCATAATAATATACGATACATATATATTTGATTACTTTCAGGGACTGAATCTTATTGGAACCTAAATATTATGTCTCATTCTAATATGACACTTCATTACTATAATGATATATATTTTTGGTACTTTTAGGAGAAATTTAGCCACATCATGATATATTACGTCTATTTCCCATTAATATACTCTCCAATATAATAATTCGAATGAGAAGTTGAAAAAATATTTTATGCGTTTACTCAATCAATTGAGTTATTTTTTGTTCATATAATAATAATAACAATATAGGTTTATGTTGTAAAGAAATAGGAAGCCATAGTTTTATGACAAGAAAAAGAAGTCACGAGTAGATATTCAATTCAATATTCATTGTTTCCAGAACTATGCTATTGACCAACTAAAACAAGTTTGTGTTTACACAAGTAAATGGGACCTTCATAGTTATAAAGGTTATTTATTGACTGATTAATTTATTAATTATGGTTACCTTTATAATGTACGATTTGGTAAGTGTAATTAGAAATGATCATAAGGAAAAAAAGGTGGCTTATTGAGTCAAAGCGAGTTTCCGAGTCAGACAGGCCGCGTCGCTCAAAGGCGAGGAAACCAGGTCGAAACTCTCGGGTTAGATTTTTTATTATTTTAGATGGCTATTTTACCCCTGCTTTTTCCAAAACTGACGATTATAACCTTGGTCCCTCTCTCGTACAAAAAGTTGGGTCGTGGCTTGTATAATGTTGATTGGTTCATACTACAAAAGAAGCAAATTATCAGATTAAAAAATAAAAATGGTTGGTAAATAAACAAATTAAATAACGGTTCGAATATATATTGATTACGTCAAGATCTAATGGAGAAAAGCACGAATATATCTATATATATATATACACACACTAGATTTTTTTATTACAAGTTAATATATGCTTCTAATCTTCATGAATTCAAAGACGACGGTCGCAGCCCTTATCTCATTATCTCTTCTCGATCGGTCGATTTTTCTTTTAAATGACAAAATTGTTAAGGTTTAGGTATCGGATTCTTTTCCTTATCTCATTTTTACAGAGATATATACGCACAACGCGTGCAAGTGTTCTATAACATATCTTAATTTGTTAGGGGTAATTATATATATATATATATATATAATAAAATACTTACTAACACACCAATATCATTTTGGTTATGTTTTGTAAAAGCTAATCAAGATCGAATTGAATAACGATATTTTTATTTGATCTAATATATTTAATATTTGATTCAATATTATTACGAAAAACATTTTAATTTGTGGGATTCAAATTCATTTGCAGGATTCATTAATGGGATTTGTGGGATTAATGTATATCTATTTTTATATTTTGATTAGCATATATTTTGTTTAACTTGTTCTTCTTCTTTCTTCTTGGTTGTCTCTTCTTCCTTCTTTGGTGATTCTTCTCTCCTTCTTTCTTCTTCTCGGTCGACCCAAAATTATGCTTCTTCAGCTCACGCCAGATTTCTCTCCTTCTTCTTCATTTCATGTCAGATTCTTCTACTTCCTCCTTCTCGACCTATTCTTCTTCTTCCTCCTTCTCGACTGGTGGTTCTTCCTCCTTCTCGATCGATCTAAAATTCTTCTTTTTCCTCCTTCTCGGTCTATTGATTGATCTTGAACCTTCTCTTCTCTTCCTTTGTGATTCTCGAATATGTGCTTCTGGTCTTCTGTTCTTTTACGACTTTTGATCCTCTGTTTCTTCTCGACTCCGACGATGCCTTCCAACACGATTGCTTCGAACGGTGATGGTATTGTAGTGCGGTATCGTACGATTTCCCCGTACGACCTCACTCCGAGTGACAATCCCCACCTCGTTTTGTCTCGACCCTTGCTCTGCAGTGGCAACTATAATGAGTGGGAGATTAACATCCGCCATCCTTGAAATCCCGGAAGAAATTTGGATTTGCAGACGGATCAATTCCTCGACCGTCATCTGATTCTCCAGACTTTGAAGATTGGGAGACTAACAACTCTGTGGTTGTCTCCTGGATCAACAACATGATCGAACCAATGTTGCGTTCTGATATCTCTCACTGCGAGGAAGCTTTCGATCTCTGACATCATCTTCGTGGCAGATTTACTGTGAAGAACGGGCCTCGAATTCAACGGCTATATGTAGAGTTGGCTCACTGCAATCAACACGGAATGACGGTGGATGCCTACTTTGGGAAACTAAGTCGAATTTGGCGTGACCTCCTCAATTCTCGCCCTCTTTGAGTCTATAAGTGTGGAAATTATACGTGTGGTTTGACGACGCAATTGGAAAAAAATTGAAATGAAGATGGTGTTGAAAATTTCTCATGGAACTTGATGATTCTGTAGTTTGATGTTGTCTGATCTAATCTTTTGTCTCGTGATCCATTGTCGGATTTGGATACTGTTTATAACGTGGTTTTACAGGATAAAAATTCCCACGTTATGGGCAAATCTCTTGACAATCGTGGACCTGCAATGACTTTTGTCGTTAAACAGGGCACGAATTCACGTGTCTTCTTGGATGAGAAGGGAAAATTGATCTGCTCCAACTGCGGTCGATCTGGTCACATTGCGTCTGCATTTTTTTAGATCCTTGGGTTCCCCGAGTGGTGGGGAGATTGTTCTTGTTATCGAGTGGGTCGCGGGAGAGGCAGCTCAAATTCTCCCTCATCTATTTTGGGACCAAACTCCTTCATCTTATGTTTCAGGATGTGGCCGCCGATCGCCTGTTGTGGCTCAAATGAAAGTTGTATAATTTACCCCGACTTCATCTGGATCTCTCTTCAATATCGGGAATTTTAGGGTCGGACCCCAAGTTTTTAGCGAGATTAATGATGATCAGTGAAAACAGTGGGTGACTTTGCTTACGACTTCGAAAATTGGGGCTACCGAGAATGCTTCTGGTAAATTCTAGGATTCTCTTTGGGTATTGGACTCGGGTTGTTATAACCATATGACATGAGATTACTATCGCCTTTGTGACGTCGTTGATATTGATTCTTGGTCCGTAATTCTTCCGAATGGCCGAGAGAGTGTAGCGACACAACAAGAAATATTCGGCTTAGCACTAATATGTTGTCGCGGGATGTATATTTTGTGGAAACCTAAGTCATAATCTCAGTGTAATTTCACAGCTTCTAGCACAATGAGATTGCACAGTTCAGTTTGTTAATCAATTTTGTATAATTCAAGACCGGCTTACGAGGACGGTGATTGGAGCGGGTGAACAACGTGAGGGCTTGTATTATTTTTGGGGCATGGAGAGTGTTGCAGCTCTCATTTCTCAGAATCTATTTCCGGGGCATGGAGACATGGCACCAGCGATTTGGACACCCCTCCTCGCAGATTTTAGATTCCAATTCGGCTTACAGTTGTGCTAGACATTTTGATTTTTTAATAATGCGTGTGATGTTTGTATTCGTGCTAAACAGACGAGAGATTGTTTTCCTTTGAGTACGAATAAAATTTCTTCCATATTTGAGCTAATTCATTATGACGTATGGGGCCTGTATTGTACACCATCATTCATAGGAGCAAAATACTTATTAACAATTATTGATGATTTTTCACGTAGAGTATGGTTATATTTGATGCCTAGCAAGCACGAAGTTCCGACGCATCTCAGATAATTCTTCGCTATAGTCTCTCTCCAATTTAATGTCTCGGTTAAACGAGTCTGAACCGACAATGGCACCGAATTTATGAGTCTGGGGTGATTTGTTTTAGATGAAAGGTGGTTCACAAAACATCGTGCGTTGGAACTCCACAACAAAACGGAAAATTTGAACAAAAACATCAACATCTACTGAACGTCGCACAGTTATTGCTCTTTAAAACAAACTTACCAATCGAGTTTTAAGGAAATTATGTACTAACGGCCGCACATTTGATCAACCGCATTCCTTCTCCTATTTTTTATGGCTGAACTCCATTTCACAATCACAATCAACAAACAAATGGTGACAAGTTTGCTCCATGTATTCATCGATGCATCTTTTTTGGATATCCACATGGCAAGAAAAGATGGGGGTATAACCTTGACCGCGTGATTTTCTTTGTATCTCGCGATATCCGATTACGAGAGGATATGTTTTCTTTTGCACTTTCTTCGACTACTCTCTCGACTCCTTCATCTAATCCACAATTTTCTTCCATTTTGGATAGGAATATGCCTTTGAATGATTATTCATATCTTGTTATTCAGTCATTTTCTCCTACGTCGTCGCCTGGTTCACTGTCGTCTTCAAACTCCCCAGTTTCTTAGTCTGTTTATGGCAATTTTCCAACCTGTGAATTCTAGGAAGAAACTGATCCACCCTCTTCTAAATTAAAGGGGTACTTCTGAGGTTTCAAATGTTGTTCCCACCCCTTCGGTCCTCAACACTCAGGTCTCGGCTCCTATTTTCTCTCCTTCGGCTTTGTTATGCCCTAGTTCTACTTCATCTGTTCCTGTATTAGGTCAAGAACAAATAAAGAAATTCCCATCTACCAGGCTTCGAGATTACGTTACTCACACTATTCATGTTCCTCGTCGCAATCCCTCCACAACTTTGGGCTTTCCAACATCTCTGTATCTGATCGCACAATATGTCTCTTGCTCAACATTCTCACCGCAACATCGAGCATTCCTCGCGGTTGTCATTGCTGATCGTGAATTACGATCATACAAATAGGCTCTTAAGGATGAAGGGTGGTTTGTTGCTATGTGGGGAGAAATTGAAACAATTGAAACAAATAACATGTGAAAATTGGAAACACTGTCTCCGGAGAAAAATGCGATTGGTACTAAGCGGATTTTCAAGATTAAGTACGGCTCGATTAAGCGATACAAGGTGCGACTTGTAGTTCTCGGGAACAACCAAATATAAGGAATTGAATGAGGAAACTTGTGCTCCGGTTGCAAAAATGGGCACAGTTCGTCTTTCCTCGTGGTGGCCTCGACGAAGAATTGGGAAGTCTATCAAATGAATGTGCCTAATGCTTTTCTTAACGGGGATTCAATGGAGGAAGTAAACCTCCACCGGGTTTTCTACTTTATGTCGTCTTAAGAAGTCTTTGTATGTCCTCAAACGGGCTCCCCGTTGTTGGTTTGCGAAGCTCGGATAATCCTTGAAACAATATGATTTTTGTGCATCTCCATCCGATTATTCGCTCTTTGTCTTCTCGATCGGTGGTGTTCGCCTTCATATGCTCGTCTACGTTGATGACCTCATTATTATTGGAAACTCATCATTTGGTATCCAAGCCGTCAAAACTTATCTTAGCTCGTGTTTCCACATGAAAGACCTCGGGCCTCTCAACTATTTCCTCGATACTGAAGTGACGCGGAATTCTTCGGGTATATATTTATGGCAAAGGAAATATGCATTTGATATAGTCTGAGAGGCTGATTTATTTTGGAGCTAAACCAACGGGCTTTCCTCTCGAACAAAACCATCATCCCTTGTTGGCTACATGTGACATGCTCTTCGATCATTTATCATATCGGTGACTCTTGGGATGTTTGATTTATTTGGCTGTTACAAGACAGGAATTGGCGTATTCTGTGCACATTCTCTCATAGTTTATGCAAGCTCTACGGCAGGAATACTGGGAGGCTACTCTCCGATCACGACATATTAATACGATCTGATTCCGATTTATAGATCCATGCTTGGTGTGATTCCGATTGAGCACACTGTCTAACGAGTCGACGTTCATATTTGAGCCAATTCATTGCGAGGTCTGGGGCCTGTATTTTACACCCTCATTCATAGGAGCAAAATACGTATTGACAATTATTGATGATTTTTCACGCAGAGTATGGTTATATTTGATGGCTAGCAAGCACGAAGTTTCGACGCATCTCAGATATTTCTTTGCTATAGTCTCTCGCCAATTTAATATCTCGGTTAAACGAGTCCGAACCGACAATGGCAGCGAACTTATGAGCCCGGGGTGATTTTTTTAGATGAAAGGTGGTTCACGAAATATCGTGTGTATGAACTCCACAACAAAACGACAAAGTTGAACGAAAACATCAACATCTACTGAACGCCGCACAATTATTGCTCTTTAACACAAACTTACCCATCGAGTTTTGGGGAAAGTTTGTACTAATGGCTACACATTAAATCAACTGCATTCCTTCTCCAATTCTTGATAGCTGAAGTCCATTTCACTTTCTTTATGGGTCTCACTAGACTATGAACATCTATGGGTTTTTGGCTCTCTATGCTACACTCACAATCAACAAACAAATGGTTACAAGTTTGCTCCATGTAGTCATTAATGCATCTTTGTCGGATATCCACATGGCAAGAAAGGATGGCGGGTATATGGCATTGACCGCATGATTTTCTTTGTATCTTGCGATATCCGATTTCGAGAGGATATGCTTTCTTTTGCATTATCTTCGACTACTCTCTCGACTCCGTCGTCTAATCAAGAATTGCCTTCCATTTTGGATTGGAATATGCCTTCGAATGATGATTCATATCTTGTTATTCAATCATTTTCTCCTACGTCGCCGCCTGGTTCAGTGTGTCTTCAAACTCCCCAGTTTTTCTGTCTGTTTGTGGCAATTTTCCAACCTATGAATTCTAGAAAGAAACTGATCCACCCTATTCTAAATTAAAGGGGTATTTCTGAGGTTTCAAATGTTGTTCCAACCCCTACTGTCCTCAACACTCAGGTCTCGGCTCCTATTTTCTCTCATTCGGTTTCGTCATGCCCTAGTTCTACTTCATATGTTCCTTCATTAGGTCGTGAACAAAGAGAGAAATTCTCGTCTACCAGGCTCCGAAATTACGTTATTCACACTATTCAGGTTCCTCGTCGCAATCCCTCGACAACTTTGGGCTTTCCAACATCTATGTATCGGATCACGCAATATGTCTCTTGCTCAACATTCTCACCACAACATCGAGTATTCCTTACGGTCGTCATCTCTGATCGTGAGTCACAATCATACAAATAGGCTCTCAAGGATGAAGGTTGGTTTGTTGCTATGCTGGGAGAAATTGAAACAATTGAAACAAATAACATGTGGACATTGGAAACATTGACTCCAAGGAAAAAAAGCGATTGGTACTAAGCAGATTTTCAAGATTAATTACGGCTCGATTAAGCGATATAGGGTGCGACTTGTAGTTCTCGGGAACAACCAAATCGAAGGAATTGAATGAGGAAACTTGTGCTCCGGTTGCAAAAATGGGCACAATTCGTCTTTTCCTCGTGGTGGCCTCGACGAAGAATTGGGAAGTCCTTCAAATGAATGTGCCTAATATTTTTCTTAACGGGGATTTAATGGAGGAAGTAAACCTCCACCGAGTTTTCCACTTTTAGATTCGTCCAAAGTATGTCGTCTTAAGAAGTCTTTGTATGACCTCAAATGGGCTCCCCGTTGTTGGTTTGCGAAGCTCGGATAATCCTTGAAACAATATTGTTTTCATGCATCTCCATCCGATTATTCGCTCTTTGTCTTCTCGATTGGTGGTGTTCGCCGACATATGCTCGTCTATGTTAATGACCTCATTATTATTGGAAACTCATCATTTGGTATCCAAGCCTTCAAAGCTTATCTTAGCTCGTGTTTCCACATGATAGAACTCGGGCCTCTCAAGTATTTCCTCGATACTGAAGTGACGTGGAATTCTTCTGGTATATATATCTATGCCAAAGGAAATATGCATTGGATATAGTCTGAGAGGTTGATTTATTTGGAGGTAAACCACCAAGCTCTCCTCTCGAACAAAACCATCATCTCTTGTTGGCTAAAGGTGACATGCTCTTCGATCATTTATCTTATCGGCGACTTGTGGGATTTTTTGTTTATTTGGCTGTTGCAAGACAGAAACTGGCGTATTCTGTGCACATTCTCTCATAGTTTATGCAAGCTCCGCGTCAGGAATACTGGGAGGTTGCTCTCCTATCAGGGCATATTAATACGATCCGATTCTGATTTATAGATCCATGCTTGGTGTGATTCTGATTGAGTAGACTGTCTAACGAGTCGACGTTCATTAACAGGGTTATTTATTCAATAAATGTATATCAAATATCTTGGAAGACTAAAAACCAAAACATTTTATCTCGCTCAACGGTTGAGGCCAAATATCGATCTATGACGATGACTACTTGCGAGCTCATTTGGGTTAAGGCACTATTGGACGACATGGGCATTCATCATTCGTCTCCCATATGTTTATATTGCGACAATCAGACATCAATCCATATTACGGACAATCTAGTGTTTCACGAACGCATGAAGCACATTGAAGATAGGCTCATCACCACTCAGCATGTCACTACGAAGATACAACTCGCAGATATCTTCACAAAGTCTCTCGGAAAGAAGGAATTCGATGTTTTCATGGTTAAGTTAGGTGTTTTGGACCTCCACACGCCAATTTGAGGGGGTATTACGGTAAACATCCCAATTTATGGGACTTAAATTCAAATTGAGATTCAAATTCAATTACGAGATTCATTAACGAGATTTGTGTATATTTGTTTTCCTATTTTGATTAGCATACCTTTTGTATATATTTCGTTAAATTGATCTGAAAGATATATGCAAAAACAAATTTGAAACAAATCATTTTATCTCAAATATGGTTTGACTTTGTTATTAAATAAATAATTGTCGATAACTAAACAATATTTTTAAATCTTAAAAATACATGGAAATGAGGTTAATTAAAAGAATTTTTATCATATATATATTTTAATTAAATATCAAACTTTGTTAATATCATATTTTTTTGTTTAATATATTAATGATGTGATATCTTTTAAATTTATATTTTATTTACAACTTTACATAATAATAACATGACTAATTCCATTTTATCAATTAGAACTGTAATTTTATCTCGTTCACATCTTTCATAAGGACAAGTAAACAAACCCAAATTAAATTATGTTCTTGTCTTATTAATATTTATTAATTTCAGAATAATTTGTATTATATTAGATCCGAATGAAAAACCAAAATGTTTAACCGTATTGTACACATGAAAATTCCATGTACGGAATTTATGGATAAGTGACTTTGAAGGGGCGGAATATCAGAAATACCCTCAAAGGGCTAAATCATTTCAAAAATACCCTTCCCCAAAATAATTATTAAATCCGAAAAATAAAAACTGAAGAAAAGACAAATTTGCCCTTAACGTTCGAACGTGGAAAAATGGAAGTTCGGCAGTTTTTCGACATGAAAAACTGCCGAAAACGAGAAAGCCAAACAGTTTTTCGCCGTGAAACCTGTTTAAAAGTTGATAGCAAGAAAGAAATAAGTGATTTCGAACTTGAGAGGGAACGATTTGAAGTTGGCGAACGATTTGAAGTTGGCGAGAAGGAAACTGGCGAAGAGAGCACGAAGAGAGCACGAGTCAATCTTCAATGGCGTCAATAAGTGTAAGTAGTTCGATTTCTAGGGTTTTGCAAGCTTTCGAGTCACAAAATGGTTTATTGATTTGAAATGGGTCAGTGTCAGTGAGTTGTCAGTGAGTCGGTTAGGTCGCAAGGGTCGCAGGAGTTGCATGAACATCTTCGACTCCGTGAGTCGGTTGAGTAGCAAGGGTCGCAGTAGTTTCATGACCATCTTAGACTCAGTTTATTGATTTGAAACGGGTGAGTGTCAGTGTCAGTGAGTCGGTTAGGTCGCAAGGGTCGCAGGAGTTGCATGAACATCTTCGACTCCGTGAGTCGGTTGAGTAGCAAGGGTCGCAGTAGTTTCATGACCATCTTAGACTCAGTTTATTGATTTGAAACGGGTGAGTGTCAGTGTCAGTGAGTCGGTTAGGTCGCAATGGTCGTTTGAGTGTCGCGGAGTGTATGAGGGTCGTTTGAGTCGCATGGGTCGCACACGTCGGTTGAGGGTCCCACGGGTCGGTTGCGTCGCATGGGTCGCTTAGGTCGGTAGAAGTATAATGTATTCGTAATTGGTCATTTTGCAGGAAAAAGGGACTAAGAGGAAGGAGTGCGTGAGTGATGCTGATGCTGATGCTGCAGTCCCTCTGACACTGGAGAAGAAATTAATAGGGGAAATAAGGAAGTCGGAGAAGAGAATCATCAACGCCGTAAGAGACCTTCTAAGGGATGTCGGGATTCATGTGCCTAATCCAAAATCAAAGGCTGCCGAGAAAGTTGCGATCACCGAAACCCAATCTTCCGACACTGTTGGTGATTTTGCTTTTGAATTCCTTCGACGTCCAAATCCAGTGTCAAGAAACCTTGCTCCTGATGGAGTTCCACCAAGTAAGTAATATTTAGTGAAAAGGTCATTTGAGTGTCAATTTCCATCGAGACATATAAGTCGTAGGGTCGCATAAGCCGTAGGGTCGTTAGAGTCGTAGGGTCGCATAAGCCGCAGGGTCGTTAGAGTCGCATGGGTTTCATATGTCGCATGTGTCACTGGGTCGCTAAAGTCAAATGGTCGCATGGGTCGCATAGGTCGCATTGGTCCCATTGGTCGCATAGGTCGCATTGGTCCCATTGGTCGCATAGGTCGCATTGGTCCCATTGGTCGCATAGGTCGCATTGGTCCCATTGGTCGCCATATGTTTAATGAGGTAAATTTTATGCAGGTGCTGGACCTTTATCGAAGGAGTCTGCGCCATATGTTGAACCTCCGCCGGCGAAAAGAGCAAGAACAATTCAAGAACCCGAAAAAACGGTGGTTCAAGAACCTGAGGAGTTTGTGTGGAATCCCAGAGGATTAGTAAAGGGCTTGATAACCCGATTTCCTTCGTTCACTGATGCTAGCGGTGAAAAGTTGACTAAGCTATATTGGTTCCTGAAGGCACCTCGACATGAGCGGTGGTGGATATCTGAGCTAGATATTCCCCGGGGGCCAAAGTTTTGGGAGATTATATTAAAGGCCAACGCATGGCTTGAAGATGAAGTAAGTTTTTTTAAACCCTTAGTCTCACGGAGTTTTGTGTCATATGCATTCCTGTGTGTTAATTTTTTTTTGCAGCAATTGGATGAGGCGTTGATGGAGCTGTCTTCTCGCTTGGCATCGGATCCCAGCGCGTATCAGAATTATTACGTTTGTCCTGTTGCTTTCATGCAGACGCTCTCGATGTGGACGTACGAGGATATGGAAACTTTGCCGGAAAAGCTTAGTCAGTTTTTGAACGCCAACCCACCAATTAGTGATTATGAAGGTTTTGTCTCGGTTCTAAACATTCCATCGATAAATAATCGATGGGTAGGATGTCATTGGGTAGCCATCAAAGCGGATTTCAAAACCCGATGCATCACGGTATACGACTGCAGGATGAGCCTTAAGGAAACACATATCGATCCGGTGATTGAGAGGATAAGAAAAGCTGTCCCCAAGATGCTCATTCTCGGAGGGTTTCCTTCTTTGGCTTCTGGAGAAGATGAATGGAGGTATGTGTATTATGATGGTCTGCCACAGAACCAAAGCGGGAATGACTGTGGTGTTTTCTCCTATAAATTCGTAGAAGCCTCGTTATCAAAGGATATGGATATGTTTCTTCGTATTTGCGACGACAAGGTTACTTCCATGCGTGAGAAGATGGCGGCTGATATATATAGTAATGGAGAACGTATCTATGAACCCGAAGATGACTAAATTGATATATGGTACATTGTTTTTTTTGGACTGGTAGATGTGAACATTTGGTACATTTTTTTTAATATTTGGTACATTCTTTTTTCTATTATTTGGTACATTGTTTTTTTTATAATATTTGGTACATTGTTTTTTTTCTAATATTTGGTACAAGGGTCACAGAGCCTCATACGACCCTTGCGACCCATGCGACCCATTTGACCCTTGCGATCCATGCGACCCTTGCGACCCATGCGACCCATTTGACCCTTGCGATCCATGCGACCCTTGCGATCAATACATTCATTCATTCAAGACCTATATTAAAAGGTTCTTTAATGTGGTCAATGCATGCACCTTGGTTAAAACGGAGTTCATTTATTTTTCGTTGAATATGAGTTTATAAATAGAGGAGGAAAAACCGAAAAGCTACAACAATTTGTAGCACCAAATCATCTCTTGTGTTGTCATTAAGGTCCAATACACTGGTAGGTAGGGGACGCAAGAAGGTCCAATACACTGGACATGTCAGAGACACAAGAAGGTAGACCTTCAAAATATGTCTTCAGGAAGTCTGCGGTTATAGCAGAAGTAGGCAAAACATTCAAAGATCCTTCGAGCAAGTCCACGTAATTGGCAAAAGTTGTATAAAGCTTCAATAAACCTTCGATCCATTCCACATAATAGACGAAAGTTGTATGAAGCCAACACGACGAATTTTAACTCATGCTCAGGTAAATCACTTGAATTTGTTCGAAAGACTAAATTTTTATTATCTTAAGACGGGTTTTTTTTACTTAGTTTCTCTTGTTCAAGTTTATCATCTATTATATGGAATCGATCGAAGGTTTATTGAAAAGTTTATTCCAATGTTCAACTCTCTTCACCTTACGTCTTTCCCCGTTACACCAAATGGTTACCGAGTGACGGAACTTGTTCAAGCGTTCACGGGGAGTCGATTAGTATTCGTAAGAAAGTTTTACTCTTGATCATTTACATGAAAGATGCTTCATTTACTTTGATTTTACTTTGATTTTTCTCATCTCTTGTGTTGTAGCATTAAGGTCACATACAGTGGGATGGTAGGAGACGCAAGAAGGTCCAATACACTGGACCTTCTTGCGACTCCAACTATCCCAGTGTATTGGACCTTCATACGACCCTTGCGACCCTTGCGACCTATTATCCCCATGCGACCCTTGCGATCCATGCGACCCTTGCGACCTATTATCCCCATGCGACCCTTGCGATCCATGCGACCCTTGCGACCTATTATCCCCATGCGACCCTTGCGATCCATGCGACCCTTGCGACCTATTATCCCCATGCGACCCTTGCGATCCATGCGGACCCTTGAACATTCTAGAATCAGTCAAACCAACTTAAATGCACGGGTAGTTTGAAGGTTATCTCGTTATTAGAAGTATCTTTATTATCTTTAAATGCACGGGTAGTTTGAAGGTTATCTCGTTATTAGAAGTATCTTTATTATCTTTAAATGCACGGGTAGTTTGAAGGTTATCTCGTTATTAGAAGTATCTTTATTATCTTTAAATGCACGGGTAGTTTGAAGGTTATCTCGTTATTAGAAGTATCTTTATTATCTTTAAATGCACGGGTTGTTTGTATTTTTTACTCCTATAAATAGTGTATGAATAAACCAAAAGCAAACACAACCTTTTCCATCAACTACAATCTCTTCTAATTTTTTCTATCCTATAGAATTCTCTAACATAAATAGAGGAGGAAAAACCGAAAAGCTACAACAATTTGTAGCACCAAATCATCTCTTGTTTCGTCACGAAGGTCACATGGTCGACCCAGGTCTTGGTAATCGGCGGACTCAGGGTCTATATACATAAAATAGTAGTTTAGTACATCCTAAAGTCGGGTGATTTCTCTTTGGGTTGATGAGGAAGAAGAAACCAATAGATTGGAGCTCAGGTTCCAAGTTTTATTTAGAGGATAGTAATGGAAATAAGATGACGCAAACGATTAAATTTGCTTGTTCCTCTTCTTTCTGGCTTTTTTTTACTCTTCATCTTCATGTTCTTCTTCTTAAACCTCTTTCTGACCTTTGTAACCTTTGTGACCTTATGTAATCAATATTTAAACGTTGAAAATGTCTTATTTTGCATCTATTGTTCGTAAGATTATGAAAGAAGTCGAATCAATATACAATCTTCGAAAATATTATACGGAAAAGGAAATATAATATCGCATAATATTATACAATCTTCGAAAATAATTCTGATTTAAATAAGATATCAGAAAATATCCAGAATATCTCATAGAATATCATCAGAATAACTTTTGTGACCTTTGTAACCCATGGAAGAAGATAACCCTGACATCGAATCGCCGTCACCAGTCGTTTGCATTTTCGGCAATATGATGATAATGATGATGAGAGTTAGAGAGAGAGTTTCGTTATTAGAAAAAAGGAAACGGCTGGAATACGAATCGCCGTCCGCCATCCGAAAAGTTTTTTCAAATTTTGGCGAAAAGTTTGGCGGGAATTCTGGTGAAAATGAAATAATTCCAAATGAGGGTCGCATGGGTCGCATGGGTCGCATGGTAAATGTATTGTTTTGATTTAGAATATTTGTAAATGTATTGTTTTGATTTAGAATATTTGTAAATGTATTGTTTTGATTTAGAATATTTGTAAATGTATTGTTTTGATTTAGAATCTTTGTAAATGTATTGTTTTGATTTAGAATCTTTGTAAATGTATTGTTTTGATTTAGAATCTTTGTAAATGTATTGTTTTGATTTGGAATCTTTGTAAATGTATTGTTTTGATTTGGAATCTTTGTAAATGTATTGTTTTGATTTGGAATCTTTGTAAATGTATTGTTTTGATTGGTTTTTGTCATTTTATCATCCTAAACCCGTAAATTCGTCGAGTTCGCATCTATTCATCAATATATGCGATCATGCGACCCTAATTTGGCATATATGCGACCAAGCGACCCATGTCATTATCAATATGCCATTAACAATATATTTGAGTTGTATATGTCTAATTTAGAATCAATATAGATAATAATATAAATAATATCGACATTTGAAGAAAATGTTAAATGTATTGTTTAATCATCCCCCGAGTTCTTAAAACACTACTATCACTTTTGAAACACGGGCATTGGTTATACACAACTCAACTAGGTACACATGGGTCACAATCTGTTTTAACCGTTGATTGACGTTGTAAATGTATTGTTTTGATTGGTTTTTGTCATTTTATCATCCCAAACCCGTAAATTCGTCGAGTTCGCATCTATTCATCAATATATGCGATCATGCGACCCTAATTTGGCATATATGCGACCAAGCGACCCATGCCATTATCAATATGCCATTAACAATATATTTGAGTTGTATATGTCTAATTTAGAATCAATATAGATAATAATATAAATAATATCGACATTTGAAGAAAATGTTAAATGTATTGTTTAATCATCTGTCGAGTTCTTAAAACACTACTATCACTTTTGAAACATAGACATTGGTTATACACAACTCAAATAGGGACACATGGGTCATAATCTGTTTTAACCGTTGATTGACGTTGTCAATGTATTGTTTTGATTGGTTTTTGTCATTTTATCATCTTAAACCCGTAAATTCGCCGAGTTCGTATCTATTCATAATCCATGCGACCCATGCGACCCATGCGACCCTAATTTGGAATTCATTAGTTTGACGTTGTAAATGTATTGTTTGATTGGTTTTTGTCATTTTATCATCTTAAACCCGTAAATTCGCCGAGTTCGCATCTATTCATCAATACATGCGACCGTGCGACCCATGCGACCCTCATTTGGAATTATTTCATTTTCACCAGAATTCCAGCCGTTTCCTTTTTTCTAATAACGAAACTCTCTCTCTAACTCTCATCATCATCATCATCATCATCATATTGCCGAAAATGCAAACGACTGGTGACGGCGATTCGATGTCAGGGTCATCTTCTTCTGAAGAGAGGATTTTCACGGTACCAGTCACGCGTTCAAATCTGGCCAGAGATGCAGTGGTAAGTGAGGATTTTCACGGTATCATCATCATCATCATATATGCATTACTTTGTCGTTGTTGTAAATTTATTCGGTTATCAC
>CM071869.1:35494484-35509618 GCA_036759665.1 Gynandropsis gynandra
GCAGGGGTCCAAGGGTCGCAGAGGAACAAGGGTCGCAGAGGGACAAGAGTCGCAGAGGTCCAAGGGTCGTAGAGGAACAAGGATCGAAGAGGGACAAGGGTCGCAGGGGTCCAAGGGTCACAGAGAAACAAGGGTCGCAGAGGGACAAGGGTCGCAGCAGGGTCAAACTGGGTCGCTGGGTCGAACTGGGTAGTAAAGTTGCAGGGTATTTTGGGAATATCAACATTTATACGGGTACTTTTGAAGTTAGAAATTTTTTCTTTTCCGGAAAGAGTATTTTTGAAATGTTTTAACCCTACGAGGGTATTTTTGAAGTTACCCCTTTTGAAGGATTAGAGGAGAAGACCAATGTTCACAAGCCACCGGTTTGGTAAAGACAAAAAGCCCACTCGTTCACGCGCCGCCGCTTCGGCTTCTCATGAAAGTTATATATTCTTCATAGTTTTCTTTTCGACACCCCAACTTTGGAAACATCAACGAAAAACCCTGAAATAAAATAGTCCAATTTGAAGAAAATTCGACCGCTATATATAATTATAGATACATACATATAAACATATTATATCGGTTTTGATACGAACTTTGACAAATGGATTTTATTTCTTAGAATCACCCGTCACTCGCTACGGTCAAAATAAAGGTTATGGTGTTCCTAAACCGGTGCAATTTTATAGTTGACCGGTTCAAGAATGGATCAACAAGGGCCGAACAAAATAGAAATTTGTCCGGTTAAATCTATAACCGGTGCATGCAAACACCATTAAATGCTGTGTCTGTAAAACTGAAGACGAAAGAAAGCGTGGAAAGATCAAATCGAAACAAACTCTTGATCAGATCATCGTCGGGTCTACGATCATACCCATTCAATTGTATATGTACATGCATACATATGTATGAATATATATACATATGCATGCGCGATGGAATGGAGGCATGTACAATAGAGCGGTGGCCCATTTTGAAAAAACTTAATTAATGATATTTGATAAATATTATTATGTTGTGACGTTTTGTACTGGTGTAAACATTAATTATGACTTTTATGTATATATATTTGGGTAATATTGAATGTTTAACAAAATTATGGGTTAAATAATAGATACTAGATGATACCCGCGCGTTGCGCCGTTTTGTTATAATTAAATTGTAATCTTTTTAAATGTTATACATAATTCATTAATTTAAACATTGTCATGACATTTGATATATGTATCGTCCAATACAAACGCAAAAATTCTAATTTTCAATGTAAAAGTGTAACCAATAGATTTATAAAATGTAATATAAACTAACACTGCGATTTGTTCATAATATCTTTGAAATTTTAAAACGTTATTTTTCAGAGAAAATGATTGCATGATTTGGACATGAGTTTTCCGCATGATTGTTTTTCCTATTCGTACCTACATAATTTTTTAGTACTAAATTTAAATCATAACATGATTAAAATAATTATTGAGGTATTGATATAATTTGAAAATCTTTAAAACTTACTTATGTTAGAATTTCTTGTTTGTCTTTAGATTTTCATTGGTATAGATATTTGTGGAACAAAATGATCGAAGTGTTAATTACGCAATCACATGAACAAAAAAAATAATTAATATAAGTGTTATTTTTTAAACCATTGATCATAATGGGAATAGTATGTGTTACGATCATGATTGTTTTCTTGACAATCATTTGAGTAATATTTGAACGAAAATACATAGAAGTCCATCCTATATCGATATTTTTACGACATATTTTCTGTATTTGAAATGGTTCAAGCAAGGTGAGCAAATTATTGCAGAAGAAATAATATAATAGGTTAATGGAACAACAATATTAAATACTTACATATTTAGTAACAATCGAATTTTTATTTTTTGATCAGAGGTAGGTAGCTACAAATTTGATTCTTGCATAGCGATTAGAAGTCCAACAATATCTACAACGTAGAAATATTAATTAGACAAGTTTATTAGCAAAGAAATAATATTATTGATTCATTGCAAAACTACTTATCTTATCAAAGTTCTTTGTGGTCAACCAATCCAACCAATACTTGATATGAACGCGTCCTGAATTTGTAAGTGTCTTATATTTCAGACTCGTCCTTATGATAACTTGGTTTTTAAATCAAGTCATTTCTCTATGTGAATCTTGATTTGCACTATCTCTGGATCGATCTTTATATTTTCAAAGGAAATACAGAGGAGGCTTGAATCAGTTTGTTTGTTGCGATCATTGATCATGACCTTTAATATCACAATCTATACCCCTAAACCCAAATATATATATATATATATAAATTCGAAATAAGGTTTCTAACCAACGTTATGAAGAGTATACCGTGAATTATGGTAATAATTCAAGGATAATCAAGAGCACTTACGTGTCATAAATCTTCATTGATGGTGTTTTTTTAGAGAAATGAGATTTTCAAATATCAACATGGGAGAAAAATGATACTCTCTTAAAGTAAAGGATTTGATTTATTGAGTTCTATATTTAAACATTCTTCTAGTAAGAGGAACCAAGACATTACGCGAATAATCTCCACTCATGCTCTCTACTTGCATTCAGATTTTTTCAGCCCCATTTTGCATCAATTTGGCTTAGAAAAAGAAAACAAACAAATGCCTCTATAGCATATATAAAGAATAATTTTTCATTATTATAGAGAATGTGCACAACATACCTTCATTGCAAAAATAGGACCAACAACGTACCCCTCATAAGCAAGCATCAGTGATGATTTTACAACCTTGATTAATGTAGTTTCTGCACTTCAAAGGAAATGCTAAAGAAAAATTAGTCTATGAATCCTAGGATTTTGACTAATTTTGAGCTTGAAACCATTAGAAAATACTTTAGAAATGAAATAGGCAATCTTGAACCAGGTAGCAAATAGAAGCAAATCGGTGTGAATGAAACCATCCGACGGGATGCGCGAGCTTTTAAAAATTGAAAAATTTTAATTTTATTTATATATGATTATTTATTTATTATAAAATAATAGAAAATTTCAAATTTAATATAATTAATTTACCGATGATTTGTAGTGTATTTAAGATTTTTGAAAATTTAAATTAATTTACTATCAATATTAGGACGTTAATGATATAACTAACTACATACTCGTATATAATCTTAATATTAATAAATTGGATTTGAATTATTTTCTTCTTATGTTATGTCTCGTTAATGTGTTGGTGATGGTTGTGTCATGATTATGATATTAATATGATTATAAAAACACGATAAATAAATATTTTACTATGAGATAGTACATACATATATTTATTAAAGAATAATATTGAATCCATAAATTAAAAACAATATCCAAACTTCTAACATGAAAGGATATATAAAATCTAATCTAGTGATTGAGTCTTTTTACCATACGTCTTGAATCATTTACAACAATAAAACTTGAAAAAGACAACAATTTTTAAAGTAAACACAAAGACAATGAGGCAACAATAATTTGCAAATAGAGATAGAAATATATAATTAAACTATTCACTTTTCTTCAGTAAGAGAGGCAATGAAACAACCTAGTAAAAGTATCGAATTTGAACAAAATAAACAAATGAATATTAATATGAATCTAGTTTACACAAAAGCATGAAAATACGACATAAATTAATGAAAACTGAAACAATTGTATTGAACAACAAAAAAGCTTGATTTCCAATTGATAATAATGAAAGAGGTGGGATCACGATACTATAATAACCAACAAAATAATATATTGATTTCATTGATCCCAATTTGTTTATGGCATTAGTAATCCCTTTTGTTTTGTCCATTAATATTCGATCTCAATATTTCTAAAAAAAATGAATGATACAGAGATATCATAAGATATGGGGTTTTGTTGAGGAGAAACACAAAACCAAACGCCAACAACCTTGAGTGATATTGAAATCGAAAGGCCAAAACTTTCTTCATCAATGTGATAATTAAACCCTTCTATTTTCCAAGATAAATGGAGAATAACCTCATATTATTGTAATACGCCAACAACGTTGGTCTAAATGAACTAAGGTCTGAATGTTATTTTATCTCTACACCAACAATAACAATTTCTGGTTCAAAACAAAACTCGAGTTGATCAATACAGATATAGAATCAAAATTAAGGTTCTATAGTCGTTTTAGTTGTATAATTGTCATCTTTAATAATATCTCATTTACTACAAATATAATCTGTAGAATTATGCACAACCAAACTATATGTATGACTCAATTCATACTAATAATATGAACTTAAAAGTGGAGAAATATTTAGCCAACAGATGAGTAAACAACATTTTTTCACATGCATTGTTCCACTCGCTTGTCCCCCGTGTTTAGCTGCTCATTGCAAGAAAAAAAAACCCAACAAAAATATCAAATCATAGGCCTTTGAAAATCTCAAGGTTTCTGAGGTTGATATATGTAATTTTTTATAAGTAGAAATAAAAAAATGTGAAGATAAAAATCAAATATATGTTTAACTTAATATGGTTTCATATGTGTTTATACATTGAATAAAATATTTTGTTACCTAATTTATACTTTGTGTAATATATTAGTTGTTTTCGTTAAATATTAATATTTTGAGTCTCTATTTGATTTTAATTCTTGATATGTTCTATATCAAATACAGTTTGATATAAAAATAATACGATTTTATTAATTTTTTTATAACGAATAAATTATCATAAACGAATACCTTGCAACTTAATTATTCTTAATATTTTTTTTTTCAAAATTTAGAAACTTAATTTGATTAAGAAATTATAATTTATTTTTAAAAAACATTTTGTAAATAATTTTTTAAAATAAATTATATTGTCACTTTCTCATTTATTAGTATTAAGATTAGATTTAAATTAGATTTAAATGGAGAAAAAAAAACCTCCTTATTATATATATGATTTGATGCGATATAATAATTCCGTTTCAATTTGAATATTTCTATATTTGGTCTCATTTGTAATGTGATGCTCATCGTCACCTTCTCAAAACTGTATATCAGAAGTGTTTATGGGCGTATATGGTGATCATTAAATAAAAAGAAAAATATATGTAATTTAAATCATACTAAAATCTTAATTTAATGTTACAGCGTCTCGAGATACAATGAAAATATAGATCGAAGAGTACTCTTTTGGGAGAATATTATGTTACCTTTGGACATCTACTTCCTAGTTGTCATCAGCCTCCTCATTCTCTATCCATCCACAACACTCCAAAATCGAATGAATCGTATTCAATGACACATTGCATGCATGATCTCTACACTTTTAAATACTCATCATAATATATTATCATCTCGTTTTTATACGTATTTATCGCATGATTTAGCGATGTTTATGATGATAGATGTGATGTTTACGTGTGATTTTGTATCTATTTTATTAGTTTTCGTGTTTTCATGTTCTTACAGGTTATAATACATATTTGGTTCATGTTGGAACTAAAGAACGTACATATGACAAAGTATTAGCATCGAGGATCATAATAGAACAAATGGGATGAGAAACAACACGAGTCGGGGAGGACTTAAGTCCGCACGAACTTTGAGCAGCATTACAACCCGCGCGGGGCACTCAACTTCGCCCACACGGGGCCATTGATCCAGTACATCTAGCAGCTTCAACATGGGTCGGGCAAGCCTTCAGCATGCGCGGATCAGCCCCTCTAAGTGAGCCCACGCGGGGCACACTCTCCAGCCCACGTGGGTCACACCCGTCACCTACAAAAACAAGAAAGGAAACTTGCGGGCAACAAGAAAAGGAAGTGATTAGTTGCCTACATAAGAAAGAAACATGATTAGTGAAGAGGAATGAGAGTTATATGGCTGGAAAATAGAAAGAAAACGTGCCCACTTACTCGAGAATAGAAACCAATGCAAATAAGAATGGAAAACTCACAAAACAACGTGTTGAAACAAAATGGAAAGAAGAGGAAAGGAAGTGAACGACCAAAGAGGAAAAAGAAGAGAAAAGTAAAGAAAGAAAAGAGGAAAGACAAGGAGGAGAGCTAGGGGACGAATTCACTGGAGTTTTGGAGAGGAATACACGTGAAAATGAGAGAGAGAGTTGCAGAGAGAGAGTAAAGAGAGGAGCAGTTTGTGAGTTCTTGTGGAGGAGACATTCAAGGAACATTGAAGATCGCATAGGGACTTCGGTTTCGTTTGGTTTTTATATTCGTTAAACTTTCTATTTCTATTATGTTGTTTTATTTTGAACGCATGAGCGAGTAGTCATTTTGTTCTAGGAGAAAGGATTACCCCATGGCTATCCCGGAACTACTTTGACTTATCTTTGGATGCAATTTCCCGTTTTCGTTTATCTATTCTTTGTCTGAATGCTTGATTGCCTTGTGTTTATGAATGGCCACGTAGATGCATGTTTTAGGAACTTAGGAGAAGGATCGAAAGAAGAATTCTAATTCTAGATAATCAGGTTTAGAACAACCGAGACTAGGCTACGAAAGTAAGGTAACATCGATTGAGGGTAAAACGGATGAATCATAGAACTTATAGGTTTAACATAAGGTGTCAGCCACGAAATTAGGGATAACTTGACTAAATCACGTGTCTATGCCTTGAGAGATGGTAGATATCATATTAGGATCGTCCGTCTTAGATAACTTAATTGGGAATACATGATTAGATAAGTTGATTATTGGTTTCAGTAGTCTTGTGGTGAAACCGTAATTTTAGAATGTTTGTCTCACTGTTAAGAACTCGTTAGTTTATTGTTTTTAGTTATTTCATTCTTAAGACAAATATTTCGTTGTTTGTAATTTTGATTTGTAGTTTGAGTTGAGGTTATGTTGCGTAGTCCCTGTGGGATCGACACCTAGAGTACTACACACTTGTCGTACACTTGCGAGTAGTTTAGGTAAATATTTGTTTAACTTGGAATGCATCAAGTTTTTGTCACCGTTTTCGGGGACTATTGTCAACACGTCCTAGATTCGAGCCTAGAGTAATTCTTGTTTTGTTTTCTTTTCTTTTGTTCTTTATACCTAAATCATTTTTATTTATCCTTCGCAGAGTCGTCAGATCAAAGAAGAGATGGATAATCATAATGGTGTTTTGAACGACCATGGACATTTGCAGCAACAATAACTCGCACCTCAACTACGAGAACCACAAGCTCCTCCACCACGTCGCCTTAGAGATTACATGGTGTCGAACATGAACAATGCTTAGACTGCTATACGGATATCTGCTGTTGCAAGAGAGAAATTTATAATTAAGCATGCGATGATCAACATGCTTTATCAGAAGCAATTTATGGGTGGAAATCACGAGGATCCGCATCAGCACCTCAGAGACATCCTAGAGGTTTCCGGTACATTCAAGATACACGGAGTCTCGGAGGACGCGATCTTATTGCGTCTCTTCCCCTTCTCAATTAGGGGACGAGCGAAAACATGCCTGCAATAGCTTCCCATTGGTTCAATCACTACTTGGGACCAGCTCTGCCCATTGTTCCTATCACGATTCTTTTCTCCCTACAAGACGATTCAGATGAGAGGAGAAATCACGATGTTTTGATGTAGAGACGGAGAAACGTTGTTTGAGGCGTGAGACAGATTTAAGGATCTTCTAAAGATGTGTCCACACCATGGTCTCGAGCAGTGGTATGTTATCCAAACCTTTTATAATGGAATTTCAGACGAACACCGAACGACGTTGGATAACGCTGCTAGAGGATCGTTTATAGATCTGAGTGTTGAGGAGGCATATGATCTGATTGATAACCTCACTGTGAACCACACTATGTGATCCACACCAAGAGGTGTGTTGAATAGAACTCGAGGTCTGTATGAGCCAAATCAGAGCAGAGCAATGGGTAATGCAGCGAATACTATATACTTTATGAATTGCGGATTTACAAAACACATGGCTTATCAATGCACGGTGCAAGATAACATGGAATACATGAATTATACCCAACGGCAAGGAAATACACAATTCGGAAATACCTACAACTCGAATTGGAGGAATCACCCGAACTTCTCATATCGAACAACTCAATCGATGAAGTATTCGGAATTTCAGCAAAGACAACAACCATACCAGAAAGATACCCAGCAAGCTTAGCAAGTTCCACAAGCTCCTCAACCTCCTCAAGCTCCCTCGTCAAGCCTTGAGGCGGTGATGCTTGAATTCATCAAGGAACAAAGGCAGCAACAATCGATTCAATGCGGATATAGGGGCTGCAACCAACAAGCTCAAAATACATACGAAGATGTTAGAAAACTCTATAGCATAACAAGCTGCCTCATCCTCTCGGAATTCCGAACAGCTTTCCAGAAAACCCGATCCAAACCCGAGAGAGTACGTGAAAGCTATTACCTTGTGCAACAATGATGTGATTGAGCACACGCCCCCAAAAGAGCAAGAACAAGTTGCTGGAACATCTATGGAAAAAGAAAAAGGTACCATCGCGATTATGGAAGGAGTTGAACCAGATTTGGACAAACCATATGTTGCTCCACCGGCATACAAACCTCCAAGTTGGTGAGCAGCAAGAATGAAACCGAGTAGTAGGCAGATTAGAGAGCCTCAAGAAGCTTGACATCAACATCCCATTAGTGGAAGCCCTCCAAAAAAAGGTCTAATCATGCCAAACTCCTCAGGGAGGTTCTTTCCAACAAGAGGCGTATCGAAGAGGGTGGACGGTAGCACTCACCGAGGAATGCAATGCCATTCTTCAAAACACACTGCCCCCGAAGTTGAAGGACCTCAGAAGCTTCTCCATTCCATGCACAATAGATAATATTGACATTGACAATGCTTTGTGTGATTTAGGAGCAAGCGTGAGCATCATGCCACACTCGGTCTTCAAGCGGATGAACTTTGGAGATCTCAAACCTACAAAGATGTCTCTACGCCTCGCGGATCGCTCGGTAAGATATCTGGTGAGAATTGTTGAAAACATTCCCACCAAGGTAGGTAATCTTTGCATTCCCGCTGATTTTGTTGTACTTGACATAAAGGAAGATGCTACGGTGCCTATTATTCTTGGTAGACCTTTCTTAGCTACCGCAGATGCCATGATATACGTACAACAAGGAAAGCTTTCTTTACGAGTTGGAGATGAGACGATAGAGTTCAACTTGTCCAACTTCATGAACGGACCCTCCTTCAAGGAGTCATGCTTTAGAATTGATATACTAGAAGAGTCGGCGAATGACACGCTCAATCGGGTAAGAATTTCCGACCCTCTTGAGATAAAGTTTGTAGGAACGCAAGACTCACAGACGAGGAACCCGAGCTGTACACGAAATTCATGAGTGCCATTGAGATACTAGGAGACACCCCAGGAGATACCACGTGAAACACACGCTGATTTCGCAATGGAGAAGAAGGCGCTACTCGTGCTCGAACCTCTTCCTACTTCTCTTCAGTATGAGTACATTGAATGCAATAAAACATATCATGTTGTTATGAATGGTAACTTGAGTACATTTGAGATGAGAAAACAATCCACTCGCGTAAAGAAGCATAGGAGAGTAAGCTCTTCAACATGTATGCACGGAATTTCTACGGAAGACAACCACAAACATTCCATCGAAACTCAAAGGAGACTGCACCCACACTTGAAAGAGGTAATGGAAAAAAACACCATAAAACTGTTTGATGCAGATATCATTTATCCAATCTCGGGCAGCAAACGAGTGAATTCCGTGCATGACGTGCCAAAGAAAGAAGCAGTGACAGTGATCCGCAAAGTGAACGACGATCGCACTAAGGGATGGCACGAAAAAAAGATCCTACCTCATGACTTCCAACTAGGTGACTTAGTTCTTCTTTTCCATTCTCGTCCTAAGCTTTTCTTGGGCAAACTACCGTCTCGTTGGTCTGGTCCTTTTCAGGTACGAGAGGTATTCTCGCATGGAGAAGTGGAACTATGGAGTGATTCAAGCGGAACATTCAAAGCTAATGGGCAGGGACTAAAGCTCTACCAAGCCGTTCAACCAATCAAAAGTGGAAACTCTATTTCCCTTTTGGATCCACCCATCGCGCACGTATGAGGAATGGAGATGTCAAAGCTTAAAGACGTTAAATAAGCGCTTTCTGGGAGGCAACCCAGCTCTTTATTTTATATTTTTTGTAATTGTTTTGTTTAAGAATCGTTTATCGTTAAAAAAAACCACAAACGTGACTTAGCTTTCCTTTCCCTCCATTGAAGCTTCACGTCAAGGACGCCGTTCAATTCAAGTTTGGGGGAGCAGCTCACATTTGTCAGGTGACTTCGTTTCATTTATTCTCTTTGATTTCGTAGTTTTTAGTTTGTTTTTGTTTTCATGAGTCAGATTCGTCCTAGGTACTTGTCCGGTGTCGCGTTTTGAGATGAACCGTGAACCTAGGAGACTTAAGGAGCTGGCATTTTCCGTGAAAATTTGCATGTTTGAGCTAGGTTTTTCCTAAGCGTTAGAGCTTATTAGTCGGTTAAAAAACAATAGGTCCTAATTCTTTGGAAATCCTAGTGTTGCTTGTGGGAGGTTTAGACGAGGTTGCTAGGCTAGTTTATCGTTTATTCTCTCTATCCAAATCGTCATACTTATATAGACGATGTTCTACTTCTTTTGATGAGGATTATTAGATCGAATGAAAATGAGCTTGTTTTGCAGAATAAGAGCACACACTAACAATCCGCTGTTGATAGAATTAATGCCTCAAAGCATGATCTAAAATCGATATGAGTGCATCGAACTTGACACTTTTGCGATGGTTCGGGTCTAAGTGGTGGATTGACGATCATCTTTCTACGTCCTAAGGACATGGCATAATAAAAACGCCGCCTACTCCGCTGCACTCTCGAACGAGATGCATGAGTATACCGTCATCGGTAGTCTGGGTCTAAGTAGAGGCTGGATCCCCCCTTCAAATCCGACGTCCTAGGAGCCTAGTATGTCTGCAAAACATAAAAAGAAGAAGAAGAAAGAAGAAAGAAAAAAGAAAAAATAAAATAAAGAAAGAAAGAAGCTCAGAAATGAAACAAGTATCCTCGATTGTTTTACGTTTAGCATTTGTTTGAAGTCTTGTTTGGTGGAGAGAGTTACGGTTGTTTGTTTAGTCTGCCTTCAATTTCCTTTCTCGTAGGTAGCGTTGGTGAACCTAGGATGAAGACTGAAAATTTAATTAGGCCGAATTTAATCTCGACTTGCTAGTTGATCGATTAGGTTCGCTTTAGCGGTATTTCTAGGAGAAAGGGGAATTCTCGGTTTTATATACCCCATGTGGTCCACGTTTACATTTTCTTAGGGACAAACAAACATTCAAGTTTGGGGGATTTTGATCATCTCGTTTTTGTACGTATTTCTCGCATGATTTTAGAGATGTTCATGATGATAGATGCAATGTTTATGTGTGATTTTGTATCCATTTAACTCGTTTTCGTGTTTTCATATTCTTACAGGTTATAATGCATATTTGATTCATTTGGGAGCTAAAGAACGTACACGGGAAAAAGTATGAGCATCGAGGATCATAACGAAACAAACGGGACGAGAAACAACATGGGTCGGGGAGGACTTCAGCCCGCACGGACCTTGAGCAACATTACAGCCCGTGCGGGGCACATTCCTTAGCCCGCACGGGGCCATTGGTTCAGCACATCCAGCAGCTTCAACACGGGTTGAGCAAGCCTTCAGCACACGTAGATCAGCCCCTCCAAGTGAGGCCCCGCGGGGCACACTCTCCAGCCCCTCCAAGTGAGGCCCCGCGGGGCACACTCTCCAGCCCGTGCAGGTCGCGTCTGTCACCTACAGAAACAAGAAAGGAAACTTGCAGAAAACAAGAAAAGAAAGTGGTTAATAGCCTACAAATAAAGAAAAAATGGTTAGAGAAGAGGAGTGAGAGTTATATGGCTGGAAAAAAAATAAAAGAAACGTGCCCACTTACTCAAGAATAGAAACCAATGCAAATAAGAATGGAGAACTCACAAAACAACATGTTGCAAAAAAATGGAAAGAAGAGGAAAGGAAGTGAACGACCAAAGAGGAAAAAGAAGAGAAAAGAAAAGAAAGACAAGGAGGAGAGCTAAGGGAAGAATTCATGGAGTTTTGGAGAAGAATACTCGTGAGAATTAGAGAGAGAGTTGCAGAGAGAGAGTAGAGGGAGGAGCTGGTTGTGAGTTCTTGCGGAGGAGACATTCAAGGAGCATTGAAGATCGAATAGGGACTTCGGTTTCGTTTGGTTTTTATGTTGTTTAAACTATCTATTTCGATTATGATGTTTTCTTTCGAATGCATGAGAGAGTAGTCGTTTTGTTCTAGGAGAAGGGATTAGTCCATGGCTATTCCGGAACCACTTTGATTTATCTTTGAATGCAATTTCTCGTTTTTGTTTATCTATTCTTTGTCTAAGTGCTTGATTGACTTGTGTTTATGAATGACCAAGTAGATGCATGTTTTAGGAACTTAGGGAAGGACCGAAATGAGAATTCTAATTTCGGATAATCAGGTTTAGAACAACCGAGGATAGGCCACGAAAGTAGGTTAGCAGCGGTTGAGGGTAAAACGGATGAATCATAGAACTCATGGGTTTAGCTTAATGTGTCAACCACGAAAGTAGGGGATAACTTGACTAGATCACATGTCTATGCCTTGAGAGAGGGTAGATATCATATTAGGATCGTCCGTCTTAGATAACTTAATTGGGAATGCATGATTAGATAGGTTGATTGTTGGTTTCGCTAGTCTTGTTGTGAATCCGTAATTCTAGAACGTTTAACTCACAGTTAAGAACTCGTTAGTTTATTGTTTTTAGTTATGTCATTCTTAAAACCAATATTTCGTTGTTTGCAAGTTTGATTTGTAATTTGAATTTAGGTTGTGTTGCGTAGTCCCTGTGGGATCGACACGTAGAGTACTACACACGAGCCATGCATTTGCGGGTAGTTTAAGTTAATATTTGTTTAACTTGGAACACATCAATATATTTACGTAAATATAACATATAACACTCAAATACCAAACCTGCCACCAGACGACCCGTAGTCAAAGTCTAGTACTCCGCCATGATCGCCGCTCGTAAGATCCCATTAGACCTAGCTGGTCTACATGACCCTCAACCTCCCGATGCAACGCTCGAAAGATCCCACTGGATCCCATAAAAAATAACATGTATTCCTATAGACCCGATAAATTCTAACACGACCGTATAGCTTTCAAGGTCCATCCACCCCAACAGTTCGAGTCCAACGCTCACAATATGCCATCAGATATCTGCATGAATTTCCCTCTCGTCGTGATTTTAACGCATCGTCGCACTATCATCTCTGACTCGATATCCTTACACGTTACATTCACCTCATCATACCCCATGTCTTTCACCAATGCTTCATGCTCACACAAGCACCACAACGTCGAACTCAACCCTCGCCGTCTCACTTTACTCTCGAAACCTTCATAGCATCCTCTCGTGCTTCATGCTTCATGCTCGTTGCAATATTGGAACACCCCATAAGAGATTTGCATTAAGGGTCCAAAACCACCAAAACGTTACTCGAAATTTCCTTTTCGAAAAACGCTTGGCCATAGCAACCTCTTGCTCGACTGAGCATTTTTTCCAACACCCTAAAATGTAGCTGAGAAAATCATACCAAACACCCTAAAAGCCCGAGAAATCTTATCCTCCGTCGAGCAAGAGCAGTTTTCCTTGAGTTTTTTTGTTTTTCGAATATCCAACAATTTCATCGTATTTTTTATTTTGTATTTGATTGAGCAATTTGAGTTGTAATCGGACACTACTTATTTTGTTTTATGATTTTGACGAGATAAATTTAATGACATCAGTTTACTTTTAATCAAATATCTTTAAGATAAATTTATCACTACATTGTGAATGTGCAATTTTTAATTTGATAAATCTTTGGGATCATACTCGAATTATGGTGGAAATAAGTAAATATCTTTCATTTTTCTTGATATATAGATTTTGTAAATTACATTTGATACCGGCCACTACGACTGTAAGAGATTTTTTTATGTAATAAACATTTGGATTAGTAATGGTCTTTTTAACGATTCTATAGTTCTTATTAGTTTTAAATAAAGTTATGAATACGACTACTTAGAGCGCGTATATTACTAAAATAATATTGTAGCATGAGACCAGAATTGACATGTATAACGAGGATGGTCCAAAATTGTGAGGCGAGGACAAGAGAAGTGTGACGTGTTCAAAATGTAATGGGTCTTTACAAAATCCTCTCGAGATTGTGTGATGTGGACTCATTAATTTATTTCTTATATATCATAATATGAAGACACCAATACCAGGCGAAATATCATATATACCCTCGTAGAGTTAAAACGTTTCAAAAATATTCTTCCCTAAAATAATTATTTAATCGGAAAAAAAACTGGAGAAAAGACAAATTTACTCTTAATTTTCGAACGTGAGTAAACCCGCATTCTGGGAGAGTAAAAACCAAATCCGTATTCTGGGAGAGTAAAAGCCAAGAAAGAACAAGTGATTTCGAACTTGAGAGGGATCGATTCGAAATTGGCAAGAAGGAAATGGCTAGAATTAGCAGCGCTGGAGAAGAGAGCACGAGTCAATCTTCAATGGTGTCAATAAGTGTAAGTAGATCGATTTCTAGGGTTTTGGAGGATGTCGAGTCCCAAAATGGTTTATTAATTTGAAATGGTGTGAGTGTCAATGAGTCGGTTGAGTCTCAGTGAGTCGGTTCAGTCACAAGAGTCGGTTGTCTAGTCGCATGGGTCGGTTGAGTCAAAGGGTCGGTTGGGTCGCATGGGTCGCATGGGTCGCATGAGTCGCATGGGTCGCTTGAGTCGCATGAGTCGGTAGAAGTATAATGTATTATTTAATTAATTGGTCATTTTTCAGGTGGCCCCAAAGCCGAAGTTTGTGTATTAATTCAAACACATGGACAAAATGCCAAAGATCACCACCAAGTGTTATCCTCACGAGACAATAACGAAGCTGAGAAGAATCTTAGATGAATACGACTTGCATTACTTCGAGAAGGAATCGCAATTTAAGCATTTATTCCATTTCCAATGTGACTCCACATTGACTAAGGTTCAAATGTCTATCCTCCTAAATCGCTTCGTGATTGTATGAGACAAGAAGGAGTTGTGGTTCGTCTTAAACGGTGTTCCCAT
>CM071869.1:35519902-35530026 GCA_036759665.1 Gynandropsis gynandra
ATGTATACCTGGTTTTTCTGCGGATTGTGCTTAATTGTAAGCTTCTTTGTAGACAACAAACGATTTCAACCTATTGGCAGGGAATCTGATGTCGATCGCAAGCTACTCTCGCTGAATCTGTTGTGGTGTGGGGGAACAGTAATTTTCGCGCGAGAATTAGAGGTACTCTAGAGGAGAGAGAAAATTTGTCGTTAAGGGTAATATGGGATTATCAATATTTTAAGGGTAGATTTGAAGTTAAAACTTTTTTTTTCAGCCAAAGGTATTTTTGAAGCACTTTAGCCCTAAGGGGCATTTTTGATAATCCCCCAATACCATTTTCATAATATTAATTATATATACATATGTATGGTATTATTGTACAGATTGGTGTTAGCCAATTATACGAATCGAATGTTGTAACATGTTTCCAAGTAAAAGGAATTGATAGAGAAGTATATATTGGAATTTAAATTTCAAATTGACTTTCTCATGTCTATTTTGATAGGCAAAATAATTTTCCAAAAAATGTGAAACAAATCCTGACCCTTATTTTGACCCTTCATATAGAAAATAAATAAAAAAGTCACTATATATATATATATATTGTCTTAATTGGCACCGTCCAAGAAATTACAATAATGGGATAGCCGCAAAACGAAAAAAAGGAACTCAGAACGTTTGTCAAAGTTACAAAGAACTTGTGGACAACAATTTCATTACAATTATTTTTTTAAATGTGAACTATAATATTATTCTTTGGGACGAAATTAAAGCAAAGTATAATTTTTAAATCTAATATAGATACTTTTTTTAGATCGTTGTTTTGAAAATATATTACAAAAAATGTTTATGTTTGGAATAAACAACGTGTTCAATTCTACTCTTAAACACAATTCGAATTTTAGATTCAAATTTTGAGTTGAAAAAACAAATTTATATATATATATATATATATATATATAATTAGGAAATTTGGTCCGTCGTGAATGGCATGAGGATATTGTGCATGTAACTCATCTCGACATGTAGCGTTGTCATAATAAACGACGTGTTTTATATTTTGTGGATGTAGTCATCATTTCAATTAAGAATTTTTAATGACGATGATGTTTGAATCTTTGATTAAATACTACTTGTTTCAAACTAAAAAACATATAATAAGCTCTTTGTACAAAATAAATGTATATATCAAATTTAGAAAAAAAATATTAGAAATATTATATCAATATTTTGGATTTCATAAATAAAAAAATGATTTTCTATATTGAATACCAAATAAAACGTGACACTTTATAAGCATTTCAATTGAACACCAAGATTAAATCGCAGTGGACTTTCACCATCGCACAAAGTAAACCGTTTTATTTATGTTATAATCGTTCAACTAAAAGTACTTATCACCCAAACATATCTAAACTCGCCCGAAAGATGTATACTTCACTTCTTGAGTTATTTATAGACGATCCACGACCGTAAACCTCACAATTCATTCGCCATACGTTCACTACACCTCCTTTGTATGAACCTTATAAGTAAATTACACACTCACCAATACATCATACAAAATGTTTGTATTTTGTGTCACTCGTGTATGTTCAACTCTCTCAAATTTATGTTCAATCGATCTTACTTGTGAGTTATACCAAATGATATTGCTTCCTCCTCCTTTTATAGCCATTCTCTAACAGTTATTTGCGATAGACTTTCTGTTGTAGTCTTTCTTGTTTGTAGAGAAAGTGATATTCTTTTGGAGTTAGTTATTGACTTGCTTTTGAATTTATGCTCACAGATAATATGAGCATAAAAGGTTCAAAAACACATAAGAACAAGACAACACAAATAAGTCAAACACGTCTATTGTGGTGAACTGCAGTTCAACCTATTTGAAAACTACTTCCACTCTAAGATTCTCAAGAATATTCATCTCTAGGATCGCTAGATTCAACATGAAAAGTTTTTGCTATATGCTTACCTTTACCTTTTCCCTTACCCCTCAATTTACTGAGCATAAATTCAATACACATTAGTTAATTCATTAAAAATAAAACAATATCAAATAAGGGAATATGCGAGTTACGATTCACAGTAATAATATGAGTTTCTTTCAAATGTGCATGGCTACTATTCCACCTTGTTCTTTACCACAATAGATTTCTTCTTCGGTGATTCTTGTCTTTTTGTTGTACTCTCGCTTTCCGTTTTCTGTCATATTTAAAGAATTTTTGCAGAGAGCAAAATTTTTTCGCTTCTCTTTACTACATTTAAGTTCGTAGTAAATAAAGAAAATTTCCACATTTCCTTAAATAGTGACCCCGATTTTACTCATATAATGTGTATGATAGCAGAATAGACATATTATTGTCATGTACCTTTAGAACGTCAAAGTTGATTTAATGTCCTATCACTTAGACCCGAGTAGTACACTTATGTCAACAAAATGTAAATTCAATACTTTCATTTTTAGATTGATAGTAGAGTGTAGGAATACTAAGCAAATACTTCTTCATTTTGATAGGTTTTTTTTTTAATCTTCTAAAGCAATTTGAACTGCATTTCAAAAAGTGTTAGTTGTACTATATATAGATTCAAATGCATTTGAATATTAGAGTTCACTTAGTATATTTCATTCGTTTCAGATGTCATGTGAACTTGTTATTCTCCTCAAGATTTTATAACAAGTAAAGAGCTCATAGTTCACAAACTCTAAGAGTTTTTCTTAAACATATAAATATGTTCATATCCAAAGGTTTTGTTAGAATGTCCACTAGTTGATGCTTAGTAGTTATATAGTTTACCTCTAGTTATTTCTCCGTACTTATTCTCTAAAAAAGTGACATCTTATCTCAATTGTTTGGTCCTAGAATTTTGTACACAATTCTTTGACAATGAGCCATGAAAGTACCTGTATTGCTTTCTTCGTTCGTCCTTACAAGCTCTGGTACTCTTAAAATATTAGCATTATTAGTAAGCTTAATCAAGGTTCTGGTGCTAATGTGTCTAACCCGTTGATGTTATAGATTAAATTTATCGCTCATTGCTTTTAAACATTTTTTTTATCATTCCTCCACACATAGCAATTGTTTCCTCCTCTTATTCATGTCAATATACATTTGTCGTTAGCATAAAAAACATGATATTTTTTTGAAAATTTAACTTGAAATTAATTGTCATAAAGTTGGTTGATGCTCATTAGATTTGCTTTTAGTGCTTCCACATAGTATACATAAGCAAGTTGCGGTTTTTCATTCGTTCTAAGTAACCTTTTTCCCACGATTGTTTCTTTTTTTCCATCCCAAAGGTTACACGTCCATTCTTGTCCTCAGAACAAATTGAAAGTAATTCTTTTATTCCTGTCGCATGCGAGGGATAACCATTATCGAAATAGCAAATGACATCATATTATCGTGAATAGGACTATAAACAAAATTGAAATGAAAATTGGATTTTGTTACCCAAACTTGTTTAAGCTTTATAGGCTTCCAATATATATTCTATTTTATCACTCATATTTGTTTGATTTTCGGTTTTCCAGTCAAAATGCTTACTTCTAGATTTTTTTTCTCCTATAGTAGGGGCACTATCTCCAAAAATATCATAGTTTCCCACATGAATAGTATCTACGTACAAGTGTTTGTTTTTTCTTCCAAACTTTTGGTTACTTTCTGACTATAGTTTTCTTCAGTTTACCTATAGTTCAATCAGTTTGTACTGCGTCTTCCAATAGACCTCAAATAACAAATTTCACATTCTTTTCAATATTGTATGTTTTGGTGGAACTTTCTTCCTCAAAACCAAGTCTATACTTTTGTTTATTTGTTCTTCTAATGATTAGGAATCCATTTTTTCAATACCATATTTGCTCATGTGCAGTTGCTTCTGAGTTTTCTCTAATTTATATTTGATTAACATCACTTTTTTATACTTTTGTTGCAACTAAACTTCATCTATTTGATTCATTCTTCCAACTGTATATTTTCTTTGATCATCTTGATATTTTGCTTGCTTATCTTCATCCAAGATTCATACATCGACTCAACAGTAAAATCATCATCAATATCAGTACCAGACATTGATTTTTCTCCAAAAAATGCAACAAGATTTGTCATGTCTTTTTCATCTTCCTCATTGATATTGGATTCACTCCAAGTTAAAAAAGGTTTTCCTTTTTTTCTTCTTCAAAATTTCTCCACATTGAAATTTTATGTGTCTATACCCTTTGCATTCACAACATTGAATTTTCTTTTAAGCTTTTCAGCATTTATTTCCTCTTTAAGGTGTTTGGACATTAGGATTTGAAATGACCTAAACCTTTACATTCATGGAATTGAGTGAAAACTTTTTCATCTTTTGAATGTGGTTAAAATTTTGAATTTTCTAAATTATTGTTCTCTATGATTTTTTCAAATTCCTTCATAATATATTAATGCTTTCTTCAAAAGCACTAAACCGACTTGCTTCGTCTGTTACCTAAAAATGCAATTCCTTTATCTTTCGATCTATTATCATATTCTAATCTTATCTCATGAACTTATAGAATTCCAACAACTTCTACAAAGCTAGTAGTGTCGGTCTTCATTACAATTTCCATTGCAGCTTTTTTGGCTTCAAATTTCTTTGGTAGATAGCGAATAAATTTCTTCACTAGCTTTTTCTCTTTGTACATGTCTCCCAGATTTAGTGCCTCATTGGCTAGTGCATTCATCTTTACATTAAATTCAGGGCTCTTCTCGTCTTTATCTATCCTCATATTTTGAAATTGTGAAACTAGAAAATATAGATAAGTTTTTCTTACTCTAGTTAACCCTTCATGTTGTATATGAAGTTTGTTCCATGCCTCTTTTACCGATTCACACGATTAGATATGTTTGAATTGATATATATCAACTGATGAGAAGATAATATATAACACATTTTCATTGTTGTTTGAAAGATGTTTCTCTTCCGGCATCTATAGTAATTTTGGATTAGGAATTGAATTTTATTGTTCGTTCATTTGCATTGAGGGATTCCATCCCGATTCTACCGTCGTCCAGACATCTTCACCTATTCATTTAATTGTTGCCTTCAAGTTGACTTTCCAGTAGGCATCGTTTGTAGAATCAACATAAATGATTTTGGAATTGAAATAAGTACTCAGTGTGAGTCTATACATACTACCTTGATCACGCATGAATTGATTTCATCTTGTTCATGACCACCTTTGATACCAACTGAAATTTCGTATGGATTTCAATTTAATTGCCAAAATAAAATGTGATGATCTTCTACCGCTACACAAAGTAAACTGTTTTATTTACGTTGCAATTGTTCAACTACAAGTACTTATAACCAAAGTACAACTGAACTCACCCAAAATACACCTCACATAGCTGAGTTATTTCCAGGCTACCCAGAACCGTATATCTCACGATTCACTCTCACTCAATTTACTATATCCCCCGTATATGAATCTTACGATTAAGTCACACTCACCAACCACCACACACAATGTTTGTATTTTGTTTCACTCGTTTAGGTTTAGCTCTCTCAAGTTTATGCTTAATCGATATTGTTTGTGAGTTATACCAAATAATGATATGTCATTCTCCTTTTATAACCATTGTTCAATGTCATTTGTAGTAGACGTTTCTATCGTAGTCTTTATTGTTTGTAGAGAAAGTCCAATTCTTTTTGGAGTTTGTTATTAACTTATTTAAAAATATATATTTGTTGTTGACTTATTCAAATTTTTGAAACTTCGTTTATTTAATCCTTTTTGTTCATGACTTCTTTGCTTTCTAATAAATGCCTTACAATTTTTATATACAATTACAAAAGGATATAAAAGAAAAATAAGAAGTAAAAAATATAAGAAGTAAACAAAATAAGAAAAAAATTTAAGAAATCCTGAACTTGCCTAAACTATCTTAAAATATAATAAAGAATTCCAATTTTTTTAAACTCTATATATTCTAATACTTCTCCTCAAGATAAGGAGTAGATATTAGATACTCTCATCTTGAAGAGTAAAGTGGTGAATTGATTTGAGGAAAGTTACTTGGTCAAGAGATGTGCAAGTTGATTATTGGTAGAAATAAGAGTTTGAGAAAACCGTGTTCTAGCTTTTCTTGTATCACGTGACAATAGATTTCGATATGCTTCATTCTTTCATATAACACTGGATTACTTGTAATATGTAACGCTGCAATGTCGCACAAAAAAGTAAAGCAGTGGTTTGAAACTAATATAGAAAATTCATTTAACAAAGGGATTAACTAAATAAGTTCACAAGTAGTGTTAACCATAACTTTATACTCGGTTTCGACGCTATTTCATGATATAATTACATGTCTCTTTGATTATAAGAAATCAACGATTTCCAAAACCAAAAAAAAAACTCAATAACAAATTACTGACTTTCTTGAATCCAAATAAGAAGCTCAAGACAACAATTGAAAATTAAAAGAGGATGAGTAAAAAAAATCTTGTCCCAAATATTTATAAGATATCTAAAAATCCAATATATTTTAGACAAATATAAATAAACTAGTATTGATCCAGCGTGAAGCGCGGGGTAAGATTAATCTTTTATATTTGTTTTAATAATTAAAAATAAAATGTGATTGTATTTTGATATAATTGGATAACAAAATATTTTTTAAGTATATTTTTACAATACTTTTTAAATATTATTAAATATTTTGTTGTATATAACATTTTTCATTTTTGTTGTACATTTACCAACATCGTCTAACATAAATAATTTCGGTCTTACTTTATTTTTTTCTTAAAGTGATAATATACAATTGTTCGTGACTAAATAATAGTTTTGGTATATATATATATATATTCACTCTATTAATGTTTTCTCTTTGACCGTTACTAATTTTCATTGCAAAACATACCATACCAGATAATTGTTTCTTTCGAAAAATGAAATGATAAAGTTGTATTAGTTAAGATTAAAAAAAATCGAAGTATAAATACTTTGTTGTCTACATCAATTTATGTTATTATTTTACCTTCTATTATATTATTACTCTAATTATATTATCTGAAATTGTGTTCTATTATATAATCCAAATATTTGATCTATATTTGGCAAGAGCATGATAAATGCTATTTCTTTTCGTAGTAGACAATAATTAAAATTACTTGATATTTTAAACTGTTTAAAAATTATGTATTGTATAATCCACATACTTCGTAATTATTAGAATCAGTTCTGCAAATTATAGAAAAAACACCACTTTCATGTTATTTTATAAGAGTATTTTTCTAATTTTAAGTTGAGATTCATTATATCATTTAATAGTAATTTTAAATTTAAATCAAATTTTTAATAATAAACACTGAATAATCTAAATAAATATTTTTCAAATTCATTTAAGTAAGTTTTTTTAAGTTTTTTATAATTACAACTTAAAAAGTTTACATTTTACAAAATTGTGAAATAGTTTTAGAAAATATTACATTATTTCAAACAAATTATTTCAAACAATAAAATTAAAAATAGAAAAATTGGTAAAAACCGAAATTCATAATAATACCTCTAATTAATTTTACTAAAAATATTAATAATAATTATCAAATTACTATCCTAAATCTAAGGATAGAAAAAATAGACATATATTTGCACTCTAATTAATTACAAAAAATTCCATAATAATACCCATAATTATTTACACTTTAATTACAAAAATTCTATAATAATGTCTGTAATTAATTATACCTTAATTACAAAAATTCTATAATAATACCCGTAATTAATTATACCTTTATTATAAAAATTCTATAATAATAAGCATAATTAATTACACCACATTCCATAATAATAATTAATTTTATTAAAAATAATAATAATATTATTAAATTATTATTCTAAATCTAAGGGTGGACAAATTAGACATTTATTTACACCTTAATAATGTTGCTGCTAATCTAAACCTAAAATCAACTGTTAAATCCTGATAATATTCAAACCAACACGAACAAATACATAATCATTAGAAAAAAAACCCAGAAATCATAAACTGCAAAACATAGGGACAAACTCAAATGCAGGCTGACGGTCACAAGCCGCAAGATCTAACGACCCAAACTAAATGGCACGAAGCACCATTTAGGCCGATGATTTTCCACGAAGGCACCGAACAAACAGCCCTCACTCGAAGGCAAGCCGAAAAATTACAGCCCGGAGAAAACGTAAGAATATCTGGAACAAATCACGGAATAAATCGAAAACTACCAACAAATCGAAGTACAGAAGGTATGCAAACCACAAAAATGAAAAAAAAACAAACAATGAAAACCATAAATCTAGAGCAAATCGCAACCGAAACCTTAGAGAGGGGAAAAACCGGCAAATGAGAAACGGTGAATAAATCGAAAACCACTACCAAATCGAAATGCACAAGATATGCAAGCCACGAGAATGAAAAAACGAACGACAAAAACCACAAATACAAAACAAATCGGAAATGAAACCCCAGAGAGAAAATAAGGGAACAACGAATGAGAGACGGTAAAGAAGAAGAACAAATGCCAGGGAAAAACGAAGGAATGACTCTGGAAAACCCTAAAAAAACGCGGACAATCGATATTACATGGAGGGCGTCGGTGGCGAGATCCAGCCGTCCATTTTCGAAAAAACGAAGGGAATCCAACGGCTTTAATTCCACACGAAATCAAGTGTATTACGTGGCGAAATCTCCTGCAGTGGCCAACCGGGTCGGGCAAATTCCGTGACGGATAGCACGGGAAATCGCAGCCTTCCATCTAACCCGGAAACAATCTGAACGGCCAAAAACATGCCACGTCGCCTGCAAATTTTTTTTCCTGTACTTACCTTTTCATATATATATAAGATAAGATAGGAGAAGTCATATATCGGTTCAAATGTCCTAGAAAATAATTGATAGGAATGAAAATTAAAAGAACCAATAGAGTTAATCAATATTTTAAATAGAAAGACTGTTTCAGATCTATTTTGATGAGCAGACGAAAAGATTTTTTGAAAATTTATCTCAAAATAGATAATGAAATATAAAAAGTTCACTTAAGTCATTTGCACCGTCCAACAAATTGCGGCTTCGAAAAAAAATGAATAAAAAATATTTGAGAAATAAATCTACCGAAATAGTATATTATTACTAGTTTAAGTAGGAGAGAAATGTTTATTTTTATTTTATTTACTAAAAAAGTTTTTCCATTTAATGTTATTATATCCAGATAAAGAAACGAAAAATTAAGCTAATAAAAATATCTGTGGTTAATAAAAACATGATCAAACTAAATATTTTATGATTTAATATTAATAATGTTTATTCGGATTTTTATTTCTAAAATCTAACTTTAATTCTATTGATCAACAAAACTTTTAATTCTATAACATTTTCTTCTTTATTTAACTTCAACTAAAATTTTCGATAGTCATATATCCTAAATATTCTAAATCTATTCAATTAGAAATTTCTTAATCTTTTTCTTCCCTCCACCATTGGCGTAATAAATGTGAGTCATGTTGACGGGTTGGCATGACTTCAGCAATTGGCTAACTTCAAAAATATTTTTATAAGACTAAAACATTTTAAAAATATTTTTTTCGAAAAAGAAAAAAATTTTAACTTCAAAAATACATTTATAAATGTTGATATTTTAATACCTCTACGACTTTATGACCCAATTCGACCCACCGACCCAGTTTAACCGTACAATCTTTGTTCCTCTACTATCCTTATTCCTCTACGACCCTTGAACCCCTGTGACCCTTGTCCCTTTGCGACCCTTATTCCTCTGCTACCTTTGGACCCCTGCGACCCTTGTTCTTCTGCGACCCTTGGACCCATGCGATACTAATTTATTATTTACAAATTATTTACAAATAATATGAATAAAATTTTGAAAATACAACTCAAATCAAAATATGTTGGACCCGTGCGACCCTTCCGACCATTGCGACCATTCCGACCATTACGACCCTTCCGACCATTGCGACCCTTTCGACCATTTCGACTAGTCTTTTCAATGTCAGACTACTGCTTTTTCCAGGTTCTAGCTATGCTTTTTATTTTACCAATGCCACATTCAAGACCTATATTAAAGTTTCTTTAATGTGGTCAATACATGCACATTGGTCATTCTTTGTATTTATTGTCTTTCTG
>CM071869.1:35535862-35584109 GCA_036759665.1 Gynandropsis gynandra
GTACTTACTTGGTTCGTTACATTGATTATGTAACATATGCGACCCATTCGACTTTAGCGACCCAGTGACACATGCGACATATGCGACCCTGCGGTTTATGCGACCCTACGATTCTAACGACCGTACGGCTTATGCGACCCTACGACTTATATGTCTCGATGATAATTGACACTCAAATGACCTTTTCACTAAATATTACTTACTTGGTGGAACTCCATCAGGAGCAATGTTTCCCAAATCCTCTTTTGAGCCATCTCCGCTTGGCTCTTTTCTTGACACTGAATTCGAAGGAATTCAAAAGCAAAATCACCAACAGTGTCGGAAGATTGGGTTTCGGTGATCGCAACTTTTTCGGCAACCTTTGATTTTGGATTAGGCACATGAATCCCGACATCCCTTAGAAGGTCTCTTACAGCGTTGTTCTTCTCCGACTTCCTTATTTCCCCTATTAATTTCTTCTCCAGTGTCAGAGGGACTGCAGCATCAACATCAGCATCAGCATCAGAATCAGCATCAGCATCACTCACGCACTCCTTCCTCTTAGTCCCTTTTTCCTTCTCCTTTTTTTGATCACCAAGAGCTGCTTTTCGTGTCAGCAGTTCTTGCTTACGGATATCCTCCCAACAAATACCCTTCGGATTTCTACGAAGATGTTTCATCCATATCTGAACATCGGGATCGTCACATCCCTCGTAATCCTCCAGACAAGAAAGTAAAACTTCCTCTTCGTGTTCAACACGAAGAATACTTAGAATATCCTGAAAAACAAAACATAACCATTATTACCCTCTGTGACCCTTGTTTCCCTTGTGAACCTTGTGTAATCGTTACCTTAGAATCTCCAATCTGCCTTATCACATCTACATACTTCGGGTTAAAATTGGATTTAACCATCTTCTTGCACATTCTTGGGCATGATCGATGCACATCCACAACCTCAACATACCATCCCTTTCCGCCCAAACTAAGGATGGTTTCAAATGGAAGTAACTGAAACATTAAAATAAAATGATAAGAATTGCAAAAAGTCGAAAACATTCAAGTTATTCGAATAATATATAAACTTACCATTAGTGGGATCATGAAACCGCCACAATACCATTTTGGTTTCGGTGATTCCCCGCTAACGTGTTTGCGACAAGTATCCACATTCATCTCGAATGTGTAACGACCCCATGGAAAGCCTTCACAAAATTCCGAGTCATCAACCATGTCAATGAGATCATGGCTGATAGAGTTTTCTGCAGAAGGCTTGTGAGCCATAACTTCTCGAAGTAATGCAACTCGTGTTCATTTAAGATTCCTCTCAGCGTCCTTATTGTCTCGTGAGGATAACACTTGGTGGTGATCTTTGGCATTCTGTCCATGTGCTTGAATTCATACACAAATTTCGGCTTTGGCGCCACCTGCAAAATGACCAATTACGAATACATTATACCTCTACCGACTTAAACGACCCATGCGACTCAACCGACCCGTGCGACTCAATCGACTTATGCGACCACGCGACTCAGCCGACCCGTGCGACCCATACGACTCAAACGACCCTCAGACACTCTGCGACACTCAACCGACTCACAGAGACTCAACCGACCCACGCCCCTCAAACGACCATTGCGACCCATCCCACTCACTGAGACAACCGACTCACTGAATCGAATATGGTCATGCAACTCCTGCGACCCTTGCTACTCAACCGACTCACTGAGTCGAAGATGTTCATGCAATTCCTGCGACCCTTGCGACCTAACCGACTCACTGACACTGACACTCACCCATTTCAAATCAATAAACTGAGTCGAAGATGGTCATGCAACTACTGCGACCCTTGCTACTCAACCGACTCACGGAGTCGAAGATGTTCATGCAACTCCGGCGACCCTTGCGACCTAACCGACTCACTGACACTGACACTCACCCATTTCAAATCAATAAACCATTTTGTGACTCGAAAGCTTTGCAAAACCCTAGAAATCAAACTACTTACACTTATTGACGCCATTGAAGATTGACTCGTGCTCTCTTCGCCAGTGCTGCTGTTGATTCTAGCCATTTTCCTTCTCGCCAACTTCAAATCGATCCCTCTCAAGTTCGACATCACTTATTTCTTTCTTGCTATAAACTTTTAAACAGGTTTCATGATGAAAAACTGTTCGGCTTTCTCGTTTTTGGCAGTTTTTCACGTCGAAAAACTGTCGAACGTGGGTTTTTTCACGTTTGAACATTAAAGGCAAGTTTGTCTTTTCTTCAGTTTTTTTCGGATTTAATAATTATTTTAGAGAAGGGTATTTTTGAAGTGGTTTAGCCCTATAAGTATATTTCTGATATTCCGCCCCAGCAATTAGGAAAAAGAAATTAGAAGATTTTTTGGAAAATTTTCGATTTTTTATAATATTTCATTAATTATTTTAAAATCCGGTTAATGAAAATTATTTTAGATTAAATTGATATTGAATATTTAGATAATGTGAGATTTGACGGAGACATCAACTCGATGAGACTGGAAATTGCATAGGCCAATATGATTGAGATTACAAAATCCATCAAACAAAATTAAAGGGAAAATTGAAATAAAATAGAAGTTTCCAAAATGTAATAGGTATTTTTTCTTTATATATGATAATTATCTCTTAAAATGATAAATCTATTATTGAAAATAATTAGTTTAATTGACCATAATGCATATAAATTTATATTAAAAAATAAATAAAACTATTATAATCGACATTTATATACATACATAAATGTTTTCCATATTTTGTAAATTGAATATATATTTAAAAAGGAAAAATGAATTTTTTTTGTGGTAAGACTAATAGTAATAATTTGTAAGCATGTTCAAGGGAAAAATGTTTGAGTGGAAAAAATGGTACACATACTGATACCAATGATAATTCGCTTAACACATTGTACTAGGGAATCAATAAAAAGTTATAACATCTAACAAATCATAAAAAAAAATGAAAAAAAGGATGGATAACCCATCAAGAGGTAAATATTCTTGCCACTATTAAAAATCAGCAATTTAAAAGACAATAAAAAGAGACATAACTATGCATTTATAGGATCTTAGTATCGTGTACTCAGAGGCCAACGAAGAATGAGAGAAATCCATGGAGAATACTCTTTGGTTAATGAATGCATTACAAATATCTTATCAGGTTTTTGGGCATTCTCTTTCCATAAATTAGTTTTTGGAGGTGAGATTTGTTTAGGTTTATCGTCATGGATTGGGGTTAGACTGATGACCACAATGGCATAGACGCATAACAGTTGGTATAAGAATCTATCCAGACTATGGTTTGACTCCATGGAAAAGGTGATTTGAAAGGAACAATCTAAGAAAGGGCAGTCTGAGAACGATAGAATGGACTACCGAAGCGACTCAACATGGATCACATTATTGTAGCGGATGGGTATTGTTAATAACCTCACATTGTCACAGAAAAGTGTTAATGTTTAAATTATCAATTATCTAGAAAAGTGTTTTGATTTGGTAAAAAAAACCTTAATGCTCCAGAAGAATGGAGGCTGGAATCTCGAAAGAATTGTTCCTAGATTCTCGGTAAATTTTGTTGATAAGATCGTGACAAGCTTGGAAATTTATTCAAGCTTTTAGAGAACATGAAAGTATATTCTGGAGGATAACAAAAATCCATAGTGGGTTGCTTGAGTGTGTGATCGGGAATGCCTGTGTAGTTGAACACAAGTTTTATATTCATGGTTTAATTTAAGAAAAGTTAATTGTGGTAGTCTCGAATGCATTGTAATACCGTACAAATATATTTGGAGATTGATGTATATACGTTTTGTTTTAACTTTTTCAATTGGTATCATAATAGCTTATCAAAATCTAAAAATCTTATATATTGTTTGGTGTGATATCTTAAAAATAACATGGAAGGTTCAAGATATATGTATTATTTTGGAAAATCAGTCATGCTTGATGCTTCCAATTATCAATACTAGAAGGTGAAAATGCGAGCAAATATCAGATGCATTGATGAAGATACTTGGGTGTTTTAAAGAAAGGATGGACTCCACCTTTTGTTAATTGATGAATGTAGAAATACCAAGGAGAAGCTATATAGATAAATAGTCACCCAATGAAAAACGAAATACGATATATAATTGATGCATAGATTCTTGGTGCAATTTTTTTGCATCTGTCGACATGAATGAATTTAAACAAAGTCAAGGATGTGAATCAGTAAAGGAAACAAGGGATACATTGAAAATCATTCATTAAGGTACATCAAATGTTAAAAGGACACTTCTACTTGAGCATCAGTTTGAAGTTATAAGTTACTGAAAATGAGAGTGTTAAAGAATGCAGCGGAAATATAAATACATTTACAAATGAGAAAATAGTTCAAGCCTATGAAGAGAAGACTGATCAAACACAATTCTCATTGAATACTGATCAAATATGTTTCAAGAAAATCGTCGGAATACTTGTTGCTAATGAGTTGAAACATCAAATTAAACATATCATATCAACAAAGATCTACATAAAAGGATTATTCTGCTAGCAAGAGAATAAAACATGATAATAAATAATTTGGAATAAATATCGTTATTTTCGGCGAAGAAATTTGGAAAATTAATGAAAAACCAAATTGGAATGAATCGTACAAATAATTGAGTACAATTGCCAAAAAAGGAATGAAAAAAAATGTATGCAATGTCATGAACACATAGATTTTGGACATATTAAATTTGAATGTCCAAGTATCCATAAAACAATAAACATAATGTTGAATAACCTTCGAGAGATATATTGTAAAGGTTTTGGACATAATAAAAATGAATGTGGAAATTCAAGTGCAAAAAAAATCAATAATTACATTTGGTTTCATGTTTAAAATATGAATAAAACAGTGCAAAAGAGTTAACTGATTTTGTATTTTTTATTGGAATCAATGAAGAAAATGAAGACAAAATCAGAGAAGAAGCTAAAATTGATGACAGTGTAAATGTTGAAATTATTTAAAACACATGGTTAAGAATGAGCAATATCAACATTGATTTATTTAAATCTAACAAAAATGCAGAAGAATAACTTCAAGAGACATTAAAGAAACTTACTCAGAAGAAAGAAGAAGTTAAGCTCGTTCATAGACAACACAAAAAACACAAACAAGCAGTTAAAGATGTTCGCAAATAGAATAGAAAAATTTGATGATCTGCTAACCTGAAAGAAGAAAACAAATCATCATAGAATTGAATATGTTGAGGGTAAAAGAAAAACACAAATGAAGTTTGTTAATGGTGAAAATCTTGCGTATATTAATACTACTAGTTCTATGTCAGCAATCATACCTAGTTTAGCAAAAAGAGTACCTCATTCAAATTTATTCTATGACAAAAGAACATCGTAAAATATTATTATTGTGAGGTACTCACACAAAAACAATATAGATACTATGAGAGGATCAACCACAATCCAAGCAAGTACTGTCAACTTAAAGTAAAAGAAATTTGGGTATGAAATAGTGATACTCAAAGAAAAGTTAATTATATTTCCATTAAAAAAATATAAAAATAGTTGGTATTTTTCATAGTAGATATTCTAGACATATGATGATGAGAACGAATTCTTGGATTCATCATAAATTGCACGAGGACTATCATGAGGCAAGAGAAAAGGAATTTCAAAACATTTTCGCTCACATGGACATGAAAGGATGGACAAAGAACCCACGAGAAAGTCAAAGAACATTGAGTCAAGACTACAAGACCCATATAAGCTGAGAAGACGTCGAGTAAAGGAATACACTAAAGGAGCTGGAGATGCTCGGCATGAGCATGGGCTCTCTCAACCCAAACAAACTCTCTTGACTAGTGTATGCATGAAAATATTTGTCACTCGGCCCAAATGACGCCCCGGGTGAGTCAAGACTACAAGAACCATCTAAAACGAGAAGAGGTCGAGTAAATGAAGATGCTAAAGGAGTTGGAGATGCTCGGCACAAGGAGGGACTCGCTCAACCCGAACAAACTCTCTTAACTAGTGTATGCACGACAACATTAGTCAATCAGCCCAAACGACGACTCGAGCAAACTTATGGGGTAGAACACCAGTCGATGGATATCACATGAACCAACCGAGTACTAGAAGACTCGACAGAGCAGAGGAGCTGCTAGACCGAAAGCACTATACTAGTATTAATTTAGGGTTAGAACTTTATGTGGTATTCGTCCGATTGGATACACTTCTCGACCGAGCATTTTACCGTATTTTGTCTTAGTTGGTTTGTTTTTATTTTGTTTTCCTTTATGTTTTTTTATGAATGAGGAGTGTATTTTTTTTGTTAATTATGGAGATCTATTAGAACTAGATCACAAGTGTTATGTCCTTGTTTGTTGAGTCTAGAGTATTTTGGTCAGGTTATAGTTGGGGTTTAGGGCATTCATTCTTTGGGAATAACAAGTTCAAAGTTTTACTATCGTTTTGTTATAGGGTTTCAGTCCAATTTCATTCATCTTACAGATTCTTAATCAAAGTTCATATCACATGACATAAAATCACGAGATACTGTCCAAATTTAATAAGAAGGTGATTGCTAGAAACGTGACTTCTAGAATATTGAAAAATAGGGAAGATCACTGGAAAATTAGACTTAGTCACACTTTGACAACTCACACTAACTAATGATCATTATGTAAGGATTTAACTGCAAATCTAATCATCATTAAACAAACATGTGATATTGATCATAGAGTGGAATTTACTCAAAATGATTGTCATGATATGAATTTTGATGGAAGTTGTGTTCGTTCAGGTATATGTTCATCAAACAATTGCTATGTTTTGAAAATATAAAAAAAATGTTTTAAAGTGAATAAGGACGATCATCTTATTTTACTAACATAAAGTTATAATAACTAATAGTTCATAAGTGTTATTATGGTTAACACTATTGAGTTGGTAAGTTGGCCATGTTAAAGCAAGTGCAACACCATTACGTTGAAAATTATGCATATATCTATGTTGCATTGGACATTATCAATCTACACATATCTACAACTATAAAATATTGTAAACTCTCTCACTTACTGAAATATATTTTCTTCGAGCGTTTTAGATATTTGGTCACTTTGAGGGTGAATGTATAAGAGGTTTGACTCAATGACAAACAATATTTCTTTCAAATTCGAAATTGGGTTAGAAAGTTTTATGACGTTTGCTATAAATCAAGTTTGATATGCAAAGAGCGGTGAGTTATATTGTCCTTGTTGTAGGGGTAGGAAATGAAAAAAAAAATATTTAGTATAGACATTGTTTTATAAAACATATATAAGAAAAGTTTTTTTTTGTACTCGTCATGATGACCATACGGAAATCATTGGAGATGCTTTTCTGGGTCATCAGATTATAAATGAGGTAAGAATGAATGAAGAAATGTTAATTTGAAACTAATAAATTTTATGAGCTACTTGATGAAGCCAAATAGCCTTTGTATGAATGATTTGAGGTTGAATCACAACTATCATTTACATCTGGACTGATGGGAGTAAAGACAAGTTTCAATGCGATAAAATGATGAATGGATAAACTATGTCAGACATTACATAATATTTTGTCTCTAGGTAACACTACACTTAAGTTATTTTATAATATATCAATTCATAATGGATATATAGGAATACAACATGATAAGATAGCCAATATAAATATTCTAAATTTTCATTTTTGTAAATTTATAATATTTAAACCTAAAAAGAGAAAATAAAAGAAAATAATTATGTACAAAATAATATTTTGCATACCAATTGTTGAAAGATTAAAAAGATTGCATAACAAAATTTCGTGATAGAGAAATGCAACATCTCTTAGAAGAGAAAAAATTGAAGCATGTTCTCAAGTTATATCCTGATTTTGTTTTTGGAAAAAATGCTTACCTAGTGTTATGCATAGATGAATTTGTTTCGTATTGTGCGTCTTTAAAAATATTCATAATGACTCGTAATTGAGACACCATATAACTTGCTATTAACAATGTGTTTGAAAATTCTATTTTTTAGTATTCTCATACCCAGTCCAGAGCATAAAAAAAAGCTTTGATATATTTTTACAAATGATGATTGTTGACTTGTATTATCTATGAAAATACGGAGTTGAAGCATATGATTTTTTTAAAGAAACAAATTTTAAAATGAAAGTCGTGTAGATGTGTACCATAGGAGATTTTCCGGTTTATGGAATGTTATGTGGTTGAAGCATGTACAAACGTCTTTCGTGTTCATACTGTATGGATGATACATATTCAATCATACTATAACACAACAGAAAATCGTGTTGGTTTAATTATCGTCGTCGTTTTCATCCGTTAAACCATCCCTTGAGACGAAATAAATTTTTTAAGAAAATAAAAATGGTAGGTAAATATATACCAAACATGTTGTCGAGAGATGATATACGATTTGAGGATTAAATGTAATTGATGGATTAAAAAAGATTGTTCATTGAGGTGGCAATGCACATGAGAGATGTGAAAGATTTAGAGATTACCGTAATTAGTATAAACATGATATTTATTTTGGGATCTCCCTTATTAGCGGCACCATTTCTTTCGTTATAATCCCGATATTATGCATAATAAATGTCTCTGAAAATTCAAAAGATAATGCAAATCAAATATGGATATATGAGATATATATGTACGAGATGAGCTTGAACTTAGTAGAGATGGTGGAGCACATGAACATATTTTTAGACTTAGCTTTGTAGCGCATAACACATTGCTAAAATGTTAGGAAGAATATGTTAAATTTCTAGAAGGCTATAAGTCAAACATAGTTGGTTGTATAGATCATAAGGGCAGAAATTTGCAAGGCATGAAAAGTCATGATTTTCATGCAAAGACTTATTTTAGTAGATATTGTAGAACTTCCCCTTGAACCCGTTCATGAGCGGTTGTATATCGTTGGCTCGGTTTCAATAGATATTTGCTCATAAATATTAAAAATTAATGACATACGAGTTTTGAAAGATAATATTTGTCATATATTATGTTCTTTGGAAAATATCTTTTGTTATATGTTATGAAGCATTTGACGATACATGGTCTTATACTGTAACGATGGCTGTATTTGTTCGAATGATTCTTTTTCTATCTTAAAAGGGTCATTGCTGGTCCCATCTCTCCTATCAGGAAGTATATAATACTTCTAATTACGTTTTCAATAACAAGTTGTAATAATTCTTTTGTATAAAAAAAGTATGTTCGATTTTTAAGTATTTTCGAGCTTATGCGGAAGACTCATAAAAAAACTAAGACGAATGATGGTTCCACGGTTAGGCTAAAAAAATTAGCCGAGGAGGTCAAGAAAATGGTACGTAAATTTCAGATTATATATATAAAGATGAAATTATATATATAATTTTAACTAATATTTTAAACAATAGAAAAAGTTAAAGTAATCATCAGGCGAACGATTGAGACTACCAGAGATTCTCAAAACCATGTTCGACAAACTTTATATGGATGTAAATATCGAGAAAACTAAAATTGATTATGCATTAAAATATTAATATTCATTTCATAAATCTAATATTTTTATTTTTTCAAATCATACAACTAAAAGTAGAGACACATATTTGGTTTAGACTCGTTGTCGGGACTTTAGATGACATGACATCAATGAGTACACACAAGGTCGTTAGCCTCGTACGATGCATCAATGATCTCACCATACTTGTGTAGATGGAACAGACCAAAATTATGGGATTCAAAGCAAAGGTCGCCGATCTCGAATCGGTTTCAGAGCTTTTGTGCACGTTCGATGTTGACATTAACATTACGAGATTAGAAAACCTTTTGGACGATAATTAGTTTTGTATTCATTTTTAATTTTGAAATTTTATAAATAGTCTTTTACTATAAAAATTCTATAATTATCTTTTCTAAAATAAAAAACTAGAACATAATCCGCAATGAAATAACATTTCGCGGTTCACACAAATTATATTACAATAACATTATATTCGTGCATGGTATAACATAGTTTCCGCGTTGCATTTTCATTGGCTTTTCCAACGCGGCTCAGTTTTACCCTGACATAGCGATTTGTAACATTGACACTCATTGCTATGGAATTAGAAATATTAAAACAAGTCCACGTTAACTCTACCGAGAAATTTGCCAATGATAATTTCAACCACATCAACATTGACGGTTGTGATGCCCTCATGTTGTATTTGTGTAAGTACTTGTGATGTGGTTTGGCATTGTCATGTCGTTTTCCATTCTAATGACGGATTAAAAATTGTTGTTTAACAATGGTTTCGTAGCCTATTCCACATTTGCGTTACAATAGCGTTGTGAACAATTATTTTCAAAGCGAAATCATTTGTTCCCAACGCGTTATTGCACTAGTTTTATGTGTTTTTGTAGTGTTTGTCTATTGTTGAGGTCGAATGGTTGTTGTAAGGAGTTATTGTATACAAATAATTTGGATGAATCAAATGTTAAATGTTTATAATAGGGATTCTAAAACTTTTGTTGCATTTTGTGATGATGCAAACACCATTGATATTTGAAAGAATCATGTGCGGCATATTAGAACAAAGCATATAGAGATTATACATTATTTTTTTTAGATAAAAGGTTGAAAGAAAATAAATAAAAGTCGAATATGTTCCTATTGAGCGTGAAATTTTTAATATTTTACAAAACCCCTCAATATGAACCGATATATATATGTTTAAGAAAATAACTTAGAGTTTATGAACTATGAGCAGTAATTCTTAAAACTCCTTATTTTAACTTGTTTCAAGATATATTAAAGACTATTTATAAGAAAGTAAGCATAATGTTTGGAGTTAGTGATGTGTTTATTTCTAGTATTTTCATCAAGGTCACTTAACTCTTATTGAAGCATACTTGCGCTAAAAAATTATCTTGTGAATTATTGCTTAAAATATAATTTTTTATTCTTTTACTCCTCTAACAAATTGTTGGTTCGTGATATTTTTTAAAAATGAGGATACTGAAAAGGAAAATAATTATGTTTTGTTGAGTACATGACTCAGAGTCTTGAGAGACATTCAAATTCAATTTGTGACATTCTAAGGGTTCAAAGGTAAACACTGTTTAAATACAATTTTATTATTCAAATGCATTATAAGAGTATACCTACAAAAGGTAGTTTGAGTCTAAATAAACCGATGAAAAGAGTGTGTAAACAACTTTCAGGAAGAAAGAAAAAAAAAGAAAAGAAGACAATAAAAACGAATAAATTAACATATAAATGTACTAAAGTTTACTTAAAGTGGACTCCGAGACACACTTAAATGGAAAGAAAATTCTCAAACTTATTGTTGTTTCATTTATTTATTTTTCTTTGATTTTCTTGAAAACAGAAAAAAAGAGTGGATTGCTAAACTTTTCTAACAAAGAAAAGTAAAAGAAATAACAAAAAATAGGAACAGTTACTAGTCAGTTTTTGATTTGATTAACATATAAGGTGTATTTATTTTTTTATTTCATTGAAAAAAAACTGCAAATTAAAAATGGATTTATATTAGAAAATTATAATTTTGTTTTACTCTACGGGTTGATGGAAAAAGATACCAAACCTAGAAAAATCCACACATATTATGCGACATCCAAGGGTGCTCAGCAAATGAAATGAGATTGAAGAATAATCAATAGAATCTACAAAGACATCAGAGCGAGAGAAAATTTTTTATTCGACGAAGCTGTAGAAGACATCAGAAATTTCAAAATCGACTTCCTCTTTAAAATCAATAGAAACAGAGCAAAGACCTCAAACCCCAACAACACATATACCTCCATATATTTTATCTAAAAAGGAGGATAGAAACTAATCAAGGAAACCTAAAACTGAATCTAGTCTTTCACCAAGTGAACCTACTCTGTCTCCCTCAAATGTATATTCACGAGTGTGCTACGTAGTATTATCAAGGTATAGATTTAAGAATCTAAAGGATAGTGAGATATTGAGTGAAAGAAGTTTGGATGTTGCCTAATTCAAGGATATGATTTTATATAAAATGTTAAATAACATTGATTGCCATGTAATTCTATTAACATTTATGTGAATAAGAGTTTTGATTCCCATAGCTGCATGCACTTTCCTAAAATCTGGGATCTATTGAGAACTACGAAGAAATGATTTAACAATTTTCGTGGAATTGAAGATCTGATTGAATTTCATCCTTTATTCATCCATCCGCTCTGCCTATACCTCGAGAAATAGAAAACATGAAGGTTGTGCCCCTCTGTCGACAACGATAGAGGGAATATAATCAGGTTTAATGTGCCAGAAATAAACAAGACCTTAGGAACATTAAATCCATACTATGCTTGAGACACTTCCAAAAAAATTATAAGATGACCAATACAAATTAGCATTGGAAACACAAATTTTTGCGTTGGACTTACTGTTTAACAAAACAGTTTCGTTGGCTATCTCACCATTGGTAAATGGAAACCATCGATCTGGCATTATATTTAGTGACACAATTGTGATAGAAATTGGTGTTATCCTTTCTAATGAAAATATAATGTCGTTGCGTTAAAGATAATAAAACAAATGGGATTGAAATTATTGTAAGCAAAGTTATCGAAGAGACTAATAAATTTTGCTTTAGAAATAGGAATGAAATTGCAACACATAGTTGTTTTACCTGTTATAATGTCAACTTGACCCCATATTAGATGAAATTTTGCTAAACAATTCATGCATTATCCGCGTTAACCATGCCAACGCACAACTAATTCCGGTTACGTAGGTATTTTTAGTTTTTTAAAAATTAAATTTTAGATATAAGAAAAATAATTTAAAAAAATTAAAATAAAATGAAAAAAATACAAATTAAGTTTTCATGTAATAATTATTCTAATCCTCCAATATTGATTTGCAGAGAAGAAGATGGTGATATCGTAGCGGGCCCAAGAGTTGGAGCTGAGTTTGGGCGAGAAGAAGAGTGGCAGCGAAAGAGCTTAGATGCAAAATGTATTGGTCTGTTCTACCTCCACCATCTTTTCCATATCATTGAATCGTCGCACAAGGGTTACGTCCTCGTGTGTACTCATAGAATTCTATTTGTCTGAGCCTAAATCGGATATATGTCCACTTGAGTTATAGTGGGTGATCTGCAATTCTCCTTCTAGCTCGTTATTAGTGAATGGAGTCACTTTCTCACTAAATCTTTCCACTCACCGTACACAATATTGTGCTATTAGGGTTCCTAATATCATAATTGCTCAAATAAATAAATAAAAATGTAAATATTTTAAAAATAACTATTAAATAACAATTACATCGTTATATTTATTTACCACCGTCAAACAATTTACTTCGGCGGACTATGACATCGATCTAGCCCCTATACGAGATAAAATAGTCTGTGTTGTTGCAACAGATGATGTTAGAGCCAACCGTCACATTAATATTGAAACTAAAAATAATTTTAATTAGTTATATTTATATTTATATATTATAAAATGATATTTAATACGATAATAAACAAATCGGAAATACTTTCCAATATTTTTGTTTAATATTCGTAGTTTAAATCCTCGTTGTTGGGAATTTCTGAGATGTGGAAACGATCATCCATGACATCCCAAATTCCTCGAAGAAAGATGTCGTCGATTTTCATGGTGATGTCGTCGAGGGAAGCTGTGGAAAAACGAAGTCGACGGTGACCCACGCGATTTTTAGCCAACCGTCGGTGTCTCTAAAGTCCTAATGGGACTCGGAGTTCGCGTGGAGAACAAACTCACCGAATCTCTTCCATATGAAATTCAAGACATCAGACAAGACACAAAAAGTTAATTCAATAAAAACTAACTAGCGAAAAACATAGTTAAATCCTAACTCAGTTTTCAATACTATACCAATTTTATACCAACCCTATTTCTAACTCCATTTCAACCTTAGACCAATTTAAATTCTAACTCGATTTGAATCCTTAACCAATTCAAACCTAAACCAAGAAAAACTATTTTAAACTAACCGATTTTTTTTAAAACCGGCCTAACTGAATTTAACCGGTTTAATTGAACTCAATCGACCTAAATCTTCGAAATACACCTATTTCTATACACCAAAACATGATAACTCATACTAACACTATTAAATATAAGATACATTACACCTAAATGTTGTCTAAGCCGAAATACATACAAATTGAATACAATAGACTGAACTAACCCAATATACCTTTATACAATATGATTTGTGGATGAATATAATCTTAAAATATGACTTTCGATAAGTATTAGTGACGAATGCGATTTCCAGCGAAAAATATCAACTTTCAATCTACATTTCAAAATGGAGAAAATGAGGGCCGCTAGTTTGGATTTATGAAATTTTCCAATGCAATTGTGTTGCCTTGGTGTTAGAAATGGTAACACATTTGCATTTTCCATTGAATGCAATAACTACGGTTCTACATGTCACCACGGGCAACACAAATCTAACGCCATCACATCACACTTTCTAATGCAATTGTGCTCCCCATTTAGTTTTTTTTTCTATTCAAAATTCAATTGTGTTGACTTATATAATGAGAGCATTAAATGGAAACTGTACAAATTTATAACGCAGTAGCATTAGAATTACGTTACAAATTTTATCATAAGTAAAAATCCTAATAATTTTATTGAATATTAAACAATCATTTTATCAATCAATCATAATCTTTTACATCATCACATTCATCATCTATATCATCGCATTCTTCATCATCTAACTCGTTTGGAGGTACAAGTTGTTCTGGATAACAAAGATAAATTACTAAGTTCAGCCATGAGCTCTTCATAATCTTATTACATTGGTTTATCTTATGTATCATCTTCATCCAATAATATTGTTCCTCTTGGACGCACTTTACAAATTGCAATTAAATTCTCACGAATTTGTTTTCTATTAGGATATGGGAGTAAAATTATTTGATCGACTTGCAAAGATAAGATGAAAGTATTGTACTTCCAAACCGAATTGATGTCTGGATATCATAACCTCCACTCTTTTTTCTTCTATTTCATCTCCCGATCGTTGGATTGATCCAATCATAGTGGAAAATTATTACCTTTAGTCCCATAAATCCTTGATACTCAAACTATAAATACCTGTAACATTAAAGTATTATTAGTGTATTTAACAAATAGTCACACTACATATTAATATAAAATCAACCACATACCTCCAATTGCTTCGTGTGCATGTTTGTCCATCAATTCAGAAAAACATATCGGAAGAAGTCTTTGCATGAATACATGACAATCGTGACTTTTCATCCCTAATAACTTTCCTCCTTGAATGTCAACGCACCTTCCCATGTTAGACGCATAGCCATCGGGAAATTTCACATCTTCTTTCAACCATTTCAACAATTTATATTTCGTATCATTTGACAATCTAAATATCGGGCTTCAACAATTTATATTTCGTTTCATTTGACAATCTGAATATCGGGACTGGCGCTTTACCGTCATCACCTATATGTAACTCCCTTCGTGAGCAATATTCTTCTAGATCTTTGCGTGATTTAATATTGTCTTTTGTCTTCCCCGTGACATTCAGTACTGTATTGATGATGTTATCAAAAAAATTCTTCTCTATGTGCATCACATCAAGATTGTGGCGAAGTTTCAGATTTTTCCAATACGGCAAATCCCAAAATATGCTCTTCTTGTACCAGTTATGAGTAATTCCATAACCACCAATTCTCGGATGATTGTTCCCTCCGCAATCTATACTCCTCGGAATACCCAAAGCAAGAAGTCGTTCATACAAAATCTCTTCGCCGGTCAAAACTGGAGGAGGAGATTTCCGCACAACTACATTCCTTTTAAAATTTCTCTTGTTGCGCCGTAATGCATCATCAACAGGAAGAAAACGACGATGACAATCAAACCAACTCGTCTTTCTTCCATGTTTCAACTGAAAAGCATCTGTTTCCTCCATGCAATATGGACAAGCCAATCGACCATGCGTTGTCCATCCAGATAACATACTATAAGCTGGAAAATCACTTATTGTCCACATGAGAGCACCTCGTAACATAAAATTTTGTTTCCTCGAGACATCGTACGCTTGAACTCCATTCCATAATTCTTTTAATTCTTCAATAAGTGGTTGAAGAAATATATCCAAACTTCTTTTCGGATGATTAGGCCCGGGAATCATTATTGTTAAAAACAAAAATTCCCGTTTCATGCACATATCCGGTGGTAAGTTGTAAGGTGTCACTATAACTGGCCACAATGAATAATTCTTTCCAGACATCCCAAATGGATTAAAACCATCGGTACAAAGACCTAAATAGACATTTCGACTCTTCAGCTGCAAATCAGGGTATACCTTGTTAAAGTGTTTCCACGCCTCACCATCTGAGGGATGACACATCTCTCCTTCACGACTTGAATGCTCAGCATGCCATCTCATATCGCTTGCGGTCTCCACAGATTGATACAATCTTTTTAATCTGTCTGTAATTGGTAAGTACCACATACGAAGATATGGAACCGATTTTCTATTCTTTGTTAAATAAAACCGATCTTTTTCCACAAAATAGACAATTACTCATCTCCGATGTCTCTCTCCAAAAAATCATGCAATTGTCTTGACAAACATCAATCTTTTGATATGGCAATAAACCCAAAGATCGCATCATCTTCTTTGTCTCATAATAGGAGACTACTGCATTATTATCTTCTGGCAAATAATCTTTTACTAATTGCAATATCGAATCTATGCAATTCTCAGACAAATTATTTTCAGTCTTCAAATTCATCAAACGTGCAGACAGAGATAACTATGATAAACCACTCCTACAACCATCATAAAGTGGAATCCTAGCACTTTCTAGCATTTCAAAAAAACTTTTTGCTTCTTCATTCGGATCTTCTTCAATATTTTCGTTTCTTTCACGGAATACATTTTGCAACATTTCCACATAGGGGTTCATTTCTACATCTTGAGAAGACTCAAATTCATCATGATGTATAGTGCCCCTAAAGTTTTCCACAACATTACTAGATCGTGGTGCAAATTTTTCTCCATGACATAACCACATGAAATAATTCGGGGTAAATCCTCTTAAATAAAGATGCTTCCAAACAGTTCTCTCATTAACAAATTTTTCATTCTTGCATTTGACACATGGACAAACCAACGTACCCGTTTCTTTGTAAACTTGTTGATTCGTCGCCATTGTCATAAACTGTGTGACGCCTTCTATAAACTCTTTCGATACGCTTTGAGATTCTGGATCAATTCTTCTGTACATCCATTGTCTAGAATCGAAAATGTTCGATCTTGATGAAGATGCCATTATATCGCAAACACTAAAGAAGTTATGGGGTGAAAAATATGAGAATAGCTTATGAAAAACGGATCAATGGTTGAGGGGTTAAATAGATTATTTATACACGGATTAGGAACGGATTAGGGACTAAGAGATTAATTTTCCGAAAAATCGTCCCTAAACCGTCCCTAAATCTGTTTTTGAAGTCCTAAATTTAGGGACGGTTTCAAATCCGTCTCCAAATTTGGAGACGGATGGTCTGCCGTGTCTAATCGGTTCCCATTTAGAAACGGATTAGACACGACTCTTCGGTACCCAAATTTGGGGACGGATTAGTGACGGATTTCATTTTTCGTCCCTAATCCGTGTATAATCCGTTTCTAAATTTAGGGACGGAAATGTCGGTTCCTAAATTCCGTCCCTAATTTTCAATTTTCTAGTAGTGACTTCAGAATTGATCCATCAGGTCTACTTTTTTTCACTTTCCTTTTAAGAAGAAAAAAGAACAGTTCAAGCATGTATATCCATCGAAACTTTACAAGACCATCCAACTCAACTTCGTATGGAATATATATCTCCAAATACTCCATAACTTAAAAGAAATGAAGAAATGCCTTTTCTAAGGAACATAAAATGTGTGAAATACTATAATTCAAACTCTCACGTTATTTATATTTAATGTTTGCAAGCAAATATCTTTAGAAATCGAGCTTATACCGCATAATGAATAGTGAATAATTTTAGGGAGAAATTCTTGAATAACTATTGGAAGAATTCGTTGCATGAAAATATGATAATCATGACTATTCATGCCTTGAAGTTTCCATCATTACGATTCACACAAAGAACTATGTTGACAAATAATTGTCAGAAAATTTAACATCTTCATCCAACCAATTTAGCATTTCATTTCGCGTTTCAACACCAAGTCTAAAAATGGATACAAATGCTTTACCATCTCTATTGAATTCAAATTCTTTCCAAGCACATAAATCTTCAATATCTAATCTTGATTTTTCATTTTCTTTCGACTTTCTGGAGACATTCATTATTGTATTGATAATATTGTCAATGTAATTTTTTCTCTATATTCATTACATAAAGATTATACAAAGAAGATGGTGGCACCACGAGGGAAGATCCCACAAAATGTTATTTTTATACCAATTATGGTAATCTCAGAATCCTTTGCATTAATCATGCCCATTTCCACCGCAATCAATTTTGCATTCTAATTCATTAAAGGAATCTAATTGCCCAAATAAAAATTTCTTTTATTTCGTCTCAATGGATGATCTAACGATAAAAAAAAAAGATAAAAATCAAACAAACATGATTTCTTACCATGTTTTAGTATGCATGAATATGGATCCTCCATACAATATGGACACAAGAAATCTGTGTGTGCTCCAACCACATAACACCCCGTAAGCGGGAAAATCACTTATTGTCCACATCAACATGGTTTTCATGTGGAAATTTTGTTTATTAGAAACATAATATGCTTGTATATCTTCTTTATATCGAATAATTCAAACCATCAATAAACAGTTGTAGAAATATATCAAATTTGTTTTCGGATCCGAACCAAGTATGAGAATACTAAAAAACAAGATTCTTTTTTCAAACATATCTTTGGTGGCAAATTATGGTGACACATTTATAAATGGCTAGATACGAATATTGGTTCACGGATGCACATTATGGAGCAAAATCCTCTGGGCATAAAACTAGGTAAACATTTCATTTTTCATAGGCAAATTCAAGATATATCTCGAGAAAATGCTTCCATGCTTTTTCAACTGATGGATATTGTGTTTCTCCATCGAAGGAATGGTGTTCCAAATGTTATGTCATGTGGTGTCATATTGTGTGATTTGTATAATCTATTTAATCTATCAATAACTGGCTTGTAGAACATTCTTTCTGTGAAATTATTTTTATTTTATTTTTCTTTGTAGGTGTAGACCTTTGATCCCCACAAAAATGAAAATTCAACATTTTCATAATGTCTTTCAAAATTACCATACAAATGTTTGCACATAATCTTTTCGTATCACATTCTGAGAGACCCAATGAGTTTTGACATATCATAAAAGGCTTTTGTACGGTGTTACTTTTTAGGTAAAATATCATGCAATGTTTGACACATTTGATCCATATAACATATTGTGCCATTGCAACTTATTTTTACTCCCATCAATCTAGCCAAAAGTGAAAACTTTGAATGATCCTCGCAACCTTCATACAAAGTTTGTTTGGTTGCACCAAGTAGCTCATAAAATTTATCAGTTTCAATATTTGACACTTTGTCGTTAATCATTTTCATGTACTCATCATGATAAGTATGGTCGCCATGAAAACTACTTTCATTTGTAATTGCTTTATAATTAGTATGAACATTATTTTTTTTCAATGTTAACGTGCGTATGAGATTCCATTGTGCTCGTATATTCTCCATGATAAACCCAATTATAGTAGTTTTGCGCACAAAACATCTTGTATATTTGTTTAACACAACTTCTACACTACATATTTTTTTTTATTTATACACCTATAACAGTGATAGTATAACTTATCACTTCTTGTATATCCAACTTAATTTATAACAAATTTCATTAAAATTTTAAACCACTTTGGAATTCGAAAAAAACAAAATTTAGTAAAACCCCTCATACATCCTCATTCTGTGACCAAAATATCTGAACTCCTAGAAGATATTATATACAAGCGAGTGAGATAGTTAGATTATTTAGTAGTTTTAGTAATGACTGAGTTGGTATGAGATCAAAAGTGGTATATATATACCCTTAATTGCCAATATATGTACCTTGACCTAGCGTTATTATCACCCATATAGCAATGTAATAGCGTTGATTATTATGGTGCCCATGAACTATAGTATGTACGAACTCTGTGTCAACTTTTTAATGCAATTGTGTTACCAATATATATGAGTTTACATTATCATTTGTAACTCCATTAGAAAAAAGTGTGTTAAATGCTTAGCATCACATTTGTATTACATTTTGCAAACATGCACATTAGTTTTGTGTTTTATCAATGCCATATCTACGTTACAACCGATTCGATTTTGGCGATAAAATTGTATCAAACTATCACTGAATTTTCGGTACAAATGACTACACAATTTTAACATAAATTTTGTGTTCACACAATGTTCCAACTGCGTAGAAATTTTATTACAATTGCTAACTACGTTGTAACAAAAACGTTCCATGCCGATAGTTTTACAACTGGATTGCATTGCAAATGCGTGCAAATGTGGAGTTACATTGGAAATTGCATTGGAATGTTCGTATTATTTGTAACGAGAAAAGGAATTGGATATAGATGTTGACATGGATGAAATAACTCAAGCCCTTAGTGGTTTTGAAACTGCAATCTTGAATGGACAGATTGCTCCAACTAAGATGACAAGGAAGTAGGGGTGTGTAAATTACCCAAAGAACCCGTCCCGATCCGAAACCCGTCCTGAAATCTCATTATCTGCGGGTTCGGATTCTAGATTGCAGTTTCGGTAATAAAATCTCATTATCCGCGTGTTCGGATTCGGGTTCGGGTATTTTTATCTCTACACTGGATACCCGCAGGTATCTGAGGATATATATATATATATATATATATATATATTAAAATAGACATATATATATATATATCATTATATTTACAGAAATACCACTAGATTTATTTCACATTTTACTATCTTTCACTCATCTCTCCTCTTTGCTGACCCTCTCATCTCTTTCATTTCTCTCTCATCTCTTTCACTCCTCTCTCTCATCTCTTTCACCTCTCTCAGTTGCCGCCTCTCTCATCTCTTTTGACATATACAGTGTCATATATTAAAATTGACCCTAAAGAGTTTGATCTTCCAAGAAAGGAAAACACCAAACTCGCAATCTCCGTCGCCTCTCACTACAAAAATACAGGTGTTTTCCAACAGATATATCCATTGAAAAACGCCTAAAATCCGTTGGAAAAGGCTCTTTCCAACGGACGGCAACGAATTCTCACCCGTTGGGAAATGCTCGTTGGAATTCGGATCCGTTGTAATTTGCAGCGGAGTTGCAACGGATAATATCTATTACAAAATTGTAACAGAAGTCCCAACGGACAATTCCGTTGAAATTTTGTAACGGATGCCGTTGAAGAAATTTGTAATGGATGCCCATTGAAAAATTGCAACGGACGTCCGTTGAAAAGTGGCAACGAACGTCCGTTTCAACTTTTTAACGGACGTCTGTTGCCATCCAGGCAGGAAAAATGAGCGGGAATTTAACATTTCCAACGGGCATCCGTTGGAAACTGGCAGGAAAGAGCAATGGACGTCCATTACAAATTGGCGGGAAAAGGCAACGGACGTCCGTTACCATTTGGCGGAAAATAGCGTCCAACGGATGCTCGTTAGAAATGCCAACGGGCATCCGTTGGAAAAATTGTTAAAAAAATAAACAAAATAATTTTTTTAAAAAAATAATAATATTTGTTAAAATAAAAAGTTTTTAATTAAATTATTAAAATTGTTTACAAAAAAATATTAAAACTAAAACTAATCCTATTAGATTTCATTTAGATCGGCTGGGTCGATATCATCTCTCTCATTGCCACCACCTCTAGACGGTGTTGCATCTGAATTGGGACCTGGTTCTTGCTGCGACGTTGATCCCATCCCTTGGCCAGACATCAACTCGATGACGCTCTCCAAGTGCTGAACTTTGGCTCGAGTTTCTCGAAGTAGTGATTCGAGATCCTCGATCCGCCGTTGTTGCGTGAAACTCTCTTGGACTGCGAGAGGTACCGTCGTGGCGTCCTCGATGATATCCTTTTGAAGCGTCCCGAGACCGTGTAGACGCCCCTTATACGGTCTCACCCACTACAATACAAACAAAAGTAGAGTTAGATTTTTACAAATTATATTATTAATAAACGAAAGATAAAAGAATAAATTTTTACCTCTAAATAAATTTTATCCTTTTGTAAAAGACTGAGTTCGTCGGGGGTTGAACTGCAAGCTTGTGATTGTTGTGTGATTTTCTCTGTCACAGCTCTCACGATTCTCTCCGCTCGAGGATCGACGAGTTTGGGTTCGTCGACCTATTCCCCGACGACCGGCTTCTTCTTGGCGTGGGTTTCCAATACTAGCTCACGAAGAGTCGGTTCTCTTCTTATACGTTGCATCTGTAATATAAAATAAACTTAATTACATAAATATTTAAATAAACAAAAAAATTAAATAAATTTTTTTACCAATTCGTGTTTTCTCTTCGGGAATGATTTTGATCCCGAAGTATGGCGATGCGGACCATCTCCGGGAACCTTCTAACCGTACCGACATTTTTTGGCCCAGAGCTGAATCATTTGATTGAAGACCGCGTCCGTTTCCCATGCCGGTTTGCGATTGTTGGCATAGTAGTTGCATTTCGCGTTGTTCATCATCAGGCGCATCCAAGCCTGCATGTCGTGCATCAATGCTGTGTAGATGTGCAATGTATCCTTTCGCCGCCATCTGGCGCACGACTCTGGCGTAACTTGTCAGTAATAATAAAATTGGTCTGGTAAGGACCCTTGGATGATGTTGTTGTTTGTGTGTTTGAGTACATCATCCACGTCAAACCTGCAAATCAACATTATAAAGTTAGATAATATTTATAACTTATAATAATACAAATGAAAATAATAACTTTTTTTTACCATAACGTCCGAGCAAGACGTTCGGGATCGATACTCGGAAGGGTTGGACGCCCATCGAAATCATCGATCAAGGAATCGATATCTATCATATCGTCCTCTTCATTAAATATCGGCGGTGCCGATATTGGTGAAGGAGGATGATATGGAGGTGGCGGAGGCGGGGGAGGAGCTCCCGCTGAACCAGCCAACATCCCCCCCGATCCTATAAACCGTCTAGCTCTCATTTTGTTTCTACGGTTTGTAAAAGTGTTTGTGTGTAAAATGTAAAGTTTGAGAGGATTTTGAGATTTTGATTTGTGTTGAAAATGGATCTGTTCAACGGGTTTATATAAATATAAATTTCCAACGGACATCCGTTGGGAATTCCCAACGAATGCCCGTTGGCAAATACGTCATCTCAAAGGACGTAGTAATTGATGTGACGTTCTGCATTTTCAACGGGCATCCGTTAGAATTCCCAACGGATGCCTGTTGGAAATGCGTGTTTCCAAGGCAACGGATGGCTAAATGGCGACTCGTCTCCCTTTCCAACGGTCATCCGTTGGGAATTCCAACGGATGTCCGTTGGAAATTCTGCAGACTAGGGTAGGCATCATTACACTTTCCAACGGGCCTCCGTTGGCATTTGTAACGGATGTCTGTTGGAAATTCTGCAGACTAGAGTAGGCATCATAACACTTTCTAACGGGCATCCGTTACAAATTCCAACGGACATCCGTTAGAATGGTTTCGACCATTATGTTCCCAACGGATGCCCGTTGGAAAGTTTGTAACGGGTGTCCGTTAGTAATTTCTAACGGATGCCCGTTAGAAATGTGGAAAACTTAGAAATTTTTCCTAAGTGTCGGGGGCGATTTAGTGTTTCAACGGGCATCCGTTAATATTTTCAACGGATGGTCGTTGGTATTAGATAATTCTAAATTGTAATACATCAAACATCGTTTATATAAATTGTTCAATTGTATTAACATTTCGATTGTTCGATTACACATCATATACATTACTACACATCATGGACGTTATACGTCATTTACATTACACATCATCTACATTTATTACACATAATACACATTATTGTATTTACATTTCTTCTTCAGTAGATTCATCGATGGCCGAGTCTTCCTTCGATTGTTCATTGAATTTATCACCATTTTCATCTTTAGCATCTTCCGGTTTAACGTATTCGTAATCGCGTATGAGTTCTCCGTCTATATCAGTTCTCGCGAGAATCTCCTCACGATCTGTATCAATTAAACGAATCGGCTGCGGATGATCGGGTTGCAACGGATCTTCTTTATCATCAGAGCTTATTGCACGTAACATACTTGATCTGCTTGATCTATTGTGATGAATGGATCATACTTACCATATTGTCATGCCGGATTGACATCAATTCCTCCCCAACGGTTTTTTTGTATTCCACGTCCTACAGTTGGGTCGAACCAATGACATTTAAAAAGCATCACCTTCAACCCAACGAGACCGAGATATTCCACTTTTATGATTTTGTGCAAAATGCCGTAGAAGTTTCACCCTCTATATCACCATTGATGCAAATGCCATAGTTGTATGTGCTTCTATGTTTTCCGTATTCGTACGTGTTGAACGTGTAGCTGCGAGTAAACAAGATTGGCCAACACATGACATTTCAGGCAGGACCATTAGCCAAATCTTTTAACCACGTAGGAAGTCTTTTCTCAGAACATTTCACATGTACGTTGCATAAAAACAAATTAATACTTTATGAAAATGCAATTAATTTTAATAGATGTGTACACGAGTACTTACGTAGTCTCTCAACCACGAGCCATAATGTTGAACTTCATGTCTGTGAGGGCATTTAGATGAGGATATGTACCAAGTACTTCTTCATCAAATGTCCTGTATAATGAAAATACGTTAAATTTGAATATATATATATATATATATATACATATATATGTAAAAGATTGAAGTTAATATGTACCAGTGCCTTTTGAACGGTAATAACTCTTGACAATTTAGTAATATATATGTGTGGACGTGATTATACTCCTCTGGTGTTAACCAATATTCCTCAGATTTACCTCCTGTACGTCCAATCGGTGTAAAGATTTTAGGAATTGTGCCAAACTGCGGATTATATTGATACAGATAGTTTGTGTGATCATCCGTTGCACGTCGTTCTTTTGTTTGAATATGCGACTCGAAAATGTTCTGAAATATGTGATTTCTTCCAGCAAGTATTGTTTGACAATAGATCCTTCGACCGCTGCTTTGTTTTTTGCTTTTTTTCTTTAAATGAAAGAAAAACCTTTCGAAAGGATACATCCATCTGAATTAAACTGGCCCACCGAGTATTGCCTCATCTGGTAAATGTATTGGCAAATGCTCCATGACATCGAAGAATGAAGGCGAAAAAACTTTTTCCAATGCACATAATACTTCAGAGATATTGTTCTTTCATTAATTCCAAGTCATCACTTTTTAAATTCCTCGAACATATATCTCTGAAAAATATGTTGATTTCGCATAACACATCGTGAATATTCCGTGGTAAGAGCTCATCAAATGCAATTGGAATGAGTCGCTGCATGAAAATGTGACAATCATGACTTTTCAATCCGATCAGCCTCGAACCAACAATATCCACACACCGAGCAATGTTCAATGCATATCCATCGGGAAACTTAACGTCATCTTTTAACCATTTTAATAATACCGTTTTCGTCGGACCAGACAATCTAAATACCGGGACAGGTGACCTTCCATCTCTTAATTCCAACTCAGGTCGTCGTCATATTGAATTCAAATCTTTTCTTGATTGTATATTATCCTTGGTTTTACCCGCCACATTCAAAACAGTAATTATGATGTTATCGACAAATTTCTTTTTGATATGCATAACATCTAAATTATGACGTAATATCAATGATTTCCAGTATGGTAGTTCCCAAAAGATACTACGTTTATACCAGTTATGCCATTCACCTTGCCCTTTTGGTTTACGATGCCCACGATCTCCACCGCATTCAACCGATTCTTGTAAATTACCCATTGTGTTCAATCTTTTGTAAAAGATTTGTGTTCTGGTTTGCATGCACGGTGCCTCTTTTTTTTGTACCACGTTCTTCCGAAAATGTTTTTTATCTTTCCGTAAAGCATGGTCACGAGGAAAAAATCTTCTATGACAATCAAACCAACATGGTTTCTTACCATGTACTAGTCAAAATGAATCTGTATCCTCCATACAATAAGGACATGCTAATCTTCCGTGCGTGCTCCATCCTGATAACATTCCATACGCAGGAAAATCGCTAATTGTCCACAACAAGACCGCTTTCAATCTAAAATTTTGCTTAGTACTGACGTCATAAGCAAGGATACCGTCGTTCCACAACTGTCGTAATTCATGAATTAACGACTGCAAAAATACATCGAAACTTTTCTTCGAATATTCTAGTCCTGGAATCAGCAACATTAGAAACATTACCTCTCTTTTCAAACACATCTCGGGAGGCAAATTATACGGAGACAAAATCACCGGCCATAGAGAATATTAACTCAGGAAATATTTCATTGAAATCTTTCTAAGCCTTACCATCTGATGAATGTTGCATTATACCTTCGGCCGTTGAGTGTTCTATGTGTCATCTCATTGCCACAGCGGTTTTTTTCGATTCATATAACCTTCTGAACCTGTTTGCTACAGGCATATAGAACATGTTCTTGTATGGTACATATTTACGTGAAGATGGTTTTTTAGGCCGAAATCTGCTTGCACCGCAAAACTTGCATTCCAACAAGTCTTTATCATTTAGCGAAAACAACATGCAATTGTTTCTACAAACATCAATTTTCTCATGTGGCATTCCAAATCTTTTAACACATTCTTTATTTCGTAGTATGTCTCAGGAGCTTGATTATTTTCCGGTAAATATTCCCGCATTGTTTTTTCAAAATGAATCCATGCAATTTTCAGCCACATTGTAGTCAGTTTTAATACTCATCAATCCTGAAGATAAAGATAAACGAGACTGACCTTCACGACAACCTTCATATATAGGTTTCGCCGAATCCAATAGGTTGAAGATTCGACGTGCATCGATGTTCGGCATCTCTTCATGCGTTTGTTCATTAACAGCTCTAGGAAAAGCATCTGACAGCATTTCCGCATATGGATTGGTCATTGATGCTTTATAAATAACTTCTTCATTTCGTTCTACTTGTGCATCTTGCACAATATCTCTAACACCGCAATTTTCACCGTGAAAAAACCAAATTTCGTAATTTTCAACGAAACCCACCTTATAAAGATGTTTGCAAACAATTTCTTGACTTCGATACTTCATGTTTTTGCATCTTTTGCATGGACATAACATTGTCTCACGTTCTTGACATAAAGGTTGTATCAATGCAAAACTCATGAATTGCTCCAATCCGTGTAAGAATTCTTGCGTAATCTCTTCGGTTATAGGATCTTTTCTTCTATACATCCACTCTCTCGATCTATATATATTTCCATTTGAAGAAAACGACATTTTTATGAAAATATTTTTGTTATTGATGGTTTGATGCACTCTTTGGTATGATCTAAATAGTGAAAATTCCAACGGACATCCATTGGAAATTGCAACGGATGTCCATTGGAGGTTCACGTGAATTTATTTAAACCGGTGAACCTCGAAATTAACAATTTTAGCGAGCATCCGTTGCCAATTGTAATGGTCATCCGTTGCAAATGCCAACGGATGCCCGTTGAAATCATATCTAACGGATTAGTGCCCGTTGAAAATGCTTACAAATCCGTTATTTTGCATATTAAAATATTTAGATCTTATGAATTACGAAATATGTAGTCGAACTCAAGCTGTGAACAAAACCGAAATGACGCGAAATGTGTAATCAAAAGTTAAACTACAATTTCATTAAGTTCTCTTTCAATTACGCTATAACATATTGTAACAACAACCTAAGGAAAAAAACATTTAGGAAATGACTTCAACTAAGAGGCAAAGTGTTGAACTCGACTCGGATCCTCTCCGCCGACACCTCCGTCGTCAAAACCAGCATCTTTACATCTATTATTGAATTAAAAAACAACCCTTATAAACTGCATCACCACCGAGAATCCTTTTCCCGATCCCGACAGTGAAACAATTTATAAAGGTTATTTTGGATTCAACAATAGATATTAAAATGCCTGTTATTGATGATTTGAGGCAACCTTAGGTTTCGATATAAATAGTAACTATTCCAACGGACATCTGTTGGCAATTGCAACGGATGCCCGTTGCTCGATCACGGGAATTTATTTCGACCGGTGAATCTCGAAATTTACAATATCAATGGGCATCCGTTGTAATTTCTAACGGGCATCTGTTACAATATGCTACGGACGCCCGTTGCAATTCTTTTCCCGGATTCTAACGGGTCTTCCAACGGAAATTGCCAACGGATTATAGTCGTTACAATCCGTTAAAATCATGACGGATTTCAACGGATATAGCAACAGAAAGAATCCGTTACAACTCCGTTGAAATTTGTAACGGATTGCAACGGACTTAGACCCGTTGAAAAAATCAACAAATCCGTTACAATCCGTTGCTAATAGCTTCCAACGGACGGATTCGTTGCCCTGTCCGTTGGAAACAGCGAGTTTTTTTGTAGTGTCTCATCGCCTAGAACAAGTCTTCGCACATTACTCTCCTGTCGAAAACTCTACCATTTGCATCCATTATATACGCGTCTATCACGTTATCTGCAGCCAACCCATGTTTTCTTATCATGGAACCAAACCATCAACCAATGAAATGACCACCGACTCTAACACTTGGGCATGTCCCTACAAGAAAACCATGGATCTTGCTCATCTTGACAATGTTATAGTACAGTTCACCGATAATTGCATCTGATTGAATCCATGCGGATTCATCCACGAGGTTGATTTGGATCACTCGGAATTTTACAAGGTCAAGAATGACAAAAGGATACTAGGGTTGGACACGGGTTCGGGTACCCAGTGCATTTGGCGAATACCCGAAACCCGGGTACCCGAGCCCCTCGAATTTGGATTTGGGTAGGAATATGCCTACCCATCCGGGTTTGGGTTCGAGTATGCTCTGCTAAAAAATCTGGGTAGCCGATCCGTGCCCAGCCCTATATGGAAGTATGCTTTGCTGAAGAAATTTTGTACAAAAAATTGGATTCTCGCAACAAAAACTGATGGGCTAAGACATGACATAACAATATTGTTATATTATATCAAAAAAGAAATAAGGATTGATACGAGAAAAATGATTTGATATGAGTTACTCTTCAAGGATTAAAAGGGCTACAATATTTATTTTTCTATTTCCATGCCTTATTTAGAACACCTTTCATAGGAAAATCCCTAGAATCTTGAAGGAAAGAAAATAAAGAATTCCTCCCTCCACTATATTCGAAAAAATGTGTATCAATAAGATGATAGAAGTTGCTGAGGAAGCTACTTCAGATTATAATCAATATATAAATATTCTTGAAAGTGGAGAGACATTTGTCATCAATGGTCGTTGCGATTCAGCAACTGCAGAAAGAGTTGAAAACTTTGTCAAAACCTACCAAGAGTAACATTTTTTGTGCCCTATTTAAGTTCTTAATCTATTGTGTCACTGCATTTTATTGTTTGCATATATGATCACACAAAAGTTGAGAGAAAAAGGAAGATCTAGCATTTCATTGAGCAAAAAAATTACGAAGAGCTCAAGAATCTTCTTGATGTTTAAATTTTTAACAATTGTGTTTTTAGATATTTTTCAATGTTTTTTTATGTTTCTAAGTACATTTTTTTTATTGTAGACCAAAGACTTTTACTTATTTCACACTTAAGCTTGTTAAAAAGCTTGTTAAAGACTTGTGAATATTATATGATTTGCAATATTTTGTGTGTTCAGAAATTTAAAGGGGGAATTGTTATTATGTAAATTAACAAATATCTAGAGTTTTAATGTTTGTTTTCGGTTTTTAAGACTCATAAGGATTTGACTAGATCAAGAAACAAATTTTGGATACTTTATATTTGTAGGCAAATCTAATTAAAGTCAATGGAGTTGGAATCTCATAAAAGTTAACTGGAATCTCGGTAAGTTTTGTTGAAGAAGACTATTGTAGAAGAACAATCATGGAAAGAGGGTGTACTCTTGAGGATAACTTTTATTTAGTGATTGCTCTTTTATACAATCAATCCCTTAAAAATCCATAGAGAGTTGCTTAAGGGTATTGTGGGGAGTGCTAGCACTCATAAAACGTGTGGAGTTGTACTAATGTTTTATATCCATAGACTAATTGAGAGAAGGTGAATGTGTTAGTCTTGAATGCATTGTACTATCATACGAATAAACTTGATGATTGATGCATAAATAAAAAAATAATAGTTTCGTACAATACAATTTTTTTATTTGTATTTCCGCTATACCTATTGTCTTTAACTTTTTTAAAGATCAATGAACAATGTTAAGTTCATGGGTAACCAATAAACACTCACCTTCCATAAATTAGCTTTGAGATCCATGAACTTTGGAGATTTAAGTGAGTCTACCATTATAGATTGAGGTGACAACCATAGTTACAATAGGATAGATTTGACCTTTTAGGCTTCAATTCTATATTTATTAATTCCAAGACATTGCCTTCATGCACAAGCAAGAACTAGAGACACTTGTAGAATGGATATTAGGGTTTGAAAGAAACAGGTAAAAAATATTAAACATGCAGAAAAGGTAATCAAACAATAGCAGAAAAACCTCAATTTTCTTTTAATTATATATACAGCTCACAAACACGACGATACAACGGGAATGGCCTTTTACCTTGGGGTCATGGGAGAGGAGGCATTTTTCATGGAAGATATGGGAAGAACATGGCATTTTGACGATGCTTTTAGGGACCATTAAGAAATCTTTACGTGACAAATGAGACAATCTCATTGACTCTCAACATCCTCTTCCTTTACCACCCTTCCAACCGATTTGTCCCCGGCATTTGTAAAATTCTACTGTTTCAATTTGATAAAACATTAATTGTTGACCGTCTTTATCTATTTAACAAGTTTTTGAATTAATTTATGTTATGTTATCACAAATCGCCTAAAATATTAATGATGGACTTATATATATTGCATTGATCACCTCTAAACTTTTGAATTAGCTTTTAAATTTCATTAAACCCAAATTCATATAAGAATTTTCGGATGTTGGGTTCCAATTTCAATAAATGTTTTTGTGTTGTCTTAAATCGGTTAAAACATAATCATAATCTCTAAATATGATATTGGAAAATCCTAAACAAATAGATTTAATTCTGACTTGAGTTCTACAATGATCCATGTAAAATCATTGGCGATCGTGCCTGTAGTCCTTAACAATGATGCATATTCTAGGAACAAGCAAATCCATAATACATTCCTCGACGTTTTTTTAATCTCTGGAATAATAAAGAAAGCATTAGCCAAGATGCAAATGTCATCTTGCCTGATCTGCAGAGGAGCGCAACTCTGATTACATACACTTGAATACCTAATTACATGGGATTTAACATTAAATCGAAAATTAATTAGGTTTGACTTGTTTAATTACTTACACTTGAATACCTAATTACATGGGATCTAACATTAAATCGAAAATTAATTAGGTTTGACTCGATTTAATTCGTTTTAGTTAACGAGTCCCAACTAAACCCGATTGCTTAACACGTCATTAGATAGTTTCGACTCGATGTTGGCCATCAAATTCATTCAAAACTAGATCCAAACAAACTCTTATTCAACTACATAATAATTGTATTATATATCAAAGAATATGAGAAACTCCATAAAAATAGATTAAAAAATCAAATATTTTCAATGTATATAATTAGGAGGGGTACCAAAAATACCCTCGTAGAGTTAAAAGACTTCAAAAATACTCTTTCCGAAAAAAAAATTCGCTTCAAAAATACCCTTATAAATCTTAAAATTCTCAAAATACCCCTTGCGACCCTTCTATCCAGTTTGACCCAGTTTGACCATGCGATCCAGTGATCCAGTGCGACCTTGTGAACCTGCGACCCAACGACCCAGTCCGACCCACCGATCCAGTCCGACCCAGCGACCCTGTCCGACCGTGCGACCCTGTCCGACCCAGTCCGACCCTGCTACCCAGCGACCCTGTCCGACCCTGCGACCCAGTTCGACCCTGCGACCCAGCGACCCTGTCCGACCCTGCGACCCAGTCCGGCCCTGCGGCCCAGCGACGCTATCCAACCCTACGACCCAGTCCGACCCTGTGACCCTGTTCGACCCTATGACCCAGTGCGACCGCCGGAAACTGCCAGAAATCGCCGGAAACTACCAGAAATTGCCGGAAACTGCCAGAAATCGCCGGAAATTGCCAGAAAACGCCGTAAAATGCCAGAAATCGAAGGAAAACGGCCGAAATCGCTGAAAGTCACCTACAAATCACCGGAAATCGGCAAAAATCACCGGAAAATCGCTAAAAACGCTGGAAATTGGTGGAAATCACTGAAAATGGCTGAAACATTGTTGGAAATCGCTCGAAAATTGCTGCAAAACGCTCAAAATGGAAGGAAATTACTCGAGAATGGAAAGAAATCACTCAAAAATTGAAGGAAATCGTTCAAAAATAGAAGGGAAACACTCGAAAATGAAAGGAAATAACTCTCTACTTTGTTTCCCTCCTCTCAATTTTTGTTTTCCCTCCTCTCATATTTGTCTTTCCCTCTTTGTATGTGTTTTTCATTAAGGGCACATATGTCTTTTCTCTAATTTTTTTTATCAGATTTAGGAGGGTAGTTTTGAAGTGTTTTAGCCCTAAGAGGGCATTTCTGATATTCTCCCTAATTAGGAAACGCAAAAGATATATCCATATTATGGGTGTTGATTCTTTGTTCTTTTATAACCAACTAGGTTGTTACCCGCGCGTTGCGCGAGATATTTTTTGATAGTTTTATTGAACAAATATTAACATATGAATTTAGAAAATATAATGTTATCAAAGAATAATATTTAGAATTTTTAATAAAAAAATTTGTTAAATGACATATTTAATAATTAAATGATATCAATGATTGGTTAAATACAAAATGAAAACAAATGTATAATAGTTGAAATGCAATACGAATACCTTTAGCAAATGTATTGTTTATGTTGATGATACATATAATCAACTGAATGATTGTTATAATTTGTATATATATCAATAAAAATGTATTACGCTATAAAACTTATAAAATTCTTCTATTTGTTTTACAATTATAAGAAATACAATATATTTATAAGATATATTGTTAGCTTCATGCAATAATAAATTATTTTTATTTTGTTGGGATGTTATAAATTATTGTAAATATATTAATCTAATGTTCTTCCAAATATTTTTAAAATTAATATATTTAAAAATTATATATTATATGTGTCAATAATGTATTGATTATTTTAAATTTTGAATCTTTAAATTAAATTCAAATTCTTAAGATCATGTATAGATGTATTTTTTTTTAATTGGAAGGTGAAAAATTATTAATTATTAAAATTGTATGTATTGTAATAAATGTATTTATTAGTATTTATTTTGTTGGATGTTATAAATTATTATAATTAATGATAGATATATATTGTTTTATTAATTGAAAGGTGAAAAATTTTTATTTATTGTAAGAATAGTATTTATTATTTATTATTTTTAAATACATATATTTATATATAAAAAATGTATACAATAATTCTAATATGTTTTTTATATGAGTTCTTAATTGTGTATTTTTAATGCATTTATTATATATATATCATATTAGCTTTATTTACGTCAATACAATCAATATTATAAATTCTTTCAATATTGCCCTGAATTTGTTGAGGTTCTATCTGAATTTCTTCTTTTTTTGCATATGCAATTCTTCATAAACCGTTCTGCAATTTGGCGAGTATTTGGAGAAGAAGATACTCTGGGCCTAATTTTCTGGTTTCTGTTGGGCCTCTCGAAATTCTTTCTGGTCCATTTCTTCAGCCCGTTTCACATTTTCTCTCGGCCCAGCCCGCTCCACCTTCTTCAGACCTAGGGTAAGTCTTCCTTCTTCAGTTTCAGTTTGCCTAAACTGAAACCCTAATATTCTTTTCTCTCCAGCAGCTTCACTGTCGTCGAACCCTAACCTGCCGCCTCCGCCGCCCTGCCGTTCTGCTCGTCCGTCGCAGTCACGCCGGAATGAGAGGACCAACGGCTTCAAAGTCCATGAACTTGTTGCAGAATCAACAACTGATTTTCATCCAATTCTCTACTTTTTTATTCAAGCTTTTGATATGACTACCTCATCGAATTCTCTAATAATTCATTCACCTTTCTCTCGTATTCAAGGTCTTCATTTGTAGGCAAATGCATCTCTTTCTTCTGAAAACCTTCAGCTTCTACTGCAATCTAAGACAAATCAGTACTGCGTAATGAAGATTCTTGAGAAATGGTGCATTTCGGATCAACCATATGATTATATTATTAACATTCCAGGACATCATGAACTTCGAGCAGGCAACAGAGATTATAAAAAGAAAAAAAGACAAAATTACAATAACAAACTGCAAACAACGGAGTGGGGGAGCTTTTTTATGACTCTGTTGCAGTACATTGGCGTTGAAAGAGGAGAGACGCTGAGACAACGGTTATCATATCACCGGAGAATTAACCGGAGATTGCATTGTTAGTGACTGGGATTGACGGCGGCGAATGGAGCAACTTCAGAAGATACCGGGAAGGATAAGAGTAAACCGGAAATTCTAGCTTATTGGAAGAACGAAAAATTGAGATAAATAGGGATGTTGAATATAACGCAGAAAAATATCGGATGGAGATTGAGTGAGAAGGAGAAGGTTTGAAAGGATGAACAGTAAATGGTGAAACGTTTGTAGTTAATGAAAGACATTGATGGCCACGATTAATAGATAGGGTGATAAAACGTTGTTGTAACAATTCAAAATAAACACAAAATAATGTTATTATTTATTTAAAAAATATAAAGAGGATGTTTTGTTGAGGTGGCAGTCTGAGAATGCAGCAAAACATCCTACTTTTTATATATAGATTTTAGTTTATTGATTTTATTTGCAACCTAATTGGTCATGCTATGGTCAATGTTCAATAAAGCGATCTATTAGACGCCTAGGCGCTTTGCGCTTGACATGTTCTCCGATTTTTTCTTAATCGAAGTTTTTAGGCAGTCTATCCACTTGACAATCTAGGCACACAATTAGGCGGAGTAGGCGGCTGCATAGACATACAAATAAACGGTCTAGGTGACCGTTTAGTCGTTTGAATTAAATGTTCTATTAAAACAATGTCGTTTGATAATCAAATGAAAAATATATATTTTTTGTTTAATTTTATAGATATTATGATTCAATGTTTTAATAAAATCTTAATTAAGATGAATATTTTTCGAAATAAAAATTTGAAGATGTAAAAACCAATATTTGAATTATTTTTATTATATTTTTGCATAACAATTGTATATGTTAGTGATTAAATGAGAAATCAACGTTGGATTAGAGTCTAATAAAAAATATGTTAACGGAGACTATGAAAAGTAGAACTCAATAGTTAGAAATTAAATATTTAGGTTATAATGATTGAAATAATGTTGAAATGGAATTATGAAGAATATAAAAAAATATTTGGATTAAATGAAAAAATTAATATCGAAGTGAAATTAGAAAGAATATAAAAAATATTAATTTTGTTGATTTTTAACTTTTTTTTATATTTTATACTTGATATCCATTTATAAATATTTAAAATTAAATATATTATTATGATTCTTAATTATAATATATATATATAATTTGTGTAAAAACGATCTAAGTCTAGACATTAAACACTCGTATTGAGTTGTCATCCACTTGATACTTTCTAAAACATTGGCTATGGTCATTCATTCCACTAAGGGTCTCTCATGCATAAATAACTTTATAGAACAATAGTTGACTCAAAGAGTTTGCACATGGAAAAGGGTGAAAATCTAATCTTTTTTTGGACCTTTTCACTAAATATGAAAATTAATAAGAAAATGATTAGTTGAACTAACTATGAAGTTAATCAAGGATTAGATTGCTTAAAACGCTAAAATATGGGAAGGCAAGTCTCCATTGGTAAGAAGAGTCTCCCGTTACTTGAATTTTATTTTATTTTTGGTCGTTTATTTCCTAAAAAATTTAATCAAATTATAATGCTACATATACACATACTTACATATATATTTTGACATGAAGATTATCTCTAAGAAAAAAAAAACTGGAATCAAAAATTAAAAAGATAAGAAACGAATGAATGGAAACGGGTGAAGGAATAGAAAGTAGGTCCCAGAAAATGAGATTTTTGGTAACTTAGGGTTCAAGACACAGCAACAAAACTTGTCTTGTCTAAATAGACTTTTGCATGTGACCCTTTAATTTTCTTTATATATATATACAATACATATATACATGGAAATGTTTGTTGATCGATTACTTCGTTTCTTCATCAAAATATCGCTTTAAAACAAGATTTTCAAGTTTAACGTGATAGAGATATTTTGTGTATTTGATTTATCATTTATCGGATCTTATATCTTAATTCACTCTCACAAATTCTTTGTTAGGAGAATATTTTGGAGCATATTATTTTAGATTATAATCTTTATACTATCTCCATATTTGTTAAGTTAACATATTATTCTAGATTACAATCTTTTTAGTATCTCCATATTTGTTAAGTTCTCATGATTGTAGAAACTCATCTTTGTATATATACGTTGTACATCATTCATCAATTTATACAATCTTTTCATAAACTCTCTCTGTCTATTCTTCTTTCCATCGTCGTCTTCTTCTTCCTCTATAGCTACCGATGGTGACACTTCGGGCATTCCTCAAGCAAGTGACGTGGTCACCCCTACAACTCCGCCAACCCTCTTTCGACTCTCATCCATGTGAATGTTTCTAACGTCACCAAACTCACGGCTACAAACTATCTTACATGGAGCATTAAGATTCGAGTCATCCTTCAAGGATACAACCTTGACAGTTTTCTAGATCCTGCCCTCGCTCCGACGGCGACTTTCATTGTCAACAACAATGTCTTTGCAAATCCGGCCTATGGCCCATGGTTTCGTCAAGATCGACTGATCTTCGCGGCCATCCTTGGATCGATTTCGATCTCTTGTCAGACGCGCATTGCCTCCGCTTCCACTTCTGGTGAAGCTTGGGCCACTTTGGCCTCCACGTATGGTCGTTCGAGTCGTGGCCATCTCAAACAGATCAAGGATCAGATGAAACGCCACACCAAGGGCACTAAGACGGTTGATGAGTACATGAACTTCTTCAAAACCAAGACCGATGAACTATCTCTTCTCGGAAAACCCATGGATCATGAGGATCTCCTTGATCTTATTTTGGTCGGTCTTGGTGATGAGTACAAACCCATTCGAGATGCAGTGAATGCAAAGGATACGACGATCTCGTTTGTTGAGTTGCATGAGAAGCTTCTCAATCATGAGGCTGAACTTCTCATTGCGGAACCGGTCTCCTCGGCCCTACCCATCACTACCAATCACGTTCAACAAAAACCATGTCCATCATGGCGCTCAGACTCCCGTGGTCCCGTCGAAAACCGCAGCCCGCCCACGCATCGTTTTTCTTCCCGTAGAGATCCCTCACGTGGCTACCAAGGAAAGTGCCAGCTTTGTGGTGTACATGGTCATAGTGCCCGCCACTGCAATCTTTTCCCCATGGACCGTCGGTGTCCTCACAGACCCCTCGCAAAGCCTCCTCGTGGCCACCAAGTGCTCATCACGCCACACTTTCCTCGGAGGGATCTCCAACTTAGATTGTTGATTCCGGAGCTTCTCACCACGTCACATCTGATCTAGCCAATCTTTTCATTCATTCTCCATACATGGGTAACGATGATGTCATGCTCGGTCATGGTTCGGGGCTTGCGATTACACATACAGATTCTTTTGTCATTACGCTCCTCATCACGTCACATCTCTTAACCATGTCTTATGCACTCCGTCCATGAATAAAAATCTTATATATGTCCATCAACTATGTACTCACAATCATATCTCGTTGGAATTCTTTCCTCATTATTTTCAAGTGAAGGATCTCAACACGGGGTCACCAATAACGCACGGTCTACTCAATGATGGGGTGTACGTGTGGCCTTCTCTTCCCATGCTGAACTCCACATCACCCTCTTCTTCCATTCGAGCCCTATCTAGTATCAAATCGAATCTGTCAGAATACAGCATTCCCGCCTAGGACATCCGTCCTCCGAGGTTTTGAATAAAATTATGTCATCATTTTCTTTACCTTTATCACAAACATCTACTATGGTTTTCTCTTGTGGTGCATGTTTAAGTAATAAAAGTCACAGATTTCCTTTTTCCACTTCTACTATACGTTCCACTCGTCCCCTTGAATTGATTTACACGGACGTTTGGACATCTCCTGTGACTTCGTTTGATGGATACCACTACTACGTCATTTTCGTCGATCACCATACTCACTATACATGGTTTTATCCATTGCAAAGAAATTCTCAAGTTGCTGAAATATTTCCTCGGTTTAAAGCACTTGTTGAAAATCGTTTTTCATCTCGTATTGTCTCACATTACTCGAACAATGGCGGGGAGTTCATTACTCTTTGGAATTTTTTAGCGAATCTTGGCATTTCACATTACACAACACCACCATATACTCCTGAACATAATGGGATTTCGGAACGAAAATATCGCCATATTGTCGAGACGGGACTTGCTCTTTTAAGTCATGCATCCATCCCTCTTGCCTATTGGACTTTTGCTTTTCCTACGGTGGTATACCTCATAAACCGCCTACCTTCCTCTTCTATTGGTTTTAAAACTCCGTTTGAGTCTCTTTTCCAATCCGTCCTAAACTATTTGAAACTTAAAATTTTTTGTTGTCTTTGCTATCCTTGGCTCCATCCCTATACACATCACAAACTCGAGTCTCGTTCGCTTCCTTGTGTGTTTGTCGGCTACTTTCTCACACAAAGTGTATTCCTATGTCTTCATCTTCCCACCTCTCGTGTATATGTCTCTGGCCGCGTAGAGATTGTTGAACATCAGTTTTCCTTCTCTTCATTCCCCTCTTCGGCTACCCCCGTTTCTGCCGAGCCATTCGTTCCATCCTCACCTCCATGCACTCTCATCCCACTAAGTCCCACTCGTACATCATCATCTACAACGCCAACTTCGGCAAGCACTCCATCAGCAACGGCGCCCTTATGTTCCGATCCTCCACCACTGATGACATCGCCTACCTCACCTACCCACGGACCAAACATACCACCGCCTATAAACCATCATCCCATGATTACCCGAGCTAAAAACCACATCTCCAAACCGACCCAAAAACTTTCTCTTACCACTGTCGCCTCCCCAGACACTGAACCTATGTGTGTGTCTCAAGCCCTCAAATATCCTATGTGCAGAACAGTCATGACTGAAGAATTTGATGCTTTGGTCTGCAATGGCACCTGGCACCTTGTCCCATCGAATCCTTCTTACAATGTTGTTGGATGTAAATGGGTGTTCAAAATTAAACGTCTCTCTGATGGCTCTATTGACAGGTACAAGGCGCAACTAATGGCTAAGGGGTTCCATCAAAGACCCGGTGTCGACTACAATGACACTTTCAGCCCTGTTATTAAGCCAGCGATGATACGACTTGTCCTTAGTCTTACTGTTACTCGTGGTTGGAGGTTGCGCCAGCTTGATGTGAATAATGCTTTTCTCCAAGGCTCTCTATCCGAGGACGTTTATATGATCCAACCACCAGGGTTTGTTGATCGTGATTGCCCCACACATGTTTGAAAGTTGCACAAGGCTCTCTACGGTCTCAAGCAAGCGTCGCGCGCATGGTACACAGTGTTATGTGGCTTTCTTCAAGCTTTTGGGTTTGTTCACTCCCTCGCCGATACCAAGCTGTTCATTTTTCGTCAAGATGATATCACCATCTATCTTCTTGTGTATGTTGATGACATAGTCATCACCAGCAGCCATGCGGAGCACGTGGACAAGTTCATTGCTCTCCTCTTGGCTCGTTTTTCTCTTAAGGACATGGGAGAACTCTCTTACTTCCTTGGGGTAGAAGTTACACGTAGCTCTTGTGGTCTTCTTCTCACGCAACAACGATACATCACGGATCTCGTTACACGTACAAATATGCTACATGCCATACCGGTTCACACTCTTATGGCTTCGACGACACGTCTCTCCTCCAGCTCGAGAACATCGTTAGATGACCCCACGGAATATCAAAATGTTATTGGGAGCCTGCAATACCTTATGTTTACTCGACCTGACATCGCTTTGCGGTTAACAAGCTCTCTCAATTCATGCATCGACCTACGATCGAGCATCGGCAGGCTGCAAAACGTATACTTCGGTATCTTGGAGGAACGCGGTCTCTTGGTATATTTCTGTCCCGTAGCAGTCCGCTTTCTCTTCATGCTTTTTCTAATGCATATTGGGGTGGCGATCATGATGATTACACTTCTACCGGAGCTCACGTCGTCTATCTTAGGTGCAACCCTATCTCCTTGTCATCCAAGAAACAACGGTTTCCCGCCAAGTCTTCAATTGAGGCCGAATATAATCTCTGTCCTCGACAGCTTCGGAAGTTCGTTGATTGGTTTCTCTCCTCACTGAGCTAGGCTTTTCGATGTCTACTCCTCCGGTGATCTATTGTGACAATGTTGGGGCCATTTACCTATGTGCTAACCCGGTTTTCCACTCTCGCATGAAGCATATTGCGATCGATTATCATTTCATCCGGAGCTTAGTCACTGCAGGCCTTCTTCGTGTTGCGCATGTCTCCTTGAAGGACCAACTCGTCGACGCACTTACCAAACCATTACCGCAGACACAATTTGACACTCTTCGGTCTTGCGGAGGCATGTTAGGAGAATATTCTGGAGCATATTATTCTAGATTACAATCTCTACAATATGTCCATATTTGTTAAGTTAGCATATTATTCTAGATTACAATCTCTTTAGTCCCTCCATATTTGTTAAGTTTTCATGATTGTAGGAACTCATCTTTGTATATATACGTTATACATCATTCATCAATATATGTAATCTTTTCACAAACTCTCTCTACCTATATTCTTAACTTTTTAGAGTATTCCGTTTTAATAGTTGAATTTGATAATTCCTTTTTAGTATTTCGTTTTAGTAAATTGATATGATGATTTAATATGACATCGCATATATTTTAATTGTTTTAATATAGAAATATATAAAAACTATAAAATCATTTTATTTCGTTTTAGAAGCTCTCAGTATTAAAAATGGTCAAACAATATATAGATTTAAATTTATTAGTATATAAAAATATAAAATTTTCAAATTTAAAATAATTATATTACTGTGTGACGATAGAGAAGCAAATTAATCAATGGTCGTATATTTTTATTGACATGTTCATAATAGATTTTGATATATATATATATGTATATATATATATATTATTAATAATTTTATTAATTGATAAATAGTTACGTCAACAGGAATATAATTAAAAGATTCTCAAACAGCTATCAAATGTTACGAAACTCCATTTGAGATATCAATCGTAGTATTCTCCACTACTGATTTCAATAATTCTTCTGTTCCAAACTTTTTAATAATTATTTTGCTGTAAAAATTGTTATTTTTAAAAATTAAAACGAATTAAAAATAATGGTACTCTCACGGTCTTAATTTGTAGATTCTCTTTTTAATTAAAGAGTTTACTGCATATGGCTATTTGTAATAATCATCCACGCTATCACTGATCATGTAAAAAATATTTTAATAAAAAGGAGAATTACATTCGTCCACACTTCAATTAATATCTTGTATTCATTCACACTCTAGTTGTGGTGTATTTCAACAAAATTGTTAAGAATATAATTTCGTGTATCTTTTCATTAGGCCTAATCCATAGTTTAAATAAATATTACGAAAACTCTAATACGACTTTACTTATTTACGAAACTACCCTCAACGTAAATAACCCTAATACACCCCCTCAAGTTGAAGTATGAAGATCCCGAATGCCAACTTGGAACGCAAATAAAGAAAGGAATTTTTTCCCAACGCCTTGGTGAAGATATCGACAACCTGTTCTGACGAACGAACATGAGATGTCTGAATGGTGCCGTCCTGAACCGCGTCTCGAATGAAATGACAGTATATCTCGATGTGTTTCGTACGCTCATGAAACACAGAATTTGCAGCAATGTGCAAAGCAGCCTGATTGTCACAGAAAAATCGTATAGGAGCCGAAAGGAGAATGCCAAAATCCCGAAGTAGAGCTCTCAACCATATGAGCTCACTCGTAAGATGTGCCATATATCGATATTCTGCCTCAGCCGAAGAACGTGAAACAGTAGCTTGTTTCTTGGATTTCCACGCAATAGGTGAATGGCCAAGAAACACAATATATCCTCCAAACCGATCGTCGAGTAAGCCGACAAGAAGCCCAATCAGAGTCACAAAAACCTGAGAGAAGAAGATCACAATCAGAGCGAAACCAAATACCTTGCCCAAGAGAACCCTTCAAGTAGCGAACCACTCGCAATGCAGCAAGCTAATGTGCCTCACGTGGTTGCTGCATGAACTGAGAAAGGGTATGGACCGCAAAACTGATATCAGGACGTGTGGTCATCAGATAGAGAAGACGGCTCACGAGGCGGCGGTACTGCTCAGGGTCCGAGTGTAGTGGCCCAGAAGCATCGGACAATCGATGGTTCTGCTCGAGAGGGAAGGTAACAGGGCGACATGCAAGAAGGCCGCACTCGGAGACGATGTCTGTCGCATACTTACGCTGCGACAAGTAAATTCCATCGGAGGTTCTTGCAACCTCAATTCCAAAAAAATACTTGAGAACCCCAAGATCCTTCATATGAAAACAGTGCCGAAGATATATCTTGAAAACCTCCATCATGTCAATATTATTTCCACCGATCAAAAGATCATCAACATAAACAAGAACATGAAGATGTTGCGTACCTCGAACCAACGAAAACAAGGATGAGTAGGACTGAGATTGAAGAAAACCATACGCCAGGAGTGCGTTAGCAAGCTTGTCAAACCAACAACGAGGAGCTTGCCGCAAACCATAGAGAGACTTCTTCAGTTTGCAAACAAGAGTCGGGTCGTCACACGATAGACCAGGAGGAACCTTCATGTAAATATCTTCATGTAGATCACCATGTAAAAAAGCGTTGTGAACATCCATTTGATGAATCACCCATTTTTTTGCGGAAGCAATGGCCAAGAATGTGCGAACGGTTGTCATCTTCACAACAGGAGCAAAAGTCTCCTCGAAATCAACGCCTTCAGTTTGTCGATTGCCAAGAACAACCAGTCGAGCTTTGTAGCGTTCAATACTCCCATCGGATTTGTACTTGATCTTGTAAACCCATCGGCATCCAATGGCTTTCTTCCCTGGTGGCAAAGTAGTCAAACGCCAAGTGTCATTTTGCGCCAAAGGACCAAGCTCTTGTTGCATAGCCTCGTTCCAATAAGGAGTTGCGGTGGCCTCGAAGTAAGAACGAGGCTCGGTTCCAATGTCAATAGCTGCAAGAAAAGCTCGACGTCGCGAAGTAAAGTTAGCATTAGTAACGTAATTCGCTATGGGATACGAGACAGTACCTGAGGACAATGAAGAGGGCGGAGAAGGAATGCGATGGGGTCTTCAAGACAACGAGCAGAGTACGTGACATAATCCCGAAGCTTAACTGAAGAAAACTTGGTACGATGACCACGACCAAGTGCCTCAACGGTAGATAACCCTGAACTACCATCTGGAGAAGAACCGGGGGTTGATGAGTTCCCGAGTGTAGGATCATCGTGAGATGAAGACAGCTCAAGTGATGATTCCTCTGGTGGAGGATCACCATGGGGCAAACCATCGGAGGCAACATCAGACCGCCCCCTGTCAGAAGCACCCGATATCGGTGGGGAATGGAACATATCCGGTGGATCATAAAAAACCGAAGGATGAGGAGTCGGATGTGTGAGACGATTCTCGCGAAGATGAGCCTATAGAACTATCCGGATATGGAAAAATATGCTCAAAAAATACCACGTCACGATAGATGAAGAACTCATGAGTTTCAATGTCAATCACCTTTCATCCTTTTTGTCCAAATGGAAATCCAATCAAGATACACTTGTGGCCACGAGAAGCAAACTTATCCGTCTCTTTCTTCCCTCTATGTGCATAACACAGACATCCAAAAGTGCGAAGACGATCATAGGACGGTGGAGATCCATACAAGACCTCATACGGAGTCTTCCCTTGAAGTAACGTAGACGCAGTTCGATTTATTAAGTATGAGGCGGCCAAAATACATTCCCCCCAAAAAGTCGCAGGCAAATGAGTTTGAAACATAATGGCGTGGGCAACATTAAGAATGTGGCGATGTTTGCTCTTAACACGACCATTCTGCTGAGGAGTGTACACGCACGAGGTTTGGTGAAGTATGCCATGCGTTTGGAAGTACCGTCGGAGACCAATGAATTCGGCCCCGTTGTCTGTCCGAACAACCTTAACATAACTATCAAATTTACGTTTCACCATTTCAAAAAAATTAAGAACAAGATCCTTGACTTCTGACTTAGAACTCATCAAATAAACCCAAACAGCTCGGGAATGATCATCCACTAACGTGAGAAAGTAGACAGCACCAGTTGTAGCATGCACATTATATGGTCCCCAAATATCGGAAAGAATTAAATCAAAGCAAAGTGTAGCATTCGACTCACTAGAAGAAAACATAGCATGTGTTTGTTTAGCTCGAAAACAAATATCACAAGGAGCCTTATTCTTATTCTGTTTTGAAATGCCAAAAGCCGTAGGCAAAAAATCTAAAACCTTATCAGACGGATGTCCAAGCCGATGATGCCACAAATCTCGAGAAACCAGTGTGCTAGCATGAAAGGCTCTAGATCCAACTGTTCCCCGAAGCTTGTAAACCCCATCGCATTCTTCTCCCGCTCCAATCAGGGTCCTCGCGATACGATCCTGAATCACAAAAAAAAGCGATTAGTAAACGTCACAATGCAATTATTACTTTTCAACAAACGCGATATGGAGATCAAGTTGCATGTAAGTGATGGCACATAAAGCTCATGATGAAGAAAAAACGAGCTTCTCAACAACAAATCACCCGTATGCGTAGCCATAGTACAATCACCATTAGGCAAACCAATAGGACACAGAATGATTGGCGAAACATTGACTAAGGAATGTAAATTCCCGTCAAATGGTGAGATGCGCCTGAGTCCAAAATATATTCAGTGTAATCTGTCTTACCGGATTGAGTGTCATCAGATCCGTGTGGTTTCAGCTTGAGCAATGTCAGCAAAGTAGACCACTGCTCATCATTGAAACCTGGTATAGCACCACGATCAAGATCATGGTCGAACTTCGAATCAGGGGCTGCTTCCATGATACGAGCCGTATTCACACGTACACCACGATTAGAACGCTCGGGCCTCCGGGAGCGAGCGTTCCTCCTAGTGCGTTCCGAAAATCCGATGATAAGATAGCAGGTGGAGACATCATGACCAGGTTTGTGACAATGCGAACAATCGATGGTCTTGTCTCGTACTGCAGTCAAAGAGGCGGGCGAAGGAACCGGAAAAGAGGACATTGCGGAGAACCCTACAACCGATCCACGATCATCGCGGCCGCGGGCAATCAATCGGTGGCGTTCTTCATGCACAACTTTGTAATGAACTTGATTGAGACTCGGAAGTGGGTCGGATCCAATGACTTGCGACCTAACAGTCCGAAAATAGCATCATCAAGTCCCATGAGAAATTGATGGATCTTCTCCTTTTCACGATCGCGAATGAGCTCGACATTGAGAACAGCGGCATGTGACGTACCACATCCACATGTACGGATAGGTTGATATGCGTCCAATTCCTCCCAAAGTTTCTTCAACCTACAAAAGAAAACTTGAACACTTTGATTTTACTGTGAGCAACGAGCAAGCTCCGCACGTATCTAATGAACTCGTGCGGTATTCCCGGCGGAGAACTGTTGGCAAAAATCCTCTCAAAGTGTCCACACATCATCAACAATGGAGATGTTGGTGCGCAATTGCGGATCAATGGTATTGAACAACCACTCGATCAGCATCGAGTTAACAAGAACCCATTATTCACGGTCAGGAGAATCGGACAACGGCGCAACAATTGTACCGTCGAGAAACCCAAGCTTTCTTTTTGTGCGAAGGGCATGTCTAATGTGTTTGACCCATTCTTCGTAGTTTGAATCACCACGAAGTTGAACCGATGTTATCACAGTTCTCGGCCCCTCCGACGGATGCATGTAATAGGGAGATCCAAAAGTGCACGTGGTTCGGACAGACGGGGCGACATGCGGCTGGGCGACGTGCGGCTGGGCAACATACGACTGGGCAACGTGCGGTGCACTGGATTGGAAGGCGGACGACTGCTGATGGACGACGTGCGGCTACTGCTGGGCGACGTGTTGCCGGGCAGCGGGCGCACCAGACTGAAAGGCGGACGGCTGCTGTTGGGCGTCACGCGGCGGCGGGATGTGTCCACTGGAATCTGCATCAGTGGGGGCGATGACGAGCGCGGCGACTGGAATCTGCAGCGGCGGTGGCTAAGGACGACACGGCGGCTGGAATCTGCAGCGGCGGCGACTGGAATATGCAGCAGCGACGGCGAAGGACGAGCGCGGCGGCTAGAATCTGGCGGTCGGAAAAAATGGAACGACGCCCGCGGCTAGAATGCGGCGGCGGTCGGGAAAAATAGCACACGTTCGACGGCTACGAGCGGGACTCTGATACCATGCTAAGAATATAATTTCGTGTGTTTTCTCATTATGCCTAAGCCATAGTTCAAATAAACATTACAAAAACCCTAATACGACTTTACATATTTACGAAACTACCCTCAACGTAAATAACCCTAATAAAAATTCCTTATACATGTACTCTATATAAAATTATATTAGCTTTTGTTTAAACCATATTTGTTTGTATTTTAGTTGAATAAACTTCTCCATGTAAAAAATCAAGAACGCCTAAAAATACGACGCAGTAACTACTTTGAATCTAAAAATAAATAAATATATGATGGTCAATTTTATTCTTTCGGTACAAATGAAAATCGATTTATTATGTTGGAATTAACAAGCATATGAATGCTATATTTGAGTATTGTATTAAATTTATTTCGAAATTTCAGATTGTTGAGAATATTAAGGAGAAGAAATACGACTTAGTTATTTTCAAAATTGAAACTGAATGATAGGAATGGTCAAACTCAAAGAGAACGAGAAGATAGGGAGAGTCAAATTGATAAGGGACGAGAAGATACGAAACAGATGAAGTTGAAGAAGAGATATATGTTCCTGAATTCATGTGAATATTAGGTATGGAAACATACTATATAAAAGGAGTTGAAACACGAAAGTTTAGGTATCGAGCGAATTCCGCAACAAGTGATATTTATAAGTGAAAGGGACATAAATGTAATTTTGGTTTATTAGGGTTTCCGTTAGGGTTTCATATCTCTTGTATATAGTTATATAGCTGATGTAATTTCATTCAATCAATATACGAAAACCTTTCCACATGGTATCAGAGCGATAGATCCAGACCCTAAATACCCTTACCACCGCCGCCGGCTACCCTCTCCCTCTTTTCTCCTCGCCACCGGCCAAACCCTAATTTTTTCCCGGCGCGCCACTCTTCCTTTCTTCTTCCACCGTCGACCGCCTCCAGCTGCCCTTTCCGGCGTTGCATCTATCAACCGCCGACGCTCAGCCGCTCGTCCGCCTACAGCCCAACCGCTCTCTCGTACCTCAGCCAGTGCATGTAACCAATCGATCTGCCACTCGTCCGCTCGTCTGCTCATCGACGTCTTACGCACAACATCTTCAAACCGTGCGCTCGACGTTACAGCCAAACCGATAGTTCGTCCTCCGCTCATCCTTTCAGCCGTCGCACAAACCGGTGGGAACACATCCCACGTTCAGCTGTTGCCAACGTCTCAAGTTCAACCGTACCCGACCGGGCACTCAATAACTACCTGATCGTCTCACGTTTTGCCCTACCCGATCGGGCACTCATAAACTACCCGATCGGGCACATTACCACCGCTCCTAATTCTCACGTACAACTATGGCTAACACCCC
>CM071869.1:35585879-35603518 GCA_036759665.1 Gynandropsis gynandra
AGCCCCTTCACTAGACTTCTTGGCACCGATCCGAACTATCTTAAGCTTCGGACTTTCGGCTGCCTATGTTATCCGTGGCTTCGTCCATACTCCGCAAACAAACTTTCCCCTCGTTCTAGACCGTGTGTCTTCCTAGGATACTCCACCACCCAAAGTGTGTACTTGTGTCTTGATCCCATAAGTTCACGAATATATACATCTCGTCATGTAGAGTTTCATGAAACCGTCTTTCCATACTCCAACTACTCCCAATATTTCACAAACAACGACTTCAACCCCAATCCGCCTGCATCCTCATGGTCGTCACCCGTTTGTGTTGTTCCATCTTATCCAATGCCACTCGTGACACCGTCTTCCTCCGTGACTACTGTAACGGATCCTTCACCGGACATGCTCACATCGAGGGCGCCCGCGGACATGGTCTCTGTTGCAGCTAACTCCCATTTGGATGTTCCGGCTATTGCTGGTGCTGGCAACATTCACCCCATGCAAACGAGATCTAAAATAAAATTGTTGCAGGCTACTAACCCGACCGGGCACCAGGTACACCGCCCGATCGTGCATCATGCCCGAGTGGGTGACCTTTCCACCCCAGTCGTGCAAAGTTACGGGGATGATTCTACAATGGTAACCCGATCGGGCCCGTCCTCTTCACCCGATCGGGCACTTCTCTCTGACACCGAACCTCCGGCAATTGCTGATGGTGGCAACATTCACCCCATGCAAACGAGATCTAAAGCAAAATTGTTGCAGGCCTTTAGCCCGACCGGGCACCAGGTACACCGCCCGATCGTGCATCATGCCCGAGCGGGTGACCCTTCCACCCTAGTCGTGCAAAGTTACGGGGATGATTTAACAACATCTACCCGATCGGGCTCTTTCTCAGCACCCGATCGGGCACTCCCTCCAGACACCGAACCTACAACCGTCTCTCAAGCCCTAAAAGATCCGCGTTGGAGGAAGGCAATGAGTGAGGAATTTGAGGCACTTGTTCGTAATGGAACATGGGATCTTGTACCGGCTCAACACGCATCAAATGTGGTTGGATGCAAGTGGATTTATCGTATCAAACGATTACCTGATGGTTCGGTGGATCGTTACAAGGCCAGACTTGTGGCGAAAGGTTTTACACAACGACCGGGAGTGGACTTCTTTGAGACATTCAGTCCAGTAGTTAAACCCGCTACCATTCGATTGATTTTGAGTATTGCAATTGCAAATGGCTGGAGTCTTCGTCAACTAGATGTCAACAATGCATTTCTTCAAGGACAACTCACGGAAGAGGTATACATGACACAACCCCCAGGTTTTGTTGATCATGATCATCCTCACCACATATGCAAACTCAACAAGGCAATTTATGGTCTCAAACAAGCTCCTCGGGCTTGGTATTCGGAACTTCGGGATTTTCTCCTCGGCCAAGGCTTTGTCAACTCCCTGGCCGACGCATCCTTGTTCATTCTTCACAATTCCGAGGTAACTATATATGTTCTTGTCTATGTGGATGACATTGTGGTCACAGGAAGCAACTCGGGAGCAGTCCAACGCTTCATAGGGATCGTGATGAGTATATTTCTACGGGGGCATATATTGTCTACCTTGGCAGCCATCCCATTTCTTGGTCTTCCAAGAAACAGAAATTCACCGCTCGATCATCCACCGAAGCGGAATATCGTGCTATCGCAGACACAGCAGCAGAACTCCGATGGATCACGTCTCTCTTAACGGAACTTGGTATTTCTACATCACAACCTCCCGTCATTTATTGTGACAATATTGGTGCAACATATTTGAGCGCAAATCCCGTCTTCCACTCTCGCATGAAGCATCTAGCCTTGGATTACTTCTTTGTTCGTCAATAAGTGCAAGGCGGTATCCTCCGAGTTTCTCACGTCAACTCCAAGGATCAACTAGCGGATTTACTCACTAAACCGCTCGCTCGTCAGCCATTTCTTACACTTTGTCACAAGATCGGCATCACCGAAGGTGCTCCGTCTTGAGGGGGCATATAAGTGAAAGGGACATAAATGTAATTTTGGTTTATTAGGGTTTCCGTTAGGGTTTCATATCTCTTGTATATAGTTATATAGCTGATGTAATTTCATTCAATCAATATACGAAAACCTTTCCACAATATTTGGATCATTGGGTTTTACAAGTGTACATGGAGAGATACAAGATAAAAACGTGAGAGAGAGAAACAATAAGTTTATTATTTACGGTCTAATTCAGGGGGAGTTATCTGTGGAAGTCTTAAGTACATTGTAACGAAAAACAAGTATACTTAAAAAGATTGAATCGTAAATAAAATTGGTATTGTTTTGGATATTTGTTTCTCTTAGCTTTTAATATCTATGAACAGTGTCTTTCTATTGTTTTCAATTAGTATCCGAACAGGTAACCAAAGTTTAGAGAAAATCTAATTATTGGTTTGAGATCCTAAAAGACAACATGGAAGGGCCAAGAGATATACACTCTTTTAGAAAACCGATCATATGAGATGCTTCAAACTATGGATACTGGAAAATGAAAATGAGAGCTAGTATAAGAGGTATTGACGAAGACACATGGAGTGCATTTAAAAATGGGTGGAATCCATCAATAGTGATAGATGAACATGGAAATATCAAGGAGAAACATTTGGATCAATGGAAACCAAATGAGAAAAAAAAACTCAACATTCAATGCGAAAGTCTTACTATTATTTTCTCATGTGTAGAATAGAAAAATAAATAAATAAAAAGCTTAATCCCTTGGTTTGTTAGTTCGTAATTAATCTCTAATGAATGAAAACTAACCTAGTTAAAGTAATGTAAAATAAAATCTTTTTCTATTTTTTTAGATTCATTTCTTTCTTTTTCAATTTTTTCTTTATCGCTTTGTTTAACGTATTTTTTTATGCATTTTTATGAATAAAATTAGAAATCAAAAAATATATATTGTATATATATATATATTTTTTATTTTTTATATATCTTTATATCTGTCTAGGATACTTCATAGGGAGTAATTCTCAAGAAATTTTTGTATTTCAATTTTTCATTGAATAGATTGAAGAGAAAATTTAATTTTTGATAGAGCACAACATGTGCTGTCCCGAATAGAACTGTCCCGCAATACAAAGAAGAAAAAGAAACGTATATATCTACGCATTTTAATAATAAAAAATTAATAAATAAAAAAATACAAGCTTTCTTATCCACTTCAATTCAATGATATTCTATTAAAAAGAAAATTAGGTAAAAAGCAATCTCTTTTCTGCAAATTTTTTTTTTGAACAATGAAATACAAATAGACGAAAAAGTAAAGTGGCTAGATAAATTAGCTTTCTATTTATTTATTATATCTGTATCCGCTTAAACAAATTAAATCATGAATACATTTATTTTATGGTATGCAATCGGAGTTTAAAATGTAATATCATAATAATGGTGAAAATTAAATGACTTTTGTTATAGTTTTTACAAAACTCCATAAGTCCCAGTGGTATTTTTCAATTCTCTTCCCTTTGTATCTCTTTCTTATAAAAAATTCAAATGGAATCTAGTCTTCGTTCATACGTATTTCATACATTCCATATATATATATATTATGTTATGGAGTCAATGAATTTAAGCAAATACAGATATCATTGAATACAGATATCACAAGTTTTACAAAAATTGTTGAGATTTTTGTTGCTTATGAATTGGAGCTTCAACTTGAATAAGGGAATAAATCGAAAAAAGGAAATAAAGGAGTTATTCTTCCAGTCACAGATGAAAGCTCAAGATTGAATAATCTTGAAGAAAATGTTGTCTTGTTGACAAGAAATTTGGGAAGTTTATGAAAAAAACATTTAGGAGTTAGGCGGTCAAACAATGAAGATCAAGGAAATAAGAAAGAAAGCAAGTATGGATTCCAATGTCATGAAAGCAAGGGATTTGGGTATTTCAAATCTGAATGTCTAAGTATCTCAAAGAGAGAAAGTGTTCTGAAGGGATTGTGAGAAACACAATGTTATAAGTGCAAAGATTTTGATCATACAAAAAAATGAATGTGCATATTCTCGTGTGATCAAAGAAAAGTCACTAATCACATACATTTAATCAAGTTCTGATTCTGAAGAAAGTAGTGAAGAAGATCTAACAAGTTTTGTTGCCTTCATTGAAATAATTGAAGAAAATGAAGTTAAAGAAAATTAAAATAAAAAGGTTGAAGAGGTTGAGAATGAAGAAGATGAATTAAATGTGGAAACTATTTACAATGAGTGACTAAGTATGAGCGAGCTAAACATACAACTAGTTAAAACAAATGAAAATTTAGAAAAAATAACTTCAAGAAATTCAAAAGGAGCTAACTCTGAAAGAAGAAGAAGTAATAATAGTCAAGAGTCAGCTTGAAGAAACAAATAAGCAACTGAATCTCTTGAATGGCATTGAAAAACTTGATCACTTACTTTCATTGGGAAAAAAGAGCGAACAATCATGGATTTGGATATACTGGGAATAAATGAAACTCTCAGAACAAGTTTGTATGCGAAGAAAAATTGAAAGTTGTAAACAAAAGAAATTCTCGCTCGAACATCAGATGTTCCACTAATGAGTATAATTCTAGAAGAAGATTTCCAATGCGATATCATAGGAACAACATTGTAAGATATTATTTCTATGGAATAAGAGGACGCAAATAGTTCACATGCAACAAGAAATTCACGTATGATTTAGGTAAGTATTATCTACTGAAAATAACACAAATCTGGATATGAAAAAGTGACCTTTATTGCAATGTAGCTTACATTTCTCCTAAAAAATATAAATCAAACATTTGATATTTTGATAGTGGATGTTCTAGGCACATGACAGGTACAAGAAAACTTTTGTCAAATTTTACTGAAATCAAGAATGTTGGTAGCATTATCTTTGGAGATGGAAACAAAGGCAAAATTCTTGGAAAAGGAGATGTAGATATACCTGGACAACCTCTTCTGAAAAATGTGCAATATATTGATGGATTGACTAATTTGATTAGTATTAGTCAATTATGTGACAACAATCACAAGGTTCAGTTCAATAAAAAGGAATGTCTAGTAATGAATTCTGATGATAAATGTGCTCTTACAGGTACAAGGTCATCAAACAACTGCTACATATGGAGTGAAGAGAAAATATGTTTCAAAGTACCGGTAAAAAACTTGTCTTTGTGGCATCAAAGATTGGGACATATCAATTACCGCTCACTGCTAAAGTTGTCTAGCTCAAACATTGTTGGAGGTGTGCCTAAGCCAAATCTTTATAAATCTGAAACTTGTAAACCTTGTCAATTGGGAAAACTAGTAAAGATTAGAAAAATACTAAAACCAGTTCATATGGACTTAATGGGACAAATGAAGACAAAACTTTTTGGTGGAAAATGATATATTTTTGTTGTTGATGATGATTTTTTTAAGGTATATTTGGGTAAAATTTCTGAGAGAAAAATCTGATACATTTGAACTGCTTCATTATCCGTTCTTTCAATTGAAAAATACAAAGGGAAGTATAGAACAAACTCGAAGTGATCATGGAAGAGAGTTTAAAAATGATGTTTTTCATAAGTTCTGTCTGAAACATGGTATTGTACATGAGTTCTCTACTCCAAAAATACCACAACATAATGGTGTAGTAGAAAAAAAGAATAAGACTCTTCAAAAGATGATAAATCGAGTCTATGTATGACCAGATATGTCAAAAACACCATATGAACTTTGGAAAGGTAAAAACCCTAATCTGGGTTATTTCCTAATTTTTTGGTGTACTTATATATTCTGAATGACACAGGATATCTTGGAACATTTGATGCCAAAAGTAATGAAAGAATCTTTCTTGGATATAGAACTAATACAATTGCTTACAGAATTTACAATTTTTCGAACAAGGATAGTTGTTGAATCTATAAATTTTTTGTTTGATGAAGATCATCTATCTAAGAAAGTTATGTTTCCTTTTCTGTAGATTCATCGCAAGGGAATTCTGGAACAAAAAGTGATAATTTAAGGGTACCTAATGAACTGGCATCAAATGAAAGCAAGATGGAAGAAGATCATGATGGAAACGAATGTCAAAGACATGAAATGGAGTTAACAACTGTACATCGAAATCATTTGATTGATGATGTTATTGGTAATATTAGAGAGGGTAGAAGAACACGACGTAAACCTAAAGTAAATTATCATGACATGGTCAAATTTGCTTATTTTACATCTCATACATAACCTAAATGTGTTAGTGATGCACTAAATGATGAGTCCTGGTAAAAGCAATGCATGATGAATTAGAATGATGTTTGGTTGTTAGTACCTCGTCCAGTTGATGTAAATATTATTGGCACAAAGTGGATTTTTAAAAATAAAACCAATGAACTAGTTTAATCGTGATAAACAAGGTGAGATTGGTTGCACAATGTTACACACAAGTTGAAGGTATTGGTTTTGATGAGACTTTTGTACCCGCTGCTAGATTAGAGTCCATAAAATTATTACTTGGAGTTGCATGCTCTTTTGGTTTAAGATGTTCCGGATGGATGTTATAAGCTTTATTTAAATGGGATTCTATAAGAAGAGGTTTATAATAAACAACCTAAAGGTTTTGAAGATCTTCACCATTCAGATCATGTTTACAAGTTAAAGAAATCTTTATATCGACATAAGCAGGCACCACGTGCGTGGTATGACAGCTTGACGAGCTTTCTAATCAAGAATGACTACAAAAGAAGGGGAGTAGATAAAACCTTATTTATACGTAATGTTGATAACATTCTTCTGGTAGTACAAATTTTTGTTGATGATATTATCTTTGGATCGAAATCACAAGTTAAAGTGAACTGGTTTGTACAAACCATGAAAGATGAGTTTGAAATGAGTATGTTTGGTGAACTAAACTACTTTTTTGGTTTAGATGAAGCAACTGGATGAAAGGTTGTTTATATCTCAAGGCAAATATGCAAAGAACCTAGTCAAGAGATTTGAGATGGATCAAAGCAAGTCAGCTAATACCCTATGTCAACCACTACAAAACTGACTAAAGACTTAGAGGGAGAGGATGTGGAAGTAAAACTTTACAGAAGTTTGTTTGAAAGTTTGTTTTATCTCACTGCAAGTAGACTTGATTTGTACTTAAGTATAGGAATTTGTGCCAGATATCAAGCGAAACCTAAGAAATCTCATTTGATTACTGTGAAGAGGATTATCAAATATGTGAAAGGTATAACAAATTATGGCATTGTTTATATCAAGGATACTAATTTCGAATTTGTTGGGTTTAGTGATGCAGGTTGGGGAGACAATCAGATGATAGGAAGAGTACATATGGTGGTTGTTTCTTTCTAGGAAATAATTTAGTGTCTTGGCATAGTAAAAAATAGGATGCTAGATCTTTAACTACTGTTGAAGCTGAATATATATATATATATATATATATATTATCTTGGGAAGCTGTTGTACTCAATTAATCTAGATGAATCAGATGCTGATGGATTATGATATGAGTTTGAAAACTTTTGTTGCTTTGTGTTATAATAATAGTGCAATTGATATTTCAAAAAAATCTTATACTACATTCAAGAACGAAACATATTGAGATTATGCATCATTTTTTTAGAGAAAATATTGAACAAAAGCAAATGAGGGTAGAATATGTTCCTACTGAACGTCAGTTAGCAAACATTTTCACAAAACCATTGGATTTAAATCGATTTATTTCTTTAAGAAAATCACTAGGTGTTTGTGAATTCTGGTTTTTTTAAATATGTTTTCATTGGATAAAAATGATAAGTTTGAAATTTCAATCTTAATAAGAAAGCGAAAAATAAAGTGTAAAGTATGATGCTATTTTGGTAAACACTCAATTTAAGTATACTTAAACGTTATTAAAGTACACCCACTCAATCTTAGTGTTTTACTTCTCTAACAGTTATGTGTTAAAAGACTCTGGTTGATTCCTTATATTCTTTTAAAAAATGGTAAAAAGAATAACTGTTATGAGTATAAACTCGGGTCTAAGTTGTGAATATTCAGTTTCATTTATAACATTGTAATGATATAAAACAAAATTCTGCTTAAATACTCCTCTATGTTCAAACTGATAGTAAGAGTATACATAAAAGGGTGATCAAGGAGTTCATTATATGAACAAGAGAATCTCTAAACAACGTCTTAGAAACTGAAGACTAACAATAAAAAAGAGTGTTTTTGAAAATAATAAAAAAAGTGAAGCAAAGAATTGAGTAAGTATACTTAATCTGACAAGCTAACCTGATATGTTATTTGCTCATTTTGAATAGATTCTTATTCCACTTAATCATTTTTATGGACATTATTTAATAAATAAAAGAGAAATAAACAAGGTGATTTTTTTTTAAACAAGTGATTTTTCTGAAGAAAAAAGGTTTAAGTGATGTGAAAAATTGAGGTTGCTGATTTGAAAGATGTGACAATTGCAGTTACCTTCATTTAAAGCTTTTGTGATTTATTTTTAAATTGTCTTACATCTCAGTATATATGTTCAAACCTAACTGTTGTTTTCAAAGAAAAAAAGTGCATTTTGTTTTTACAATAAACCCAGAAAAATTCATCAACACAAGAAAAAATGAAAGGAGATGCATCAAAAAGAAGAGCAATGAGCGATGAAAAAGCATTCATACACAAAAACGAAAGAATCTGCAAAGCTGATCCTAGGATTACATGAAATCCTCCAAGGATCAATGGGAAATTATTCAAACAGACGGTCGAAAAAGAGTATATCCGAAGATAACGCAAACAAATCACAGTCGATAACCTACAGTCTCTACTAAGTCTTTTTCTAGAACAAAAAGACGAGAGGAAAGTTCAAAATCATCTTCAGAAAAAAGTTATGCACAGAACGAAGCAGATGACACATCAGACACGAGATCTAAACATCAGAGACAACAACAACTTCAAAATCTCCAAACACACAAGGTATCCCTAAATTTACTCCTTTGAAGGCTTTTTTTAAGACATTCTATTCATAAATAAGAGTTTCTAGGTTCAATAACTTGAAAGATAGATAAATTCTGAGTGAAAGGGGCTTTAACATAGGACATTTTAAACACTTGCCGTTATGGGAAATACTTGTTGAAAGAAGCTTGAAAAATACGGTGACAAATACTGTCTCTGTATGTAAGGAATTAGTATATAAGTTCTTCACAATTTTAAACTCTGATATTGATAAGCCTGAGTCAGAGGCTTTTGGACAAGTATATGTTTGGGGGAGATTTATCCAGTTTAATAATGAGCTGCCCATGACAGATTTCAAACTCTAAACTCAACTGTGAATACGCTCTTTTAAACAAGATTTGCAGAATCAACTAGATACCAAAAAGAAAACGGATGGTACCCGACATGATACAACAGTCTTACTATTTTGTATGAAAAATGGAATTCCTGTCAATTTTGGAAAGGTTAATCCTTGATTAGATCAATGGCATTGGATTGTCGAATGCAAGGAAGTTTATCTTGCCATTTCCATGTCTTATCCATAATATTTTGATTCAACAAGTCTTAGATCTTATTGGAAAAGAGGAAAGGAGAAAAAAGATTCCTCCCTGGATAATTTTTGAAAAACGCTACGTAAACAAGATGTTAGCTAATGAAGATATTGGAAATAATTAGAATGATGTTACACATAACATCATCAATTTGTAAAAACGGCTAGCTGGAGTGATGACAGAGATTCAACTCATTCAGAAAGATCTGAAGGCGTTAGCGAAGCTAACCTAGAGTAAATCACTAACACTAAGTTCATCTTAGTTCTGTTTAGTCTGAATTTGGAACTAACGGTTCTTTTTTGTTTGAATTTCTTATCACACAAACAGGGGGAGATGCAAGGACTCAAACTACATGTGCAAGTAAAGCAACGAAAAAGAGGCCACAACAACATAAATTTTAATTTTTAAATGCACTTGCAGGTTTTGAACTCTTGTTTTATTTGTGAACTTTGAATTTGGTATGAACTGTGTGGACTTATTTGTGAATCAGGATTTTTTATGTTCGGTGAATTGGTAATTCTTGATAATTTGTGATAAGAATTCAAAGGGGAAGATTGTTAATGTTACATTTGAGGATTGTGTTAGATCAATTTTGAAGTTTCAGGTTGTTGAGAATCTCAAAGAGAAGAAATATGGCTTAGTTATTTTGAAAATTTAAAATGGAAGATAGGAAGAGTCAAACTGGAAGAGAACGAGAAGATATGGGGAGTCAAACTGAAAGTGGACGAGAAGATAGGAAGTAGATGAAGCTGAAGAAGAGGGAATCTGTTCGTGGATTTAGGTGAAGATTAGGTGTGGAAATATACTATATAAAAAGAGTTGAAACAACTAGGTTTAGGTATCGAGCGAATCCCGCAACAAGTGATATTTTGATCATTGGATTTTGTAAATGTACTTGGACAGATACAAGATACAAGTCTAAGAGAAAGAAACAATAATTTAATTATTTACGGTCTAACTCATAGGAGTTATTTGTGAAAAGTCTTAAATATATTGTAATAGAAAACAAATATATTTAAAAGGATTGATTCGTAAATAAAATTGATATTATTTTAAGTATATATTTCTCTTAGTTTTTAATATCTATCAACACTGTCGTATAAAAAAAACATATTAGATCTATAGATGTGATAACAACCATTTCACTTTCTATATATGTAAGCATGGTCCTGCTCTCTCGGTTTTTTATATATAATTCTCAGTAGTAAGATGAAACAATCCAAGCGAAGAAGAATAGTAATCTCTAAGAATTATATGATTTGAAAAAGAAAAAATTTATCTTATTCTATTTATTAACACGTACTATAATTATATATATACAGTACTTCATACATTTACTAGTCGAAGTATGTTACTTTTACTGACCCATTCTATATCCAGATTGTATAGAGATTTTTTTTAAAAAAAATTCAAAATCTAATTTTGTCGGATGTGAAAAGTTCAAACTATTTATATCGTGGAAATTTTATATCTGATTTTATGACCATTTTTTGCTTAATTTGTATTCAAAGACAAAAATAAATGAGCAAAATTATTCCAAAGAATGCCTTTTAGGAAAGAACAAACGAGAACTTCTGAAGAACCAAAATCTCAAAACACAGAACATAAATTCTTTTTTTTTTTTTATAATAACACATTCATTTACCCAAAATTCTTCACAAGTACAACATCATCCGCAATCCCTAACCCCATCTAGAGACCAGTTAACCCTTAACCAAGCTATAACCAACCCCAAACCGGAACTGGTTTTCTCATCATGAGCTTGTCAAAGTAGCAAAACAGCTTCCAGACCTAGCCAAAACCGGCGAACCCTCGTCGTCTTCCTTAGACGGACTACTCGGCATCGATCGAAGCATCCTCGGAGAATCCAAGCTCCTTTTCAAGATCTGTCTCATCGCAGAGATCAAATGAACGGTCGGATTCGGTGGAGGGCTCGAAGACTTGAACTTGTTGCACATGTTCATGTGCCTAGTCATTGCTTCCTCTGTAGTTATAAGCCTCTCGGTCCTTATAACCTCGTACTTCACAGCTTCTGCACAGAGTCCACAGATCCATTTTCCCATGTAACGCTCCCGGACCGTGTCGATGTATGACTGTGTACACTCCTCGGTTAATCCGCAGCAGTCGCATGTAATCGGTTCGGGTTCATCGGTTTGTGTAGCGGTGAGACTTGTCGGCGTTTGAACCGGGTTGTGGATCACATTTACTACTACTTCTGGTGCTGGTGTTGAGACCAGAAGTGTCGGATCACTGTATATGGTTGCAGACATGATTTTTCGATGACCCTGCAAGTAAAAACCACGAGAAAGGTTTGTAAAAGTGGTTTGATTTCGAATTCAAACATTATAAACAAGAAATAATGGATAAAGGAGATTTACCTGAAGAAGCAGATCAAAGATAAACGATCCTCTGTAACTCCGATTCTTATCTTCTTCACGTCTCTGTTTTTCCCCTGTTTCTGCAACAGAGGAAATATTAACCCTTTTTTGTGTCTCGTTTAGAGTTAATTTCTTGTAGACTTATATTTACAAAATTATTGAATATTATCTCTCTTTTTCCCACTCTCCATCGTCTAAATTCCCCTCTTCTCCGAAGAAAATCTCACAAAACAATACCATTTCAATTGAGGATTAAACCCCACAGAAACGAAGTCAGAAACTCCCTCTTAATTCCTTCGAGAAAGTCGAAAAAAGTTACCCCTTTTCGTACCCAAAGAGAAAACCCTAGTTCTCAGAAATCCCAAATTGCATTATAGACGAAAACCCAGAATTTTTTTAAATTTTTTATATTTCTTAGAGAGAGAGAAAGAATAGAGAGTGCAGGAGAAGAGAGCGCCAATGATTGAAGCTTTAAAGGGGGAGAAGGAAGGAGGAATGGCATATGCCACGTCAGATCGTTGATTTCTGACAGTTAATCCTGGCCGTCCATCTGGATACTGCCAGCTGGCGATGCGACCGACCACCTCTAATACCCAGAAAAATAAAAGGTCAATTATTTTGTATTTACTACAGCCGTTTCGGTTTGGTTTTTATTTGACTAACTCAACTAATCACTAACCGCCACGTGGACTCTAACAGCAATCCCTTAGGGCAATTAGTATAGCTAATTATTACGTGTATATATACACACACGAAAACTATATAAATTTATTTTCACTAATATCAAATTATCGGTTTATAAGATTTTTTGGGATGAAATTCAAATTTGTCAAAATTGATTAATTTTAAATTTAGACAACAATATAGTATGATTCGTACGAATTTCTTATTAAACCGAAACAATATGAACATATCAAAGATGGCTTCCATATAACGATATGGACTTTAATAGGATATCTTTAGAAAATAAATTCTAAATTAAAATTTCGTATTTTTTTATGTTTTCATTTAATATAATAACTACGAGAATAAATATAACTTTTGTTTATAAGTATTTAAGTATTTATCAGAAAAAGTGAAAATTACTTAGAATATATAATTAAATATAAATTTCTGTAATCATCTAACATTTCAAAAAATAGTTTAAAATATTTGAATGTATCATATAAAACTCTAACTGAATTATATAATTCATTGCAATTGTATATAATATATATTTAAAATATTTTTAGTGGATAGGTTGAAAATAATGATGATTACAAAGAATACTATACCTATAATGGCCACGTATATAATAGATTTTTTATATGAAATAATTGTGGGGAATAATTAAGCAATAGAATATGCCTTGTAGGCGATCCCTTGTGGATCCAAATCAACCCTTCATGGCTAATGGGAAAGTGGCAACTTGCAAATAAACAAAATATTTCTTTATATTTTATTTTATCATAATTCAATTAAATAATACATGGACCTAATATTGCCAAGCACATTAAGGCAAAATTTTTTTTTAAAAAAAAGTAAAAAAGGAAAAAGCAAGACAAATTATTATTATGGGCATTGGGCATCAATTTTGATTAAGACTTGCACAATCATAGAATAATATCAATGGGGCAACCTATCCTATTTTATTCTTTTATAAGTGGAAATTGGGAATAAATAAAAGATTATTTTTTTTCCTGTGATGTGTTATCATATCATAAATTACCTCAATCTTTAAACCATATATTTTAAAATATAATTCCAAATGAAGCAATAGGTGATATATATATATATATATATACACACGCAATGAGTTACCTTATAATAATAACAATGGAGCAGGAGCTATATTGTGACAATTTTTTTGTTGTAACAATATGCATCATAAATTTTGTTTATATCAACAAAATTACCCTTTTATTGTTTTTATAGTAGAATAGTCGAAAAAACGTATGTATCTCATAATTATATGTTGTAATATATATTTCTTAAATAGTTGAGTAAGACAAAAAAGGAGTTGGATCATGTAGTTAGCCAAAATCGAATCGAAACAAGTCATATGTATGCATCATGTAGGTGTGCTAGATACTTGAAGATTATACATCATTGTAAATGTGTGTGTATATATCAGTATATAGAACAATAATGGTAACATGATCGAAATCTTCAACATGTGTTTCACGTGACAATAAAATTATTTGTGATTGTCATAATGATTTATAAATCGTTGAAAAATAAAACCCTCTTTTGTAGACATGTAATTACTTTGAGTAAAAAATCACATGTCGTGTCTTATATTCATTACTCCTCTCAATAATTATTTTTCACAAATCAATAATTGAACGACCCATGAAAATTAAAAATTGTTAGGTTATATCCGAAGGTTATAAATATGATTATATATATGCAGACAAAATATCTATTTGATTATAAAAATAACATAAATAACGTAGAAATATTATAAATTATAGCTGTTAATTGATCTTATTTTTAAATTTGATGTGTATTTACATTTCATGTTCTCGAGTATTCTTTTGAAGGAAACTTTAAAAAAGGTTGGAGAGAAATTCGTGCCTTAGTCCAAAATTTAGGATTTAAAATTAAGGTCAACCGCAAAATAGGTTGCATTATATTTATATAATATGTTAATATAGACTATGTAAGAAAGTAATATATTGATGTGGCTTCTCTAATTATGAAATGCATTGGTTTTACTAAAAAACAGGGAAAGGTCGACGAGACAAAAGCCGGCTGAATTTTTAGTCTGCAAAACGCCAAATACATATTTTTTTCTCACTCCAACACAAAAATTGTCGGTAAATATTTTATAGGTTAAAACATTTTAAAAATATTCTTTTTCAGAAAGAAAAAAATTTTAACTTTAAAAATATCTTTATAAATGTGGATATTCCCAAAATATCATTATAACTTTATACCCAATTCGATCCAATGATCCAGTTTGATCCTGCGGCTTTTGTCCCTCTGCGACCCTCGTTTCTCTGTGACCCTTGGACCCCTGCGACCATTGTTCCTCTGCGACCTTTGGATCCCTACGACCCTTGTCCCTCTGCGACCCTTGTTTCTCTGCGACCCTTAGACCCCTGCGACCCTTGTCCTTCTACGCCCTTGGACCCATGCGATACTAATTTATTATTTACAAATTATTTACAAATAATATGAATAAAATTTTGAAAATACAGCTCAAATCAAAATATGTTGGACTCGTGTGATCCTTCCGACCATTGCGACCCTTCCGACCATTGCGAATCTTCCGACCATTTCGACCTTTTCGACTAGTCTTTTCAATGTCAGACTACTACTTTTTCCAGGTTCTAGCTATGCTTTTTGTTTTACCAATGCCACATTGAAGACATATCTTAAAGGTTTTTTAATGTGGTCAATACATGCACCTTGGTCATTCTTTGTATTTATTGTCTTTTTGGAATTTTAGGAGTCCATTTATTTTTCGTTATAAATAGAGGAGGAAAAACCGAAAAGCTACAACAAGCACCAAATCTTCTATTGTTTCGAGTCTTTCATTCTCTCAAAAGGGCGATTTCTAACATCTAACCCTAAATTCTCTGAAAAATCATTGTTACCTTTGTGACCGTTAAGGTCACATGGTCGACCTAGGGCATCGTGCTGCCTATTTGTTACTCAATGTCTTGGTAATCGTCGGACTCAGTCTGCATGCAGATACACACAAGTACTTACAACTTGGATGGAGGACTTTGTGATGTATCTGCACTACATAAGGTCTTGGTAATCGTCGGACTCAGACATCAAGTTGTATCTGCGTTACCTAAGGTCACGGTTGGAGGTCATTTGCTACCGTGGAACTCACCATACATGACTCAAAGCCCAAAATGTCAATGGAGCATTTCGTGAAGCTTGGAGAAGTCACACATGACTCTTCTTACGGGGAAGGGCTCCGATGTGTCTTTAAAATTCGGCAAATTTGACCTTTTCTTCTTTCCTTTTTTTCTCGAACTTCTTTTTTCCTTTTTCTTCTTCTTCAACTTTTTTTTTCTTTTTTTTTAATCGTTGTGACCTTTGAGACCTTATGTAACCTTATGTAACTTTTGTGACCTTTGTAACCTTTGAGACCTTATGTAATCAATATTTAAACGTTGAAAATGTCTTCTTTTGCATCTATTGTTCGTAAGATTATGACCCAATATGACCCGTTATGCGACGTTCAATCGGATTAAATTATAATCAGGTTTAAACGGGTACGACTCATGCGACCACACATAACCCTTGTATGACTCATGCGACCCAATATGATCACATATGACCCATGGACGACTCATGCGACCAAATATGACCCTTAGACGTCTAATGCGAACACATAAGACCCTTGTACGACTCATGCGACCCTATATGACCACATATGACCCATGGACGACTCATGCAACCCTATATGACCACATATGACCCATTGAGGACTCATGAGACCACATATGACCGATGGACGACTCATGCGACCACATAATACCCTTGTTTGACTCATGCGACCTATGCGACTCATGTGACTTGTCATTTTGCTGTCAGACTCCTGTCTTGCCACCAATGTGACCCTTCCGACCCATGTGACCCTTCCTACCCATGGACTTGTCGTTTTGCAGTCAGAATCTTTTCTTCCGACCCATGTGACTTGTCCTTTTGCTGTCAGATGAATTAATTCCAAATGAGGGTCGCATGGGTCGCATGGGTCGCATGTATTGATGAAAAGTTCGGCGGGAATTCTGGTGAAAATGAATTAATTCCAAATGAGACATATAACATTTTCTTCAAATGTCGATATTATTTATATTATTATCTATATTGATTCTAAACTAGACATATACATTTCAAATATATTGTTAATGGCATATTGATAATGGCATGGGTCGCTTGGTCGCATATATGCCAAATTAGGGTCGCATGGGTCGCATGGGTTGCATGATCACATATATTGATGAATAGATGCGAACTCGACGAATTTACAGGTTTAGGATATAAAATGACAAAAACCAATCAAAACAATACATTTACAAAGATTCTAATTCAAAACAATACATTTACAAAGATTCTAATTCAAAATAATACATTTGCAAAGGTTCTAAATTAAAACAATACATTTACAAAGATACTAAATCAAATGAGGGTCGCATGGGTCGCATGTATTGATGAAAAGTTCGGCGGGAATTCTGGTGAAAATGAATTAATTCCAAATGAGACATATAACATTTTCTTCAAATGTCGATATTATTTATATTATTATCTATATTGATTCTAAACTAGACATATACAACTCAAATATATTGTTAATGGCATATTGATAACGGCATGGGTCGCTTGGTCGCATATATGCCAAATTAGGGTCGCATGGGTCGCATGATCGCATATATTGATGAATAGATGCGAACTCGACGAATTTACATGTTTAGGATGATAAAATGACAAAAACCAATCAAAACAATACATTTACAAAGATTCTAATTCAAAACAATACATTTACGAAGATTCTAATTCAAAATAATACATTTACAAAGGTTCTAAATTAAAACAATACATTTACAAAGATACTAAATCAAAACAATACATTTACAAAGATTCTAAATCAAAACAATACATTTACAACGTCAATCGAAGACTCTCCACGCATTCTATTTCCACTGGAGAGATAGTTCATTGAGGGTCGCATGGGTCGCTTGAGTTCACTGGAGAGATATTACATTAGCAGAGAGTGACCCAACACCGTCACCTACGTCA
>CM071869.1:35604252-35619439 GCA_036759665.1 Gynandropsis gynandra
AATAGATGCAAAATAAGACATTTTCAACGTTTAAATATTGATTACATAAGGTCTCAAAGGTTACAAAGGTCCATTACTATCCTCTAAATAAAACTTGGAACCTGAGCTCCAATCTATTCATTTCTTCTTCCTCATCAACCCACAGTTTATTCGGGTTTTGTCATACTCGTCCTTCACAAGCTTCACGAAATGCTCCATTGACATTTTTGGCTTTGAGTCATGTATGGTGAGTTCCACGGTAGCTCTATTTGGCTGAAGGATTTTAAAGTGATATAACTTTCCAATGGAGGATCCATCAACATCATCATCATCATCATCAAACATGAAAAAGAATAAAAAACGAGCTAGAAAGAGGTTTAAGAAGAAGAACATGAAGAAGAATAAAAAAAAGCCAGAAAGAGGTTGAAGAAGAATAAAAAAACGAGCCAGAAAGACGTTGAAAAAGAAAACGTTGAACCATAAGGTCACAACGGTTAAGAAAAGAAAGAGGAGCATGATAAAGAATAAAAAATGAGCCAGAAAGAGGTTGAAGAAGAAGAACATGAAGAAGAATAAAAAAACGAGCCAGAAAGAGGTTGAAGAAGAATAACATGAAGAAGAAGAATAAAAAAAGAGCCACGTTGTAAGTACTTGTCTGTATCTGCATAAAGACCGAGTCCGACAATTACCAAGACCTGGGTCGACCATGTGACCTTCGTGATGAGACAAGAGATGATTTGGTGCTACAAATTGTTGTAGCTTTTCGGTTTTTCCTCCTCTATTTATAAACTCATATTCAACAAAAAATAAATGGACTCCTAAAAAAAATTCCAGAAAGACACTAAATACAAAGAATGGCCAAGGTGCATGTATTGACCACATTAAAGAACCTTTTAATATATGTCTTGAATGAATGAATGTATTGACCATATTAAAAAGCTTTGATATTTGAGTCAATTATTTGTAAATAACTTGATAAATTATTATTTTCAAAATTTTATTCATATTATTTTCAAATTTTATTCATATTATTTGTAAATAATAGGTCGCATGGGTCGCATGAGGCTCTGTGACCCTTGTACCAAATATTAAAAAAAACAATGTACCAAATATTAAAAAAAAACAATGTACCAAATATTAAAAAAACAATGTACCAAATGTTTACATCTACCAGTCCAAAAAAAAATGTACCAAATATGAAGTTAGTCTTCTTCGGGTTCAATGGTACGTTCTCTATTACTATATATATCAGCTGCCATCTTCTCATGCATGGAAGTAACCTTGTCGTCGCAAATTAAGCGAAACAGATTCCTATCATTTAATAACGAGACTTCTACGAATTTTTAGGAGAAAACACTACAGTCATTCCCGCTTTGGTTCTGTGGCAGACCTTCATAATATACATACCTCTATTCATCTTCTCCAGAAGCCAAAGAAGGAAGCCCTCCGAGAATGAGCATCTTGGGGACAACTTTAAGTTTCATCTGGCAGTCGTATACCATGATGCATCGGGTTTTGAAATCTGCTTTGATGGCTACCCAATGAAATCCTACCCATCGATTTTTGTCTGATGGAATGTTTAGAACCGAGACAAAACCTTCATAATCACTAATTGGTGCCTTGGCGTTCAAAAACTCACTAAGCTTTTCCGGTAAAGTTTCCATATCCTCGTACATCCACATCGAGAGCGTCTGCATGAAAGCAACAGGACAAACGTAATAATTCTGATTCGCGCTGGGATCCAATGCCAAGCGAGAAGACAACTCCATCAACGCCTCATCCAATTGCTGCAAAAAAAAAAAAAAAAAAATTAACACACACACATGACACAAAACTCTGTGAAACTAAGGGTTTAAAAAACTTACTTCATCTTCAAGCCATGCGTTGGCCTTTAATATAATCTCCCAAAACTTTGGCCCCCGGGGAATATCTAGCTCAGATTTCCACCACCGCTCATGTCGAGGTGCCTTCAGGAACCAATGTAGGCTAGTCAACTTTTCACCGCTAGCCTCAATGAACGTAGGAAATCGGCTTACCAAGCCCTTTACTAATCCCCTGGGATTCCACACAAACTCCTCTTCCCCTTCAGGTTCTTGAACCGCCGTTTTATCGGGTTCTTGAACAACCTTCTTTTCGGGTTCTTGGACTCTACCAGCATCTTTCTTTCGCCCTCTCCCTCACATTGTTCTTGCTATTTTTGCCGGCGGAGGTTCAACATATGGCGCACCTGTATAAAATTTACCTCATTAAACATATGGCGACCAATGCGACCCATGCGACCCATTCTCCCCATGCGACCAATGCGACCCATGCGACCTATGCGACCCATGCGACCTATGCGACCCATGCACCCTATGCGACCTCAAATGACTGTACTTACTTGGTTCGTTACATTGATTATGTAACACATGCGACCAATGCGACCCATTCGACTTTAGCGACCCAGTGACACATGCGACATATGAAACCCATGGGACCCATGGGACTCTAACGACCCTGCGGCTTATGCGACCCTACGACTCTAACGACCCTACAGCTTATGCGACCCTATGACTTATATGTCTCGATGGAAATTGACACTTAAATGACTTTTCACTAAATATTACTTACTTGGTGGAACTCCATCAGGAGCAATGTTTCCCAAATCCTCTTCTGAACAATCTCCGCTTGGCTCTTTTCTTGACATTGGATTTGGACGCCGAAGGAATTCAAAAGCAAAATCACCAACAGTGTCGGAAGATTGGGTTTCGGTGATCGCAACTTTCTCGGCAGCCTTTGATTTTGGATTAGGCACATGAATCTCGACATCCTTAGAAGGTCTCTTACGGCGTTGATGATTCTCTTCTCCGACTTTCTTATTTCCCCTATTAATTTCTTCTCCAGTGTCAGAGGGAATGCATCATCATCATCAGCATCACTCACGCTCTCCTTCCTCTTAGTCCCTTTTTCCTTCTCCTTTTTTTGATCATAAGAGCTGCTTTTCGTGTCAGCAGTTCTTGCTCACGGATATCCTCCCAACAAATACCCTTCGGATTTCTCCCTCTGTGATCTTGTTTCCCTTGTGAACCCTGTGTAATTGTTACCTTAGAATCTCCAATCTGCCTTATCACATCTACATACTTCGGGTTAAAATTGGATTTAACCATCTTCTTGCACATTCTTGGGCATGATCGATGCGCATCACAACCTCAACATACCATCCCTTTCCGTCCAAACTAAGGATGGTTTCAAATGGAATTAACTGAAACATTAAAACAAAATGATAAGAATGCAAAAAGTACGAAAACATTCAAGTTATTCGAATAATATATACAACTTACCATTAGTGGGATCATGAAACCGCCACAATACCCTTTTGGTTTCGGTGATTCCCCGCTAACGTGCTTGCGGCAAGTATCCACAATAATCTCGAATGTTTAACGACCCCATGGAAAGCCTTTCACAAAATTCAAGTCATCAACCATGTCAACGAGATCATGGCTGATAGAGTTTTCTGCTGAAGGCTTGTGAGCCATAACTTGCGCCAACAACATCAAAGTTGCCAACCTCTTCCGGTCGTCGAAATTCTTCACCTTATCAAGCTTTTCAATGACTTGTTCGGGGGTCACCTTTCCACAGACGAAATGCTTCAGCTTGAATATGACACCCATCATGGACTCCCATCCTATGAGATATGGTCCGCATTTCAATCCAGAAATTAGTGTGTGTTCCACTATAGAATACCAGATGGGAATGCCGTTTATGACGAACCACAACTCTGTATTGTCCCGTATAATCACAGAGTGATTTAGTAGTATAGACATTTGAACCTTCGTCAATGTGGAGTCACATTGTAAGTGGAATAAATGCCTAAATTGTGACTCCTTCTCGAAGTAATGCAACTCGTGTTCATTTAAGATTCCTCTCAGCGTCCCTATTGTCTCGTGAGGATAACACTTGGTGGTGATCTTTGGCATTCTGTCCATGTGCTTGAATTCATACCAACCGACTCACTGAGTCGAAGATGTTCATGCAACTCCTGTGACCCTTGCGACCTAACTGACTCACTAACACTGACACCCATTTCAAATCAATAAACTGAGTCGAAGATGGTCATGCAACTACTGCGACCCTTGCTACTCAACCGACTCACGGAGTCGAAGATGTTCATGCAACTCCTACGACCCTTGCGACCTAACCGACTCACTGACACTAACACTCACCCATTTCAAATCAATAAACCATTTTGTGACTCGAAAGCTTGCAAAACCCTAGAAATCGAACTACTTACACTTATTGACGCCATTGAAGATTGACTCGTGCTCTCTTCGTCACTGCTGCTGCTGATTCTAGCTATTTTCCTTCTCGCCAACTTCAAATCGATCCCTCTTAAGTTCGACATCACTTATTTCTTTCTTGCTATAACCTTTTAAACTGGTTTCACGGTGAAAAACTGTTCGGCTTTCTCGGTTTCACGTCGAAAAACTGCCGAACGTGGGTTTTTCCACGTTCGAACATTAAGGGCAAGTTTGTCTTTGCTTCAGTTTTTTTTCGGATTTAATAATTATTTTAGGGAAGGGTTTTTTTTGAAGTGGTTTAGCCCTATAAGGGTATTTCTGATATTCCACCGTCTTAGATACTATAAGAAGTGAGAAAATGTTAAATAAAACTAAATATTTTTTGTTTCGCGATTTGTTTACTATAATTCTATATGCGTTTTCATAATTATTATGACAAACAAACTTTCAAATTTATTATTTCTTTATAATTTGATCATTTTTATTCAATCTATATGTTAATGCAATAATTTAGGAACATAGAATATATTTTGAAAATTAGGTTGTTGAGAAATATAAGGAGCAAAAAGTTTCAAGAGAAGAATGAGGAGAAGATAAAGGAGTCAAAGAGAAGAATGAGGGGGAAAAAAGGGAGTCTAAAGAGGAACAAAAGGAGTCAGTATATGAAGAAAAAGAGAAAAGGTGCGGCTGAAAAACCGACGGGTTTACCTGGATACACGTGAAGAATTAATAAGTTAACTTGACAAAAGCGTAGTTAACTTATCGTAGCGAGTATCAAACAAGTACGACAAACGAAGTGAATGCAGATCACAGAGTCACAAGTGTACTTAGAGTAATACCCTGAAAAAGAGAGTGAGAGACAAATAGTGTTTACATCTAACTCAAGGGGAGTTATCTGCGGAAATCTTTAGTACATTGTAAAAGAAAACAAGTGTACTTAAAAGATTGATTGGTAAATAAAGCTAGTATTGTTTTGTGCATTTTGGTTTTTTCGAAATACTGGTTGATTAAGTTATCTGTCTACAAATTTTCAATTGGTATCAGAGCTGTTAACCTAAATTTAGAGTAATTCTAAGATCAGGTTTGAGATCCTAGAAGACAACAATATTGAAGGACCAAGAGATCTGTATTCATTTAGAAAACCAGACATGCTTGATGCGTCAAATTATGGTTATTCGAATGAAGATGCTTGGAGTGCCGTAAAGAATGGGTGGAATCCACCAACAGTGATCGATGAAAATGGAAATGTCAAAGAAAAACCTTCAGACCAATGGACGCCCAGTGAGAAAAGAAATTTAATGTTTAATGCTAAAGCTTTAACAACAATTTTTTCTTATGTAGACATAAATAAATTTAAGCAAATCCAAGGATGTGAATCTGCAAAAGACGCATGGGACACTCTAAAGACCATACATGAAGGAACTACAAGTGTCAAAGGAACTTGTCTAGACATTCTAAAACATCAGTTTGAAAAACTGGAAATGGGTGAATACGAAAGCGTCAAGGAATCGAGTAGCCGAAAGAATACAGTTGCTAATGAAGTAAGTGTACTTGAACAAAAATTTGATGATAAGAAGCTCGTCAAAAAGCTACTCAGATACCTACCAAAGAAATTTCATGCTAAAAAAGTTGCGATGAACATATCACTAAACACGGATACTACAAATTTTAAAGAAATTGTTGGGATTTTGGTGGCCTATGAATTGGAACTTCAACTCGAACAAGGCGAATCAGCAAAAGAAGGAAGTAAAGGTGTGGTTCTTCAGGTCACCAACGAAAACTCCAGACTGGATAATCTTGAGAAAAATATAGTTCTACTGACAAGAAGATTTGGGAAGTTAATAAAAACCGCTCAGGAGTGAGAAGATCATCTACAAATGAACAAGGAAATAAGAAGGATAACAGATCCAGAGCTCAATGTCATGAATGTAAAGGATTTGGACACTTTAAATCTGATTGTCCAAGTATCTAAAAAAAGAGTGTTTTGAAAGGATTACGAGAAACACAAGGCTACAAATATAAAGGATTTGGATATACAAATAATGTTTGTGCCGACGAAAATATGGTCAAGGGAAAATCACTAAATCATGTTTAGCGAATCAAATTCAGAATCTGAAGATAACAGTGAAGAAGAATTATCAAGTTTTGTTGCATTCATTGGAATAATTGATGAAACTGATAAAGGAAAGCACCAAAGCAGATGAAACAAAAACTGAAGAAGAGGAAGATGACGTAGATGCGGAAACCATCCACAACGAATGGTTAAAAATGAGCAAGCTTAACGTTCAACCAGTCAAAACAAATGAAAAGTTGGAAGCTCAAATTGCAGAAATGAAACAGGAGATAACGCTAAAAGAAGAAGTGTGTTACATCAAGAGTCAACTTGAAGAAACAATTAAACAACTAAAAATGCTCTCGAATGGCAGTAATAAACTTAATCACCTGCTATCAATAGGAAAACGAAAAGGAGATAACCATGGAATTGGTTATACAGGAAATTCAGGTGATATAGAGAATAATTTTTTTTGGAGGAAATTTACTAGAGACTGTGAGGCAGAAAAAATCACAACCGAGCAACACATTCAAAAGGGAACATGATCTCCGAGTATTCAATGAAAACAAAATACATAATGGAAAATCTCATTTTCATGGATACAATTCGGGAAGACAGTGTCAGACTCCATACCACAGATACAACACTAGAAGGTAATATCAGGTTCCGTATCATAGATATAACACTGGAAGGAAGTATCAGACTGTGAATCACAAGAAGAATAAAGTGAAATGCTATTTCTATGGAATTAGAGGACACATACAGATCACATGCAACAAAAAACTCAGGTATGACTCAGGTAAGTACATGTCTTCTAAATTAAAACAAATTTGGATCAAGAAAAGTGATTTGTATTGCAATGTTGCCTATGTTCTGCACAAAAAGATAAATCTAATATCTGGTACTTTAATAGTGGATATTCTAGACATATGATAGGTTCAAAAGAACTTCTATCAAATTTCACAGAAATCAAGAATGTAGAGAGTGTCATTTTTGGAGAAGGGAACAAAGGAAAGATTGTTGGAAAAGGAGACATAAATTCTCCTGAACAACCTCTTCTGAAAAACGTGCAATATGTAGCAAGATTGACATCTAATCTAATTAGTATCAGTCAATTGTGTGACGGCAACCATCAGGTTCAGTTTAATAAAAAAAGAATGTCAAGTAATGAATTTTGATAACGAATGTATTCTTACAGGTGCATGTTCTTTAAACAACTACTATGTATGGAGTGAAGAGAAGATTTGTCTCAAGGCAACAGACGATACTCTATCCTTGTGTCATCAAAGACTAGGACATGTTAACTACCGTTCTCTTATGAAACTATCAAGTTTAACTATGGTCAAAGGTATCCCTAAATTGAATCTTGATAGAACTGAAGTCTTTAAACCCTTTCAATTGGGAAAACAGGTCAACGTACATCACAAGAAAATTCCTGACGTGAAGACATATAAAATTATGGAATTGGTACATATGGATTTGATGGGTCCAATAAGGACTGAAAGCTTTGGTGGGAAGAGATACATCTTTGTGGTTGTTGACAATTTTTTAAGGTACACATGGATAAAAGTTTTAAGAGAAAAATCTAACACATTTGAACTATTTCAGTACTTGTTTCTTTAAGTGAAAAACACAAAAGGTAGTATGAAAAAATCAGGATTGATCACAGGAAGGAGTTTGAGAATGATGTATTTCAAAAATTTTGCCAAAAACATGGTATTATTCATGAGTTCTCTGCATCCAAAACACCACAACAAAATGGTATTGTTGAGAGGAAGAATAGAACTTTGCAAGAGATGGCTCGTGCTATGTTGCATGGAAAATCTATCTCCATTAGTTTTTGGGCAGAAGCTATAAATATCGCTTGTTATATCATTTACCGTGTGTATATTCGACCAGGTATGTCGAAAACTCTTTACGAACTGTGGAAATATAAAAGTCAAAATTTAAGCTATTTTCATGTCTTTAGATGCACTTGATATGTTTTGAAGGACAAGGAATATCTGGGTAAGTTTGATGCTAAGAGCGATGAAGGAATCTTTCTAGGTTATGGTACCAATACAACTGCGTACAGAATATTTAACCTGCATACCAAAACAGTTGTTGAATCTGTGAATGTGTTTTTTGATGAAGATCATTTGACTGATAGTATTATGTTTCCATTTTCTACAGATACAATGTAAGAACAATCAGAAACAATTAATGAACAACCAAGTGTACCTGCTGAGCAAACTGGTGCTGAGTACAGAAGGGAAGGTGATCATACAGAGTGCGACAATCATAAAAATGACTTAGAACAGACGATGATGCAGAGGAATCATTCAATTGATGATATCATATCTAACATTGGAGATGGTAGAAAAACTCGAAATAAACCAAGGGTGAATTATCATGATATGGTCAAATTTGCACGCTTTACATCTCAAATAGAACCCAAGTGTGTTTGTGATACTTTAGATGACGAATCCTGGATCAAGGCTATGCATGAAGAACTAGAGCAATTCGTTAGAAATGATGTTCGGACATTGGTGCCTCGTTTTGTGGATATGAATATTATCGGCACAAAACGGTTATTCAAAAATAAAACTAAAGAACAAGGTGAAATTGTTAGGAATAAGGCAAGATTAGTTGCGCAGGGCTATACACAAGTCGAAGGTATTGATTTTGATGAAACTTTTGCATCTATTGTCAGACTAAAATCAATTAGACTGCTGCTTGGAGTTACGTGTTTCTTTGGTTTTAAATTATTTAATATGGATGTCAAAAGTGCCTTCTTAAATGGTATTTTACAAGAGGAAGTCTATGTTGAAAAACCAAAAGGCTTCGAAGATCCACATCATCCAGAACATGTTTACAAGCTGAAGAAAGCTTTATATGGATTGAAGCAAGCTCCACGCGCATGGTATGAAAGGTTGACAACTTTTCTAATCTAGAACGACTACAAAAGAATGGGAGTAGATAAAACTCTGTTCATTCATAATTCTGATGATATTCTTCTAGTTGTGCAAATTTATATTGATGATATTGTATTTGGCTCAAAATCGCAGGAGAAAGTCAATTGGGTTGTTCAAACCATGAAGAGAGAATTTGAGAGGAGTATGTTTGGTGAGCTAAGTTATTTTCTCAGATTGCAGGTAAAACAAATTGATGAAGGACTATTCATATCTCAGAACAAATACGCGAAAAATCTTGTGAAAAGATTTGAATTAGACCAAAATAAGTCAGCGAGTACTCTCATGTCAACAACAACTAAGCTGACAAAGGATTCAAATGGAGAAGATGTAGAAATGAAACTTTACAGGAGTATGATCGAAAGCTTACTATATCTTACTGCAAGTAGACCTGATTTGTGTTTGAGTGTAGGGATCTACGCCAAATATCAAGCAAAACCCAAAAATCACATTTGCTAGTTATGATAAGTAACAACAGAATATGAGATTGTGTACACCAGAGATACTAATTGTGAACTTGCTAGTTTCAGTGATGTAGATTGGGGAGGAAATGCAGATGATAGAAAAAGCACTTCTGGTGGTTGTTTCTTTCTTGTAAACAATTTGGTGTCATGGCACAACAAAAAACATAATTCTACGGCACTGTCTACTGCAGAAGCTAGATATATTGCTCTGGGAAGTTATTGCACTCAACTTTTTTGGATGAACCAGATGCTGATGGATTATGGTATGAGTTCTAAAACCTTGTTGCATGGTGTGATAACACACGTGCCATAGATATTTCGAAAAATCTAGTTTAACATTCCAGGACAAAGCATATTGAGATTAGGCATCATTTTTTGAGAGAAAAGGTTGAACAAAAGCAAATGAAAGAGGAATACATACCTACTGAACGTCAACTATCAGACATCTTTACAAAACCTTTGGATTTGAATCTGTTTGTTTCTTTAAGGAAATCATTTGGTGTTTGCAAATTTTGAAAATTTTGTTGATATTTGTGATAAAATAATGAATTTGTAAATCTTTGATGGTCGTATAAAGAAAAAGAAAAATAAAATATAGGTATGGATGGTTTAAGTACACTTAGATGACTCATGCTCAACCTATTGAATAAATACTCATGTTTTAAGTTTCCTCCTAGGTTACTTAAGTGCACTTAATTAAATCACTTACTCCTCTGATAGTTTATGTGTTTATTTCTATGCAGAATTAAGAAAAAATTGTTATGAGTATAAGCTCGGGTCTAAGTTGAGAGGTATTCAGTTTCAGCTATAACGTCCTATGATACAAAGCTAAATTGAGCTTAAATACTCCTATGTTAAATTCATTAAATAAGATTATACCTAAAAGGCAATTAAGGAGTTTGTTATATGAACAAAGGGTTATCTAAACGATGTCTTAGAAGGTGATGCTTTTTAATAGAAAAAGAAATAAAAGAAAAATATGGCTAAAGTGTGTTTTGAGTGAAATAAAAACTTGCGTAAGTGTACTTAAATAATCAATCTTGTGAAATATTTGACTTGATCTTAACGGTCTGATTATTTATTATTCATCATTTATATCATTTTTTAAATAAATTAAATAAGTAATCAAGTGATTTTTTAAAAACATTGTGGTTTTCTGTGAAAAAGTGTTTTGTGATTTGATGTGTTGGTGGCTGACATGACTAATGCAGATATTCTCATTTTTGAAACCTTCTATGAAATTTTTGAACTGCTATTATTCATCTGCAGAGTAAACTTTTAAAAACCTTAACTGCTACTTGTGAGAGAAAGGGGTGAATTTATTATTTTTTTTTTTGCAGATTCTTCAACAAATAGAGAAATCATGAACACCAAACGATCTGAAATCCGAGCTGTGGGGGATGATGCTACCATCCTATACAACAATGTACCAGTACACGTAGGGGGCCTTGATATTACAGACGACCCCCAAGGATAAAGGGGAAAAGGTATAAAACTATGGCATCGAAGAAACCTGCTCCCAAGAAAAGGCAGAATCAGCATACAACCACACCCCATGTGGTTCCTGTAGAAACACATTCCGTCCCTGATCCTCAACAAGGATCCTCCAATTTTTCATCGTAGAAATATGTCCGAGAAAATATGCAAAATCAGGAGAGATCATCCATACCCCGCGTCTCGTCCCCAAAGAGAGGTACTCCTATATCTCATTCGAAAGCTTTTTCTCAAAAATTTTACAAGGAGGCATATTCATCTAGATTTAAGAGTCTTAAGGAACGAGAGATCTTTTTTGAACGAAGGTTGAGTGTAAATCAGTTCAAACATCTGTCCATATGTAAGATGTTGAGAAAACTCACTCACACAATTATATCGGTTGTTTCTGTATATAGAGAACTGATTTATAAGTTTTATGCAAATTTACACCCGGAAGTTTATGATGTTGGGTCTACACTATTTGGGAAGACCTACATTAGAGGTAGGATTGTTTAGTTTGATGCAGAGACCATTAATAGTTCCTTGGCACACCTCATGTTGACATTACAAGAGCTAATTCCAGGTTGAATTGGAAATATGCATTACTGAATAAGACGAGCCGTACCAACTGGGTCCCGAACAAGAAAACGGTTGGGATTAGACAAGACACCACCATTCTCCTCTACTGCATTAAGAACAATGTCCCCATAAACTTTGGCAAGGTGTTTTAGGACTCCATAATTGGTCGTGGACCGTCCAACTCAACAAAGTTTATCCTGCCTTACCCTTGCTTGATTCAGAATATACTGATTCAACAAGTACCAGACATTGTAGAGTAGGGCGAACTAAGACAGAACATTCCTCCTTGAATCATTCTGGAAAAGCACTAGGCAAATATACCATATAAAGCATCATTCATCTAAAAAGGAGGGTAGCTACAATCATATCTGATCTGGAAAATGTTCAAAAGGAATTGACGGTCCTCCTACCGAATAATCATAGTAAAACATTGAAGTCTTATAACTTCTATTTTGTTTTTCGGTTTGTGTTTCTGATATACATTTTTTTAATTGCTTATCACAGAAACAGATGTAGAAGAAGATTCTGAACAGAGGGAACCATCGACGAACAAAAACTACAGGGAAAAGATCAAGGATGTAATGTGTTCCTATGTGTTGACATATGTTTTTTTAAGTGCACTTATGAACTTATTATATTTGAGTGTACTTAATTACGTACCTGTTTGAACTCCTTTATGCTGAATGGTTTATTGAATTATGTTTGAATTCTATGTGTTTTCTCATATGTGTTTATGTGATAAGAATTCAAAAGGGAAGATTGTTAATGCAATAATTTAAGAACGTAGAATATATTTTCAAAATTAGGTTGTTGAGAAATATAAAGAGCAGAAAGTTTCAAGAGAAGAATGAGGAGAAGATAAAGGAGTTCAAGAGAAGAATGAGGAGAAGAAAAGGAGTCAAGATATGAAGAAAAATAGTAAGGGCGTGCGGCTGGAAAACCAGCGGGTTTACCTGGACACACGTGAAGAATTGATAAGTTAACTTGAAATAAAAGCGTAGTTAACTTATCGAAGCGAATGTAGATCATAGAGTCGCAAGTGTACTTAGAGTGATACCGTGAAAAAGAGAGTGATAGACAAATAGTGTTTATTTACATTTAACTCAGGATGAGTTATCTGCGAAAATCTTTAGTGCATTGTAAAAGAAAACAAATATACTTAAAAAAATTGATTGGTAAATAAAGATAGCATTGTTATATACATTTTGATTTTTTCAAAATACTGATTGATTAAGTTGTATATATACAAATTTTCACTATAAATTGAATTATCTTTCCTTGGCGTTTTTTATTTTATAAATAAAAAATGATGATTATTCTCAAGTTTAGTTTTAAATTTTATATGTTATAATAATTTTCTCACAATTTATTTTTGTTTATATTTTGGATGGATCTTTCTTACTATTTGTTTAAACTATTTTTAATTCGGATATTTCTAATGTAAATATATTTTTCAAGAAAAAACTTTGAATTTGGGACGATAATTGAAATTTTATATCTTTCATATAACAGCCAAAATAAAAGTTACAGATATTTCTTCCATTTTGCATCACTAATATATTACATATATATTTATTTTAAAAAATGAGATTATTAGATTTGGGGTTGTATATATATTTATAACGGTGCACGCGAGGGAAAAGAGTCCTGCGGTTCAGGAATTTGGGTTTCACGTCTGATACCTTTTTCTGTTTAATATCTTTGTTGTTGTGTTTTTTTTTTGAAACGTAAGGCTTTTACGCAACATTATACAGCGAAACTACTGGTCATTATAAATATATATATGTTTATTTATAATTTAATATTTAGACTTGTGAGTTTCGCTAAATATTAACATCTTCTTACTACACGTAAGAAATGAAAGTAATATGCCTATTATGTAATATTTGAATAGTCTCGGGTTAAAAGTGTAATTATTAAAAGTTAATAATTATATAAGAAACGAAAATTAGGTTTCGTTATCAGATTACAGAATCACAAAACACTAAATCCTAGTAGCCGTCAAACAGAAAACGAAGAACGAAACAGTTTCGTTCTTGTCTATATCGATAGGAACGATCTGACTACCAGGTGACTATGTGATATAGAGTTATATTAAAATTAAGAATTTTGATGAATAATTGAGTTCTAAAACGATAAATTGTTTATCGTTAGGCTTTTCCTTCATCGTAGATGTTTTGAATAGGTTCTTGTTCACATGGTACGGCCTGACTACCAGGAGGCATGTAGTTCAATAATTCGATTCATACATCTACGACATCAGATGTCTAGTGGGAGGGAACAATTAGTTTTTGTATACGCCTGGACTACCCGGAGAACATAAACTTAATTGTTATCCGACCATGAGCTGAAGGATGAACTCAACTATATCGATAGGAACGACCTGACTACCAGGTGACTATGTGATATAGAGCCGAAGTAAAATAACTATAAATTTTATGGCGATAAAATTTATAAAGAATCTATTTTATATGTTTGGGAAACGTCTTGACTACCAAGGGGCTCAGGCATATAGTTATAGATTGATGCTAATTGGAAATAAGATTTCTAATGTTATCGTAACATTCATTAGCGAAAAATATCATATAGATGAAGTCCATGTCTTTATGATATTTACGATGTCTAACTCTCTGCTGCAAATTTCCCTTTCGTTAACAGATCTCCTGAGAATGTCTCAATTCAACTTGCGTCCAATTCTCGAGACCAACAAGCTGATTGGTGAAAACTTCGACGAATGGCAACGCAATTTGCGCATGGTGCTGACACGTGAGAAGCCGATCGATGTGATCGACAAACCGGCTCCTCCAATGCCATACCCAACGAACGACGAGGCTTTCAGTGAATACACAAAATACGAGGAAAAGTGTATCACTGTGAAGTGTCTAATCTTGGCGTCAATGAGTGGCGAACTCCATAAGCGACACGGAGCATATGGTGCTAAGCAGATCATGGGGCATCTTGAGAAGATGTTCGGTGAGGAGAGTCGGACAGCAAGGTCCAAGCTGTCAGGGATTTTGTTCAAGTCCGCTCTGCGTGAGGGATCTCCTGTGGGACCCCATGTTCTTCAGATGATTAGTCTGATAGAACAGCTTGAGAAGTTGGGGTGTACCTTCCGCAAGGAATTGCAGCAGGATATGATCTTGCACTCACTTCCGGAGTTCTTCTCCCCGTTCGTGGTCAACTATAACACGAACGAGCTGGACATTGAGTTGCATGAGATGCACAACATGCTCACTGAGTATGAGAAACAGATGTCCATTGGGAAGAGGGTATCGGGATCTATGCTGATGGTTGGTGAGTCCTCTTATCAGAAGAGGAAGGGCAAGAAAAGGCCCAGGACCAGGCAGAGCACACCTAAGTCTGGTGAGACCAAGGCAAAGGGCGGCGCCACCAAGGCCAACCAATCAGAAG